>JABFEB020000124.1:747604-771065 GCA_019775895.2 Stomatorhinus ivindoensis
AAATGCAGTATGTACAGTTAAGAGCACAGTGAAGGTGGGAATAGATATATATAAATAGATGTTAAAAAAATGCGGATTATCCGAAAGAATGGAGGTATTTGAAACTTAACCCCTTAAGAGACCCTTAACCCCGATTTCTCCAGAGATAATCTGACCCTGTTTTTTCAAATGTACATTACCTTGGATAAAAAGTATCTGCTAAATATGTAACATTGCTATGGAGCAGTCAACAGAGAATGAATGTCTCATGCGCTGTTGCATTTTGAAGCAGTTTCGCAGCATATTTTGGCAACCCTATCAGTAAAGAGGTACAATCATTTAGTCATGAGAGCACAAATGCCTGGGCAAGGAGTTAACTGGTCATTCTGATCTTCTTAGTGTTATAGAGGGTAAATTTCCTAGATCAGAGGATGACTGCAATGCAGTCTGTAAAGGATTGCTGGCCATCGATCATTACCCTGGTGATCCTAGCAGACAAGGTTGATGATCCAAGATGTACAGCAATGAATGGTAGGATTAGCAGGGAAGACAAGATGTCTTTGAGGGCTTCACCTGGAGGTGGCAATCACCCATCTTGGATGTGATGTTAGTGTGGCACATGGGACTGTGACTGAGACTGCGATGTCTACTGGAAGGAAAGATCAGATCAAGTTAGATGTTATCAGTACAACAGTGGTAAAAAAAAAAAAAAACACTGGATGACCAGAACAAGAAAGTTGGTGTTCAGTGAAAAGAGAATGGAGTGAAGATCTGAACCTTGAAGCACATCAGTAACCTGACATTCTTAGATACCTCTTATTCCCAAGACATTTGGAAGGATGCCCCTGATGATTAAACAGAACTGCCTCTGTGATGCTAATGGGAGAGAGGGTGGACAGAGGGTGAAGCAATGTGGTGGTTCACCATGTCGAAGTGTGCAGTTAAGTCCACCAGGATGATAACAGGTCATTTAAATGCAGCTCTTTGCAGATTGCAGGACATCCACAACAATCAGTAGGGTAATCTCAGTGGAGTGCTCAGCTTTGAAGCCAGACTGATAAGGATTCAGAAGGTTATTCTGTGTGAAAAAAGTCAGAAACAGCATCCTCAAGAGTTTTAGAAATGAGAGGAGAAAAAATGCTATTTTTTTATTATATGATCCATCAGTGCATGTCTAATTTTCTTAGAGTCCATAATTTTCCTCACAAATTAATATGATGCAATGAGACACACTTTACAAAACCGCAATCTAGCCTTACTTACAGCCCTAGAGAATTCAATTGCACTGTTTAAAGGAATAGATTTATAGACCTTATTGTTATATTCAGATTTAAATATCTCTTAGTTGTGTATCTCTCATAGTTATGTGAATCACAACTTAGCACACCATTTTTTGTTGACAGTGAGGGTCAGCTTTGTTCCAACCTGGGAATTTCTGTTATAATGAGCATAACTAAAAACTTTAACTTAACCAGTGGGGTTTTTTGTGACATGGGCAGCGTTACATTTTTTGTGTGTATTTTGTGGTAAATGTCAGATATAATAGGATGCTCTTGGGTCGATCTGACATTCTTGGTATAATGCCTTGGAACGGGATCTTTGTTAAATGTTTATCTGGGAAAAGAAGATCATGCATAAAAAATAAAACTGATTAGAGCATCTAAAAAGGGTTAGTTGTGGATTGTTCCGATGGGGTCAGAAGTCGTTCTTTTGTTATTTACAGTTACGGGGTATTATTGGTCCTAATCTGTCCCTGTTGAGCAGCTGTTTAATGCCATGCAGTTGTCTAAAAACGTCTTTTCAAGGCCACAGAGTGATTTATTTAAGTAGTTAAAAAGGCATATAATCTTTTAAGTGTTCTGCCATGTCCCATCTCCCATCCCTGCAGCCGTAGTTATGTTTCATCCATGAATGAAAGCCCTTTGTTCTGTGTGCCAGCCAGGCCGAATGACCCAGATGCAGAGCCATTGTGCTGAGCTTGAAGTTACTCCATGAGAGGACAGGAGAGACGACAGGCCTCTCTGTGGTCCTGGACACAAAATGGGGATGTTGTCGATGGCTCATCTGCCTCAAGTACCTAAAAAAAGTTGGAATAATGGACTTGGAATCACTGGGGGAAATAAATGTAGTAATAAAGTAAAAAAAGAAAATTGCAGACAGTATCTCACCAGAATGTTGAAAGTTCACAAATAACTGATTTTCTTGGGGAACAAAACTGCCTTTGTTTTCTATTGTTGTCTAAATTTTCCCAATGAAGTCAATGCGTGAAATCTGATTGGCTATGGGAAGCTCCACCCACTATTCCAAACCTTAAGGCACAGACACCCATTGACTAACTGTGGAAAGTTTGGGAATCCTGCCATCAGAAGTATGACGATGGCAGCAGTTAAAATTTTCCAATTAAAGTCAATGTGTGAATTCTGATTGGCTTTTGCAGGCTCTGTCCACTTCTTGAAACTTAAATCACAGTCACCCACTGACCAACAGTGCAATGTTGGGGGACCGTGCCATCAAAAGTGCAACAATGGCAGCAATTTAAGTTTGTCTAGAATGGCAGATGACATCATTGTCTAGTATATCATGACATTGATAGATTTTTCATATACAGTAAAATCCAGTTATAAATGACTTCAAGAGATCAGGCAAACCAGTCCATTATATCCAAACTCTGTTACATCCAGTGTTGTATTACGCACAACTACAGGACACCATTTACTCATGTCACACCCCAGCAGACACACTTGTGGTTTAGATTATTATATTGTACATGTAGTAATCCAACTTTACCTGACCAGATGCGTGACTATAATAATCCCGACCACATGTCTGCACCGGCACACCACACGCATTGTAGGCGGAGCCTGCATGTCCATTATAGCCGAACAAAACTACAGCTAAAAGCGGCCCTGGGGGCCAAATTGTTTGTCCTTTATAAGCAAAATTCCATTATATGTGAGTCCGATATCTGATGCTTTTTCTGCATGTTCTTAAAAGCGCGCAGCTGGGACCGGTGGGCCTCGTCCATTTCAGACAATATTCTATTATACGCAGGTCCACTATAACAGGGTTTTACTGTATCTGTTTTCTGATTGGATTAAACTTGATTGGGTGCAGGAGAGGACCCTGGATCGTAGACATCCACCAAATTTCATCACTTGCTTTAGTGTGACCCCATGACTGTGTGACTCAAGTTTGGTGGGTTTAGCTTACAAGCCGTGAGAAGGGCAGCAGTTTAAAGATCCTTCAAGGGTAAATCAATGGGGAAATGGGGAGTTCAGCAGCACCTCCTAAAATGATGGAGGGTGCGAGAGCTGATAAAAGCACACCCCCCAACACACAGCTATGGAAGGTTTGATGGCTGCAGTCTTAATAATAATAATAATAAGCTGAAAAAGAATAACAGTATATTGACTTTTTCAAGCCAACATATTAACCTTTGGGTAGTACAGATGCCAAGAGTCTGTAAACAAAATTAGTTGGCGCTCAGACCCCAGGAAGAGGTTTAGCTATTGTACCTTTGTGTTGGCAGCTAACCTGAATTCCCGGTGTAAAAACATCCATCTCTACAAATGGGTGTAGTGTACAAATGTAAAAAATGATTCTCCAGGAAAAGATAACATAGTCAAAAAATCTATGTAATCATTGCATCATCCCGGGTAGCAGCAGGAAAACACACCTTGGGCATCAGTCAAAATTGTAAGCGCTGTCATTGCAATCAGTAGTCGTCCTTTACTGTGTGCTGTTTTCTCCAGACCTCATTTGGAAATATTAAATCCAGCAATAAACACACGACAAGTCAAAATGAAACACAGTCAATAAAACTGCCATTACCACCTATTAATCTTGCGGAAATGTGGGACAGCTGATAATTGTCTCTAATGGTTAACCATGTTGTCGCTACTTTTTGGAAAAATGGCAGTTATAAACCTGTCGACACGATAAAGTGATTTTACCATGCACATTTCCAGCAATGCCATTTACAACATTTGTCATAAATAAAATCATACTTTTAGTACCTTAATCACATAAACATACAGAGAAGAGTGAAATCCTCTGCATCTGTTTTTTTACCCTTTTGCTGTACTGTTTTATTTCTGAGATGACAGAAGGTTGTAGTAATAAATACTAAAAAAACAACAGATTTATTGACTCTCCTCCAATGTTTGTGTTCTTCTCAGAGGAACTGAAAGAGGGGCCTTGTCAGAAAGGTCTGGCAATTACACGTGTTTCACATGACCTGAACATACATCACACGGTGTAGAGGACTCCTTTGCTACCGTGGGTCTCCATCGCATTGTGTCTGCAGCCCATGTTTTGCATTTGCAGGTGTGGACCAGGCCCGGCCCTGTGTGTGTGTGTGTGTGTGTGTGTTATGCATGTCTTACATATCCTTCCTCTCAGCGTAGGTCTCCCTAACTAGGTGGTAGGTTCTCTGTTTACTCTGACCAAACGGAGACGTGCCGTTTAGCTGAATTTCGCATTTGAACGTAACTGTGCAACTAGGAAAGAGTCTAGATCACCACTGCCCTAAAACGGAGAAGCAAGTTAACAAAAAGGAAAAAATATACCCATTTTAGGTTTCACTTCAAATCTTTATTATTTTGATTTCTTTTGTTATGTATACAGCTGACGTTGTTTAGCATGTTAACCTTAGCAGGTCTGTAACCAAAAGTAAATTCTGGGGTGGAAGCAAGATTGAAGAGTAGCTGTGTGTGGGGGGGGGGGGTAAGAATAACAAAAACAAAACCTATTATTTATAGAGCTGCAAAGCATTCAAATTCAGCTATTTTAAAACTAGCCATGCACATATATCAGCTGTTACTAAGCTACGTGTCATACATATTTATTTGCATAACCAGTAATGTACAAATCTGTAGACTTGGCAAATTGTACTATTAACACAGTAATGTACCATTCTCTATATTTAAATTTATATTTAAATATTTATTTACTGCTGCGGCAAGCGGACATCAGCAGAGTCGGTTCCGGAGTTGTTTGCCTGTCTTATTGTACACGACTCAGTGTTACACATGCTCACACTGCGGTTTTACTCTGCACTGACCTGACCAATGACAAATTTGTATGATAAAAGTAAGCAGGTTACTGCCAAACTGTGAGGATTCTGCATGTTTACTTTGCATAACAAATTTGACAGTGTTGAACATTAAATTATTAAGGCCTAATTTCACTGTAAAGATGCCCTCTCTATTTTCAAATTAGGTAGAGCATAATTTAGAGAACTTACCTAAGATAAATATTACCCTGAGGTGGCACCAGCATGCACTGTGGCAAGAAGGCAAGCCAGTAGAGGCAGTGTGATTCTCTGGGCAATGTTCTGCTGGGAAACCTTACATCTGGGCATTCATGTGGATGTAATTGTAATACATACCACTTAGTCCTACCTAAACGTTGCTGCAGACCAAGTACACCCCTTCATGGCAACGGTATTCTCCAAAAGCAGTGACCTCTTCCAGCAGGATAATGTGCCCAGCCACACTGCAAAAATTCAGGAATGGTTTGAGGGTAAGGAGTTCAGTGTATTGACTTGGCCTCCAAATTCCCCAGATCTCAATCTGACAGAGAATCTGTGGGATGTGCTGGACAAACAAGTCCAATCTATGGATGCCCCACCTTGCAACTTACAGGACTTAAATGATCTGCTGCTGACATCGAGGTGCCAGATACCACCGGACACCTTCAGAAGTCATGTGGAGTCCATGCCTCAGAGGGTCAGAGCTGTTGTGGCGGCACATGTGGAACCGACACAATATTAACTAGGTGATGTTAATGTTTTGGCTGACAGATGTACACTGCAAAGCGATCAGGATCCAAGCAGCTCTGTGATTGCCTGAACTGAATCAGACTTTATTTCACACTTATAGCAGAACATTGTACAATCTAATTCACAAATAAACATTCAACATCGGTAGCATAATTGCTAAATTTTTACAGGCCACATCCTTTAAACACTTTTTTTTAATGGCCTTTTAATTCTCCCCTACTCGTTCTCATCTCAGTTACATTACGCCGCCTGATTTGACGATTCAGGCGTGAACTACTCGTAATTTTGCAGCAGTCTGTAATGCATTTTATTTATTTTGTGAGCTCAGCGAAAACCTGGAGCCTCAAAGGCATTAATTGCAGAGAAAAATCCCATATTGAAGATAACACCTCTGGCTGTACCTCCACACATAAACAAAGGATCGTAAACAAAAACCATGCTTGCTGATATTACAATAGGAAATCAGTGCTGCCGTGAAGGGCCCTCCCATTAATCACAGCCAGGCTTGCAACAAAAAAAAAAAGCAATGCAAGAACATGAGATTTATGGGTAGGATCTTGATACGTGGAATATTATGTTACATACCTCGAGCAGGTGTGTGAGATAGCAACAGCAGCCAGGATATCCCCCCCCCCCCAGCCACTGTTTGTCCTTGTCAGTCTCAGTCAGGCCTGTCATCTGTCATCCTGCAGCCTAGACCACAGGCAGGCCGTTAGTGGCTGCCGACGCAAGCGGCTGTAATTAAAACTCCTGCCCCCAAAAGATGCTGAAGCACAAATCCGCTCGTTTGTCTTCTTGAAGCTGGGCCAATGCCCTACTGTCTATGCATTCCAAGTGCCGCGCTAATTCCCAGTCAAACGGTGTACTTAGCTGCGGGGAGGATGTTAATTTTACAAAAAAAAAAGTGACCTCAGTGATTAAGCGGGCGAAGTGGGCCGTATGCTGACTCCCAATGAAGTGTTGAGAGACGGTCTAGTCTATAATGAATGATATTTATTCATTTAACTAATCATTAACTTGCTTGTTTAGCTCATGAGTCCTTTACATGAAACCAGAAACACATTTCTCATAAGTACACAAACTCACACTGCAAAATACTGACCAGCAGCATGAATGGATGCTATATATATACTCTCTTAAAAAACCATGATATTTTTTCTGCAAAATTCATATGATAAACAATTAATGTACAATTAATTAATGGCTTAATGTAGTGGAATATATCATTCAGATCCTTTATGAGAGTGTTTCTCAACCCAGTCCTCTGGGACTCCCAGACAGACCACATTTTTGCTCCCTCCCAGTTCTCAACACACCTGTAGCAGGTTTTTGTTGATTGTGATGGTTTGGTTCAGGTGTGCTGAGACTGGAAGGGAGCAAAAACATAATCTGTTGGGGACCCAAGGACTACTTTACACTGTGATCCCATCTTGGGAGTCGCCATCTTTGTATCTCGTGTTTTATTTGATGAGCCCAGAATAATCTCAACCCTATACTGGATAAGCAGTTATGGAGGATGGCTATCCTTCACATTAAAAAAATGAAATTTTATGAACATTTTAAACACGTTGTAATGAATCATGTCTAGGACATGATTATAGCAGTATAGCAGCATCTTTTCCCAGCAGAACGGATTGTATGTATGAATAAGTGTGTAACAGACTCTCTCAACCATAAATAATACATTATTGTAATTGCTCTCCGACTTCCATGGCCTTTCACCATGAATCATATTCCTTGGCCAAACTGACTGTGGGTAACAGGATTTTAGGCACATCGGAGTTTAATTTGAATAGCAGCGTTCATCTACTCGACGATTAATAGAGAGCTCAACTGGATTAATAATAATAATAAAACCAGAATTGCATCTCTTTGTCTTTGCTTTTCAAACACTGGTGACTTGTGCCTCAAAACCAGTTACCAGAGCTTAACCCACAGACCATTTCACACTGGATAAAATGCTTATACTTAGTCAGAGACAATAAACTGGACAGTCCCCAATACTCTGTGGCATCTACAAAGCCAGCACCGCTGAAAGTATAGTGTAGTTTAACACAACAGAAGAACGTAGTAAAACACACTCCATCACCTTGCTTACTGAAAACCCACCGAGTACTACTCCTCTGCCCGCGCTTTCCCCAACAGTATATTTAAACTTTACCCCCAAAAAATAGCTACTTACACCACAAGCGCCAGGGAGAAAACTGACATTAAA
Organism: Stomatorhinus ivindoensis; assembly: GCA_019775895.2. Taxonomy (NCBI): domain Eukaryota; kingdom Metazoa; phylum Chordata; class Actinopteri; order Osteoglossiformes; family Mormyridae; genus Stomatorhinus; species Stomatorhinus ivindoensis. The sequence continues at coordinate 755,581 of JABFEB020000124.1, forward strand.
CAAAGCAAGAAAAGAAGACATATAATCATGCTTATGCTAAACATCATCTGAACCACTCCCAGCATGCTTTTCTTTAAGCAGCATTTTACAGCCATATAGTGACAGGAACACTACAATACTCTCTAAACTTAATGCCTCAGCACAGATCAATTTTGTTGCCGATTCCATCTGCCTTAAATGACATTTTAACGCATTTCTATGACTCCAGAATGCAGCCCAAAAATGTATATTGTAAATTTTACACATTTAATGCAGCATCTCCTTTTTAAAATTCATGTTGGATACTGAGTATAGCAAATATCTTTGTAAATTATTCCCCAACATAAAAGTAAACTCAACAGAATATCTGTTGGCTCTTCATTTCTAATCAAATTCAGCAGCTCTTTATTCCTTAATTAAATATTGAGCCATTTAAGTAGAATCGAAAGGTACCGAAACTAATTAATCAGCCATTGTACACATTCTCATTCCATTATTTCTTTCTTTCTAACAGGACCAGAGAATAGTCAGCATTAAAGAACAAAGAATGCTTCTCATTCAGCAACCAATAAGTTGAACTGTTAGTGAATATTGACATGATTGTCCTGGATATTCTTTTCCCATTCTTATATGTTGTAAATTAAATGGACATCATAGTTTTGTTTCTGTTATTGTCATTTTATCATCATTATCACCAACATAATACACCTATATCTATTGTTAAAGCACATGACCAACACCACCAATACAATCATGTGTCAGTTGACGTGTGTAAAAAGATTCCTTTGAACTGAGGCTTGGTAAATATTCACTTCATTCCAGTTTATTTACGGGATTACCATACACTATCATTGTATGTACAGCATAAATGGAGTAACCCAGCTTTATTGAAACATTTTTTCCAAAACAATGCAGTTTTAAAATGCATTTTTAATTAAAAATGCACAGAAGATGTTTTTTCTTCTTTTTCTTATCCAGCAAAGAGCACGTATGATGCTGAATAACTGCAAGGTCACGTATGATGCTGAATAACTGCAAGGTCACGTATGATGCTGAATAACTGCAAGGTCATACTGCAGTATGTTTTGATGGAGATATATGGCTTGAGCAGGTTGCTGGGTAGACATGTTGTCCCCTGGGGTGACACTCATACCTGACGTCTGCTGTGTGTATACACAGAATTCGCATCTTCTGCGTGTGGGCTTTCCCCTGCAGTCCAAAGGCAGGCAATCAGCACCTCGAAATTGCCCATGGTGCGTGTACGTACCCTATGATGGACTGGCATCCTATGTTGTCTGAGATAGGGTCCTGTGACTCTGTCCAGAGAAAGTAGTGGGACGATGGATGGATATGTATGGATATTTATGTCTCATTTTTTGTGGGTATTATAATACTAAAAAGCAGTGGGAGGTGAGGACGCAGGGCTAGGCTGTAGTTAGGTGAGCTTCTTCATTGCCACTACAATTGATCACCAGCCCCATGCATTAAGTAATGATGGGTATGTGGTCTTGATCGGATTGATTGCCTTGACAGGGTTGGAAAGAGGTCAGCTCCGTAGATTCCTGGGGCAGGGAGAATGTACCTGCAAAGATCCGGCATCATGAGGTTTCAAATTAGTGGTTTAAGCTTGCTGTGTCTTTGTGCTTAATGGGTGATTTAAATATTCATTGAGTTCACTTTTAGACACTGTTTTGTTTGGGTCATTAGGTGAGCCTTGTTCCATTTTACCTTATTTCTTTAATAGACTTGTCTTATGCATGTCTCACAGTCCTGCACCTCTGCCCAAAACACCAGCACGACCTTTACTTTACGGCCTGCGGTAGTGTTTTATGAAAGAACTTATAACTCCTCAGAGAGTGAGAACGTTTCCCTTTCTCCATCCATCTTCCATAACTGCCTATCCAAGGCAGGGCTGTGCAAAGTCTAGAGCCCATCGCCAGGCAGGAGACGTTCTTCCCAGGATGCCTGTCCATCACACACCACTGCAAACTATTGACAGTTTAGAGATATTAGTTTCCCTAATAGCAAGTGTATGGAATAATAAAGACAAAACATAGGGGACGAGAATCAAAGCCACTGACCTCTAGGTGGGAGGTCACAGAGCTATCCACTGAGCCTCCTCCCAGCCTGAGTCGCCTGTATTGTTTACCTAAATTCCTTATGCAATGTAAGTGTCTCATAATTCTATTTTCATAAGAAGAAGAAGAAGTCCTAAAAATATCACAGAACACTTTTCATTTCATACACAGCTCAAGTACCATTTGTAACCATCACAGTTATGGGGTTTCAGAAGAGAGTGGCAACTATTTTAACTATTTATTGTTAAATTAAACCTATTGTATTGGTAAAATATTTGCCATTCTTTTTTTGGATTTTAATTGATTATATTGTAGTAAAATCCAGTTGAACATCATTCCAATAACAATGGAACATTAACATTTATATTATATTTTCCAAAACTGACAGAGTAGCACTTGAATCACAAATGCAAACATTGACTTCAGTCATTCTCACATGGGAATAGAGTAACGCATTTTTACCAAAACACAATGTTCCTGGAAGAAAATATCTCTACATGAAATCTCATTGCAAATTTCAGTTGAAGTTCATTCATACCAGAGGTCGACACAGATCACATTGAGTGGTTGCGGGAATAAATTTAACATATACAGCCTAATTAGGCCCACTCCTGGCTAATTAGAAGCTTTCTATATCAATTATCTTGGCATGGTGGCTAAAAGTGCAATATTTATGGCCAACAAATTACTGGGTCCTGTTACAGTGAGATAGGGTGAAATTCATAAAGTGCCTGAAAAACTGGGTGGTAAGCCATTTCTGTGCTATCGTCTGGGGCGGGGGGAACATAGTTTCTGAAACTGAAACAGCATTTCATTGTGCTGGAGACGAGATGCCACCCATTGACTGGACCCCAACACTGTGTACCGCAAAGCTCAGACGATACAGTATAGGATGATTACAGTACTGTACAGTAAGGGTGACTGCTATGTCCTATAAGTCAGCGAAAAAGGAGAACAGGTGACAAGAAAGGGGGTTACATTAAAGTTTAACATTTAAAATCTGGGCTTAACTACTTGGCTGTGAAAGTAACTCAGAAAGTAAAAGGCTCTTGATCTACGACTTTATATGGCTAATGTAGGTAAGTAAGGTAAAATCCCAAAAAAAGGTATGTAAAAGGTTTGTAAAATTAGGCATCTAATAATCTGTAACCATATACATAATATAAATTTATATTGTTTTGCATGGTAAGCTTGTCTTGTTTACTCTTCATATGGTTTATTCAGTTATGGTTGATCTCATAACTTAAAGGAGATGGACGGGATATGAACATATGATGCAATACTGGCTGTCTGATTATCAGGTGTAACCAGGTGTGTGTTGTGATGTGAGTGTTCCCAAATGAATGGCACACCACTGCCTTGCATTTCTGCCTGCACCAAAGGGGATCTCACTGCCTCACCAAGGACATCGCGCTGGCTGGCCTCAACTCTCCCAGACGGTTGTGCTCCACTACGGAGGCAGTGATGAATGCAGACTGATTGGACATTACACATTTCCATAAAAATCAGTCGAATCATTTTTTAAAACAGGGACCTGCCCACTCCTCAACACTTGCAGACACTGGGGGAAATGAAGACTATACGAATATCTTTGCATCCCTCATCAACTGGGTGATGGAAGGAACACTCATCCTGTTTCCTTTTTCTGCATTTTATTTCCGGGTCACATAGAGCCACCACATCTTCACAATCCCCTCCTGTCTCCTATGATGATGGACATGTGCAATCATCACCAGAGGTTCATCTGCCGTGAAATCAAAGTCTACCCTGCACTGGCCAGAGAACTGTTGTTGACGCAGGTCTCATTCCACGGTAAAGCATTGTGTTGCCTGTCTTATTGTGCAAGTTACGTTGCAGTTTTCTTAGTTCTTTCTCCGGATGGGTCAGAATTGTTTGACAGTGAATAAGGAGAATCAGAGTTTATTAGGTTGCTGCAGTGGTTCAGCGCCGTGGCAACTTTCTTCCAAGGTTGTACGCGCAAGAAACTGAGTCGAGGTCTATGTGCAGGAAGATCCATTTCTGTTTATAAGCATAATACAAAATCTGGAAATAATGACAGGCAGAGGTCTGTATTCTTATCGGTACCAAACCAGACCACAAACCATAAGACAAAGACAGGAACCACAAGAAAGGGTTCAATATATGCTTGGTACGCAGAAATGGATGTCAGGTCTAGAAAGTGTGCGGACCAAGATTTTGTTTCGACCAACCAGTTGCATATAAAGAATCACAGTCACAGAGAATCAACAGGCTGGTTAAAACAAATTTTTGGTCTGGATTCTTGCTTTCTGGATCCAAACAATCTACCTCTGTCAATAAGGAAAGACTCGCAATACCTCACCATGAGACACTGAACAGAAATGGTATTAAAGATATATAAAATGGCTCGTATGTGTGATTAACTCTATATCCGAAGGCCAGTGGAAGACATGACTCTGTTGGTGGTTCTTAGTTTGCACATCCTCGTGATTATATAGTCAGTAAAAGTGACTCTACTCACCTCTCAGACATTCTCAATGTTCAGATACAATGTAGTAATAGAAATATTGCCCCTTAATGATCACCTTTAAGATCTAAATGTGTGTGTGTGTGTGGGTTTGCATAGATCACATTTGAGGACCAAATTGTCTCCCAAATGTAGTAAAACCTGAAATTTCCCTACTTTTGGGGACATCTTTTGACATCTTTTGAAGCATATATATGTGCAAATACAGACAGACAGATATGGACAAATGTTGGTACCCTTACAACTCATTGAAACAATGCTTCATTGCTCCTGAAAAGTGATTCAACTATAAGCAATTGTCTGATGCATACCTGCATACCTTTAGTACAGTATGTGACAAACCAATAAAATGGTGAAAATAAATGATTTGTTGTTTATTTTATAAAGATATGCCAAAATAGTATGGACAGATTTGCTGGTTCCCCGAAAGAGACTACAGACACTCCTCTACTTACGAATGAGTTACGTCACAAACAGCCGTAAAATGATTCAACATAATTTTAAGGGTATACACAAGTACAAAGAACTAGGATGCTGGGAGTACGCACGCTACGCTGCTGCGCGGCGGGAGTAGCGGCCAGAAGTCGCACTAGGCAGAACTGGCATGCCGAAAAAAAAATAGATGGTGCGGACAGAAAACTGGAGCCCAACAAACACAGTTTGGACTTCCAGTCCTCTTTGTTCATACGTCTGGAAGTTTGTAAGTTGAAAGTTCGTAAGTAAAAGAGTGTCTGTGTTTATCTTTGCATTATAGTCATGTTTCAAATTAAGTGTTGAACCTTGATTAGTATCACAGGTGCCTTCAAGCTATTCCTCAGCCATTATTTAAAGGGAAATAACCTGCTGCTATGTTTGATATTATTGTGTGCATCACACTGAACATGGACCAGAGAAAGCAAAGGTGAGGTGCTCAGAAAGAAGATTATAGATGTTAAAGATAAAGGCTATCAGACAATCTCGCCAAGCAGCTTCCTGTTCCTGTGACCACAGTTGCCAATATTATTAAAAACCGTAAGGTTCACAGGACTGTAGCCAACCTCGCAACACGGACATGGATGGAAGAGGACATGCAACCCCAGGTTGATCAGAATGATCAACGGATGGTAGAAAACGAGCCAAGGAAACCATCCAAAACCATTCAAGCTGAGCTCCAATGTCAAGGTACGTCACTTTCTGATGGCATCATCCATCACATTTTGAACAATAACAGGCTCCATGGAAAAAGACACAGGAGTGATCCACTATTGAAAGAAATATTATATGAAAGCCAGAGTGGAATTAGCCAAAATACATGTTCACAAGTATCTTGGGGAATGTCCTTTGAACTGATGAGCCACAACTGGAGCATTTTGGCCAGTCACACCAGCCCTATGTATACAGAAGGGAAAATTAAGCTTTAAAAGAAAAGAACACCGTACCTACTGAGAAACATGAAGGGGGCTCACGTTTGTTTTGGAGCTGCTTTGCTGCATCTGGCACAGGGAACCTTGAATCTGTGCAGGACACAATTAAGACTGAAGACTACCAAGGCATCATTGAGTGAAACATACTGCCCAGCCTCAGAAAGCTCAGCCTCAGTCGCAGGTCATGGGTCCTCCAACAGGATAATGACCCAAAATATATAGCTAAAAGCGCTCTAAAATAGCTGAGAAAAAAAAACTTTGGATTATTCTTAAATGGCCCTCCATGAGCCCGGATCTTAGCCCTACTGAACATCTATGGAAAGATCTGAAAAACTCCGTGTGGAGACGCCACCCTTCAAACCTGAGACAGCTTGAGCAGTTTGCTCAGGAACAGGGGGCCAGACTACCTGCTGGCAAATGCAGACGTTCACTGTGAAGCACAGAGATCGCTTGTTGGCAGTGATTGCTGCGAAAGGTGGTGCCACAGAATATTAAGGGTACCATCATATTTTGTCCGTGCCATTTTCATTTGTTTAAATATATTAAATATTCACCTGAATCAATAATCAAAAGCAAAGTCTGATTTGTGTAGAATATGTAATAAACGATTAGGCATACCAAACTTCGGTCAGTTTCAAATTATTTCAGATAGTTGTGTTTTTTTGTTCAAGGGTACCAACAAATCTGTCCGAATCTGTATATGTTGGTGTACCCGTAATAAGCAAACAATATTTGTATAGACAATCTGTACATAAACAGTGGATTACATATATGTAATAAATATATATGTGTAAATTATTAGAAATAGTAGAAATTATATGATATTGTATCATATTATCATATATATTTAAACAGCAGTAAGACAAACATGAGGACAGAGGAGTATTGGGACTGTCACTGGCAGTTATATGACAGCCATTGCTATTGAGAATTTGAGTTGAGTTAAATCTGCCTCTAATCTCCAGGCCCACTGGGTGTCTCCAAGATGAGCCTCACTTTAAATTCATGCCGATATGTGTGTGCGCTGCTTCCCAGTTACACTAATACCACAGCAAAGCCCCCCTTCCGATAACACCCAACTCCAAAGCAAATTTGAGATGTCTTAGCCCTCTGAGGTTGTCGGCGGCCAACAGTCAGAAGTATGCGGAATGATTCGCTTGGGCAAGAAGCATGATAAATATCTGTGCTGCTCCCTGGGCCTGTGTGTGGACGTATCTCCCCGGGTACGACTGGCTGTGGCGGAACTGAGAGCTGGCGCCCGGGCACAGCTGCTCACACACCCTCTGCCTGACTTAAATCACAAAAATGGCCAAGACCCATCTGATGCTCTGAAGATCCCGGTGCTGTTGTGCCGGCTGGGGCGGGGGGGGCTGGGTCTGAGGTTTGAAGCTCCTATCTAGCCTCGGCAGCTGTGAGACAGGTCGCTGGGACTCATCACGGACTATAAATATAGCGTGTGCAGTGAAGGCTCACTCTGCCCTGCCAAACCAGATTACAGACAAAATAAATCATCTTACAGCAGGACAAAGGCAAGCAGAAATACCCAAACTAAACTGCAACTGCCCTTTCTTTTATTTCGCATTTATGTTTTTATTTACATGCTACATGTGATTTAACATCCTCAGACTGACTAATTGCTGCATAAGTCACGGCGACTCCATGTTCTTCCCGGAACTCGCTTCACCGAGTACATTTGCATCATCTCCTCTTCCTGATTTGTCTCTTTAAGATTCCATGCCGTTTTGTAATTCTGCCTTAGTCATACTCAGAAGATCAAATGATCTTCGAGCTTTCTTTCTGATTTTAAACCATCCGTCTGTCTTCCATATCCAGTGCAGGGTCACGTTGAGCTCGACGCTGATCAAAGAATGTAAAGAGCATGAGACAGAGAATATCACGGTGGGGGGATATACTGTAGATGTATATGTGTGTGTTTCTCTGTAAATCAGCTGAGGAATATGTCTGGCAATACTAAAGAAGTAATTACCACAGTTATAGATTATGTTTTCACTCAGGGACGGTTCAAAGCCAAGTATGGCCTTGAAATCAGCAATGTGTTGCGAGCGCAGAACCACAGAGCAAAGCACTGTTACTTGTCCCCAGCACATGCTGGGAATGGCCTGGTAGCCTGTGGTTCATTCTGAGGGAACACATATTCTGACTGAACTAAAAAATGTTTTATGCTTTTTGTTGTGAATTATCATGCAAGACTGAGATAAGCAATGCTGGGTTGAATATTAAACATCTATTGAAGAAGTAATTGCTGTTTTGCCTCCCTGGGAGAAATATGCTTTGAATTCAGCATGTCATGCATCATTGTTAGCAGTTAAGCTTGTTTCCATGGAAAAAAGCGACTCAAGAATATTTAGACAAATAACAATAATAAAAGCCTGAAATTCTCTCTTTTTAGTAATGTGCGTAAAACTATTATTCCTGACTAACTTTTCTTATGTAATGCAGCCTGTGAAAATGTAGATAAAATGTCAGATTTTTTTTATTTTACCAAATAGCCACTCATTACCAAACTAATTCGATCCCACAGTAATTGGTCACAGTAATTATATTAAATCACTTCATGCATTTCCTGTACTCCTGCAAAAAAAGTATTTTTTAGTTTCGGGCCATTTTAATTATACGACTAGTTATGACCTGTTTTTTGTGGACGATAAGGGGCCTGTTAGTTTCATAATGCAGTGCCCGTGTAAAATCTGGTAGCTTCCTCTGATCGTGCAAGAGCTTCACGGACACTGGGTGTCCCACTTATGTCACTGAGGGCTTCCTCTCGAGCACTTAAGAGAGCCTAATCTGATGGGGAATTCAGCACCTGGGCTGCCTTGAGTGGCTGGGGAAACGTGGGGGCCAAAACAGTTACTTCTGTGATGGGCTTAAGTCTGGGGATCAGCTCTCATTCTATGCATTCATGCTGGGGTTTTCATCAGCTCTCGCCCGATGGTTTTCTAGGGTGTTTATTGAAAGGTGTGTGTGTGTGTGTGTGTGTGTGCATGTGTGTATCTGTGTCTGTGTGTTTGTATCTGTGTCTGTGTTTGTGTCTGTTTGTATCTGTATCTGTGTTTGTATCTGTATCTGTGTTTGTATCTGTGTCTGTTTGTATCTGTATCTGTGTTTGTATCTGTGTCTGTTTGTATCTGTATCTGTGTTTGTACAGTATCTGTGTCTATTTGTGTCTGTATCTGTGTCTGTTTGAATCTGTATCTGTGTTTGTATCTGTGTCTGTATCTGTGCCTGTATCTGTGTCTGTTTGTATCTGTGTCTGTATCTGTATCTGTGTCTGTATCTGTGTCTGTTTGTATCTGTGTCTGTTTGTATCTGTATCTGTGTTTGTATCTGTGTCTGTTTGTATCTATCTGTGTGTACAGTATGTATCTGTGTCTGTGTCAGTGTTTGTATCTGTGTTTGTTTGTATGTATCTGTATTCGTATCTGTGTGTGCATGTGTGTATCTGTGTGCATGTGTGTATCTGTGTGTGTCTGTGTTTGTGTCAGTGTGTATGTATCTGTATCTGTGTCTGTGTCAGTGTCTGTTTGTATCTGTGTCTGTGTCAGTGTCTGTTTGTATCTGTGTCTGTTTGTATGTATCTGTATTCTTATCTGTGTTTGTATGTCTGTGTTTGTATCTGTGTCTGTGTGTGCATGTGTGTATCTGTGTGCATGTGTTTGTGTCAGTGTGTATGTATCTGTGTTTGTATCTGTGTCTGTTTGTAGCTGTGTCTGTGTGTGTCTGTGTTTGTGCCAGTTTGTATGTATCTGTGTTTGTGTCAGTGTGTATATATCTGTGTTTGTATCTGTGTGTGTGTGCATGTGTGTATCTGTGTGTGTGTGTGTGTTTGTGTCAGTGTGTATGTATCTGTGTTTGTATCTGTGTCTGTTTGTAGCTGTGTCTGTGTTTGTGTCAGTTTGTATGTATCTGTGTTTGTGTCAGTTGTGTATATATCTGTGTTTGTATCTGTCTGTGTGTGCATGTGTGTATCTGTGTGTGTGTCTGTGTTTGTGTCAGTGTGTATGTATCTGTGTTTGTATCTGTGTCTGTTTGTAGCTGTGTCAGTGTCTGTGTTTGTATCTGTGTGTTTGTGTATCTGTGTCTGTGTGTGTGTGTGCATCTGTACCTGTGTGTGTGTGTGTATGTGTGTATCTGTGTTTGTATCTGTGTCAGTGTTTGTGTGTCTGTAGTAGACGTGGCTTGCAGTTGTGTTTTTTGGAATCTGCCCATTGCCGATGGCACTGAGGGCTTCTGGAACAGTCCATGAGAAATGTGTCCGCGAGCAGGGCTATGGGAAGTGGTCCACGCGTGAGCCCATGCACCCGCACCGGTCAAACCGCCCCCCTCCTGTCCTGGCTCCCTCATGCTTGGCCAGAGTAAGCTCCACCTGCTCAGATCCTACTCTTTACCCAAGCCTGGCAAAGCCCCCACAGCGCAAAAAAACACCACAATGCCCAGTATATTACATGACTACTGTGTGCATGTGACAAAGGACAACACAAAGTCAAAGGAAAAAAAGTCACCTTGCTAGTACAACATTAATGCATCTTTTGTATGACAATACAAAATAGTATTAAATGTATTTAATAATATGATAAATGAGTATTAGTACTTATTATGAAACCAATGTTATTGGCATTGTAGTATGTACTTTAAACTTAAATTGATGTAGATAGCTTATGCATTTGGTTTTTCTTAATCAATTTAACAATAAAAATGAATGTTTTGTAAAAAAACAAAAGACTTAAAAACCCAGGAGCTAAATTGTATATTTCTTTTTTGTAGGTTCAATTTCATGACTCAGAAACACCACAGAGCCACAGCTTGATTTCTGTGAAACAGTTTCTCTCGAGGAAGATCTGAACAGCAGAGTGATCCTGGGGTCACTCGGAGCCTGGAGTTACCCAGAGCAGTGTTACCACAAACATGAACCTTAAAGTGCAACCAGCATTATTAAAAAATAAACTTGAGGACAAGAACGGACAGTCCCAGTTCCTCTCCATCCTCTGCATGTCCGCGGCTAGTCCTACTTACCTCTAGTCATTACTTGTTGGCGTTTGTTGGCATGGGATTGATGACCGATTACCATAGTGATGAGTAACCGAGCACCGCTGGTTCCCATCGGCTTAATCGCTGTGTAATTAACATAACAGCACTTTTACCTGAATTTAATTTTAAATGCTACCTTTCCCAATGCAGTCTCCCTAAGGCGCTGTAAGAAGAATTTACAAAATCACACAAAAGTATATAATGCGTAGCAATTAAAGAAGCACATAAACTAGCACACTGATTCTGAATTGCACTAGCTACACAAAGGGTGTGGACTGCAGTCTCACAGCTTATAACTCTCCCTCTACTGCAAGTCACTTTTAATAAAAGCGTCAGATAAATGAGTACATGAAAGTTAATAAAGCGTTGCAGATAGCAATTAATGTTCATCACTCCTATAGAAAAGAATATGATTTCTGGGAACTTAATAACTCTAAGCTACCGTGATATGGTAACCTTACATTACTTAACGCTATTGTTGTTTGGAAATGACATGGCAGCGATGGCACGTGGTGTGCGTGCAGAAATGGGCACAAATAAACATCTTGTTACAAATCGCAAATACTTTACAAAATAAATATACTGGTGTGGGGAAAATGTATTTATTTAAAAGAGAAGTGACTGACAATTTGAAAAAACTGAAAATACATGTCAAATAGTAAAGGTACACGACAAATACGTGTACCATCACAGTCATATTTGTACGCTCTCACATGTGTGCAATATTTACAAAATATACATAGTGTTAACTGTGAAATGAAAAATGAATTTTGCAACAAGTAACAACGTGAGCTGCACAGGCTGCACCCGCGGCAGCAGCGAGTTGGGAGGGGGGTCCGGGACACGGAATCAGCATTTGTACGGCGATTGCGGTCTCGGTCGCAAACGCGTTAAACCCTTAATTTATATCCAATGTTCCTCACAGAATTAGTGGCGGTGGCTTACAGAGATGCTGGTGTGTACGTGTGCACATGGTAGTGGTGGGCGGATCGATCCAAGTATCGATAATATAGATAATAATGTTGGTATTGATATTGATCAATACCAGCTCAATGAGATCGATACTTCAGTTTAATCTCTCTCCCGAATACACTGCTGTTGTCTGTATTCGCGCTGCTGCTCTCAATTGCCGCTCCCGGCTGTCACGTGACTCCGCGGCGTCAGGCTTGCAAACAGGCGCAGGCGCGCACACACACACACTATAATACTTATAATAAAGTATTATAATAGTGGGTCGCTGAGTCATGCTCGCAATAATTAAACAGCAGGGATAGTTCTGGGTTTAATCATCAGAAGGCGTTTATTACACCCGCACTACTACAACCCACACACCGGCACTGGTCACCGTGCAACTAGCCCCGTTTACTCCTCATACACACTGTGGGCGCACGCACACATACACACACACTGCATACAACAATAAACATTAACCACTATACATGACAAAACACGCAGCACATTTATAATCACACAAGAGATTACTGAGAACTATTTACAAGCTGGCATCAGTCCAACATGCCGCGCTGGGCAGGTACCTCCGCACTACAGTATTTATTTACTTATAAAATTTGCCCAAATTCTGTCCTGGGTTTTACCTAATTAATTAAAAATCACTTAAAGGTAATGGAAATTAATTCAGCTTTAGCAATTTGATTATGCATCCACCTTAATTATTAACATGTATCGATTTCGGTATCGTATCGGCGATACTTTGCCTGTATTTACTTGGTATCGCATCGATACCAAATCGTGTAGTATCGCACACCCCTAGCCCATGGAAGGAAGCACACCAACGCTTTCTAACATTATCATAATGGGTGAATTTCCAGCTTTCTTACAGTAGGGTGCCAAACACGTGCAAACTCAAAGAAGAAACATTTTTTTTAAATATACGCTCCAAAAAAGGAACCAGATTTTTTTCTGTCCAGCAAAACAAAAATGACAAAGTTCTCCAAAATAAATAAATGAATACATACATACTTTAAATATACGTAATTAAAATACTCCCCAACTCTGTATGCAGGGGTTTCTAACGCCCTGCTGGACCTCCGTCAATAGAAGGACAGAAACAACAGATACGTGTTTTGAGTGAGTACATACACATTATTGACATAGTTATCAAAGGCATGTAAACTCTCGCTGCAGAATTTTGAAAGCACCTCAGGAAATGTGTAATTTGTGTTTGTTGATACCCCCACAATACAAATACCAAAATTTAGGAGTTGTAACAGATAGATATACAGCCACTCTATATTTTTAAACAAATCTGCATTTTTAAATCCTGGTTTAATCGTGATTCTGCTGGCAGAAGGCTATGCTGAGCAGTAGGTCGCTTCCAGGTTCAAAATTTCTACGACAGCAGTTCACAGGAATAAGGTGAAGAAGGAGATACTGGGAATTACCAGAAACCTGCCAGGTAGAGGGCAGAAGTGACTTTTTAATGCTAGAGGTGACCATTAACTTATCCGACAGTTTCTCATGAATTGTAAGATGACATCAAGTGACCTTCCAAAGGAATGGGAAGCATTAAGTGGTGTGAAGTGCACTGCTAGGATACTTGGTATCAGGCTCCTAGAAGCAGGACTAAAGTAAATTTCATTCACAGACGCACACCATTAATTGAGAAATGAGTGAACCAAAAAAAATGTCTGTGGTATGTAAAAAGGGACACCTAATTTATTGATTAATTTTCAAAGCGGAATTAAATTCTTTAAAAGTGTTAAGGCCCAAGGGCAGAACACTCATATCAATGGAATTTCCTTTAATAGGAAGCTCTCTGAGTTTGCAATTCAGTTTCGACTGTCCCCAAAATAATTGCTTAGATGTTTATGAACATTTTACCTTCCAGTGCGTATGATTAGTAAAACTGAATCATCGCCATAGGAATGTAATTTATATATTTTTATAATTTTCCATGGCGGTTCAATACAGCACTGCTCTTAATGACCCAGCACTGAGCCATGTGGCACCCCTGTGAGAATGAAAATGTAAAATAGGTATTAGATTCCAATACATACTAAAAAAAAAATTGCAAAAGAAGAGTCTGGCGACATAAAGGTGCACTAGAGACACAGTTATTGGCAGCTGCAAAGATATTTGCAGACATTTGAACATTTAAAATTCTTCCCAGCAGAGCTGTTAACACAGCAGTTTTTTTAAAAAGGCTATAAGGCACAATTTAAGTAAAAATTATGCTATACAATTACAGACGATACAGTCTGGTGAGCAAATGGAGCATTAGTTTAATCTCTTTTTTAAGTTGAATTGAAAATATCCAACCTAGTGCAGCGGTAAAGACGCTACAAATGCACAATTAACAGTCATTCGCCATATTTCCCCATGGGGGGTGTTCTGGGAAAACATTTGGAAAGTGAGATGTACTGTGCTGTGACCCACTGTTAATTCGACAGATGTTTTGAAAGATCCATCGATATTGGGATGGAGACGTTTAGCAGGTGGTTTCAAATTGTCTGTTTCTTGTCACTGGTTGAGACTGTGCATAGCACATAAAATGACTAAGGATGTTCTGACCACTCACGTTTTTTTCATGGCTTTCACTTTAAGATATAACTATAAACTTTTTAGAGGTAGGATGAGTGGAGTTAATCTACAGAAAACCATGAAAGGCAAATCAGTGATATATGAATTTGTCTGTGAGAGGTGGCCAAATATATATATGAATAAACTCAAAAGAAGAATCTATAAATGAAACTTAAGTTTTCTATCTGAACGATTTCTGATAAGCATCCCTGTGTCCTCTAACAACATCCACATAATATTATTTAAACAATGACTATGACTAGCATTAACACCATAGTAGTTGTTTCTCCAACCTAGCTATATATATAACTACATTAAAATGAACACAAGGAAACTGGGGAAATTAGTCAGTTAATCAAGCAGCTAATTTAGTTTTTTCTGGTTATAACATGTGAAATCCCTTTATTATAAATGCAAGCTGGTGTATTGTCAAGCACCCCCAGGTGACAACGAACATAATATTTATTATGCAACCTTGGGCCTTACAACTGTATTTTTTATTTCTATTGTATATCACCCCTTGGGCAAAATTCCGCCTTTGTTGTTATCAAGCGGATGGGTGTCTCCCATGTGCTCAAATCACTCTCTAGCTGAGAAGACACTGGAAAAAATAAGAGTCCAGTGTGTGAGCTTTAACCTCTAGCCTCACAGGGTCATCGGAAGAGCTGCCTGATAGGAAATAAGTACAATAAAAGCTGGAGAGGACATGGGTC
This sequence comes from Stomatorhinus ivindoensis, assembly GCA_019775895.2. Taxonomy (NCBI): domain Eukaryota; kingdom Metazoa; phylum Chordata; class Actinopteri; order Osteoglossiformes; family Mormyridae; genus Stomatorhinus; species Stomatorhinus ivindoensis. The sequence goes on from JABFEB020000124.1 coordinate 770,846, forward strand.
TCACAAGGTGGGATGAGCTACAGACATTTTGAATAGCTTGTTTGTGTCTGTAGGCACTAACAGAATAAAAATCACAACATTATGAAGAAACTTTAATTCAATTCAAGTTTGTTTTTTTTTGACAAAATGGATTAAATGAAATTTTCCCCCTTTCTCTTGCTGCATTAAAGTCTTCTTCTTTCCTCCTTGAAGGGGTTATTCTGAGGTGTGAGGTTGGGGG
>JABFEB020000124.1:773661-785211 GCA_019775895.2 Stomatorhinus ivindoensis
ATACAACCATAAAAAGATTCCCTCCACATCTAGTAGTGTTCCCTAGTTCCCTTACCCAGTTTGTTCCCATATCTATATTTCTCTTCCATTCAGTTACACTGCATCCTTAGACTGGTAACACGAGACTATAAGAAATTCAAGAAAAAAAGCATAAAGGTATGTTAGTACTCATTATTTAGAAATCTTATTTAGGACTAGCAATATAAAAGTTTCTAATAGTTAAAAATTATTCGCCAGTTATACAGCCACTTAATAAAAGTATAAATAAAATTTAATAACATTTCAATTTGGATGCCAGCTGAAACATGCTCTTGCTGTTTCTTTACATGAATAATAAAACGCTCACCACTCAAATGTTCTCAGCATTTGTATCTCTGTATGGCTCCAATGATTGATAGCCGTCATAGTGCTTTAGTCTAAAAACAAGCTAAAATGAGTGAACACAGCAAAAAAGTTTTTTTACATGGCATCCGTAGCATCATCTGTATTTCCTAATGGATTTCAGCGCATACACGCGTAGACACATTATTTGCAGCACTCACTATAACTCCATCCAAAATCTCACACTTCCACAATAAAGAGTACACGAAACATAATAGTGTGTCCGAAACCATAGTCTGTATCTTATTGCGCAAAAAATTCCCGGATGACACTCTAGTTCCGGTCAAAACCTTTAGTGTGCAAACAATGTACACTCTACAATCCCACAACCTTAACCATGACTTCTGAGGCTTATTGGGTACGTATGGTTCTGCAGGGTATCCGTCATTAAAAGTCAAAGTCCAGCAGTTTTACGCTAATGTTGTGTGTCCTAAAAGTGTACGAAGTTTTGTACTCACACATTAAGGAATCACACTGAGGGATCATAGCTGCAGTGTCTACTTTTTCCTCCTCTGTGCGCATAGCGCTTAGCCTGTGAATTAGGATGCAGTCTATGTTGTTCTTGGCCTACTGAACAAAATGAACAGGTCAATCCATTTCGTTTTCGCTGAATAGCAAAGGTGTTCAGCCAACAACCTTGTAACATGGAGACTACCAAGCATCCCTTTTGATGGATTCTTAGGCAGCCCTCCGCGTGCAGCTCCTCAAAACAGGAAGAATGAAATCAGTACACAGGTGAGTTCAACAACCTCTACCTTTATTTAAAGCTATGTTATCCAGTCTCTTCATGGCCTTGGTCAAATTGGGATACAAAGCCAAAAGCCAGGAATGGAATTAAGCAGGAAAAGATTACAATTAAACACAGGAAAAGACTCCAATTAAACACAGGAAAAGACTACAATTAAACACAGGAAAAGCACTTTTTTAACACTATTATTTGCAGTGTTCAAGACTGCATGGGTAAAACAGACGTGGCATGGGAAAAGCTGACGAAAAGCCACAGTTGCTGAAGCAGATTTATATATATAGATTTATATTGATTGTGGGTAAGGATCAGAACTTTAAAAATAATGTTTTTGGATGGTAGCAAGAATGTTTGTAATACTTGTAATATCAAGAGAAAACCACAATGCCACTGCTGTCAGTGCAAGCTTGCTTACAATTCCAGTTTGTTTATTTATGTAAGTAAAACTTTTAGAAACCGGTTTGTGTATAGTTAGCATCTGATGACCGCTAGAATGCTAACCAGGCCATGTTTTTGCATGTGAATCTTGTTTAGATGTTTTTAAGTATTTTATTCTGGGAAAGTCCTATTTTTGTTATAAAATGTCAGCCCAGACTATTGGGCTACACATGTCTGTCCAGGGTGAATCCCAGCCTTGTCCCCTACTCGCTGCCTATGTTAGGTATGTTGTCACATACTATACAGAATAGTATAACAGAGTATTATGCAGAATATTTGTAATGTATTATGAATGTGTCCATGAGGAACAATAGGCAGGCCATGATCATTATTAACACTGTCTATGCTGCATATGATTGCATTTCATTATTAATGTATTCCTTATGTATATGGACTTCAAAGAAAACCATACAGTCTCCTTGGATTTACTCTGCAGAATTATGTGCTAAAAGACCAAAATTCCAAAGGGTCAGTTTGAAGCCAGTGTGAAGTTTGGTTTAACCATGTGTGAGAGATTCATACAAGAATTAAGGCAAGGGAGCCTTTTTAACATGCACACAATTGTTTGTGGCTTGAAGCCCAAAATATTCTTTAGTGACTTACACTTTAATTTTTTAGCCTATTGATTTTTATATCAATATCAGTAAAATAATAAAAATCATATTAGTTGACCTATACATACATTTTAATCTAGCCCCTTTTTAAGGATGCACAGGTGAAAAATTAAGGAATTAATGCATAAATATAGACTTATTAGTGTCTATTTGTGTAAGTTCAAAAGATATTAGTTTCTGTTTTCATGAAAGTCAGTTGTATGAATCCTGGGAAGTTGAGTTTATATTTCATCTGAAAAAAATTACTGCAGAGGAAATGGATGTGGTCGTGGCCATCTGTGTGACACAATTTAATTACTTTCTTTGTTGGCACATTTAATCGTATGTCCAGGACATGACCACAACCCTGTAGGCGAAGAATTTTTTTTGCCATGTAGTTATTGTGTGGTGGATCAGCTGATAGCTCTGGTGTTTCTTCGCGTCTTGAGTTGCGAGTTTGACTCCCACCGTGGCTGGGTGGTGTTTCTATTTTTTCGCTGTATGGGTTTCCTCAGAGTGTTCCACATTTCTCTCATAGTCCGAAGGCATGCCAGCAAATTAGCATCTGTAAATAGCCCGTAGTGTGTGTGAGTATGGATTGGCGGCCTCATTGGTCTATAACCTTAACACTTGTGCCCTGTTTCACACAGCATCGGCTCTAGGCCCCCCTGCGACTGTGGTTTAGATAAGCAAATGGGTGGACAGAAACTAGTGCTAGTTCTACAATAGAAGGAAACTTGCCTGCAATCAGGGACCTTTTGATTTTGTTGCCTCAAAGGGGAACAGGCTGACCTTAGAGGGTCAATAGCTACACCTATCAGTCACTTATTTTCAAAATAGTTGGACACTCATCCTCCCCCTTCACATCTCCCCATTAGATAATTATCCCAATGTGCGTCCCCTAAAACATCTGCCCGATGACTGCCCGCAGCGCCCGGTCTCATTGGAAGATTGCCTGCCTTTAGGATTCACTTGCCACGAGCCACTAATGGTCTTGCTGACCATCGCTGAGTGAAGCCGGGTGACATTTAGTTGCTCAGCTGAGGTTGTTATTCTGAATGGCTTTCTTTACCCATTTAAACAGCTGGATGTTTTTACTGCCATAATTCAGTTTAGGTACTTTGCTTAATGGTTTTGCAGGCAGGCATGTGCAGGTTATGAGGCCTCAGCTTCAACTCTGCCCGATGATGTGAGTGATAAGGAGATACATGGTCCTGGATGCCCAGAACTAGCCACCCACCACAGTGGAATGTTCTCTATTGCCATGGGGGCTCTTGGTTCATCAAAAAATTTCAGGTGACTAGAGGAGGCTGTGCATTCTTTGGTCTTCTACTGGTAGAATGTGAGTTGGTCATGCGTTTAATTTTTATAAACAACAGATGAACCACCTATCTTAAAATCAACCCACCCTCACGTCTGCATTACAAGGAGTCACCCCCCCCCCCCCCACCACCCTACCTCCAGTCTGATTATTGGTTTCCTTTCATTCTCGTTAAAACGTTGACTGCTGACATTCAGGAGTGCATAATAGACTGTTCGCTACAGTAGGGGCAGCATTTCAGACATTTCCTCACGCAGACAATTCCAGTAAAAGGTTTCCCACTAAATTGTAGCATGATAAACTGCGATGCAAAGAGACCACTTTAGATGGAAAAATATTCAAATGTTACATAACAGCAAACATGTGCTAACATGCGGTTGGACAATTACAGTCAGAAAAGCCTACAATCTACGCATCAACTTTTAACCTGAAAAGAAAATTGTAGTCATATATCAAATAGTCAGATAGCGTCTGGAAAGTAGTTTATGAAAAAAACAAAGCAATTAAATATGCTTTTATATTTCCATACCTGCATATCCAGGACAGAGTCAGAGAGAAACCTGAGCCCATCCCAGGAAACAATAAGGACAAGGACAGGAAGAGCCTTGCATGAGGGGCAGTCACAGGGCACACACACATATGATGTCATCATAGAGTCAATTTAAAGACACAAGTTCACCTAATAGGCATGTTTTTGCTCTATAGGAGAGAAGTGGAATATCCGTAGTGTGTGACTGTAACAAACCCGTGTTGGGACCAAGAATACCGTAAAACTGCTTTTTTAACAAGAAGTTCACAGATATTCAATGTGCCAAACCGGACCCAGCTCGAGGAGCATCAGAAAAGATCTAACCAAGCATGTAATGCATGAAATCCACTAAAGAATAGATGGGATGAAGAATAATGAGAGAAGCCACTGGAGCACCCCTTATTGGAGGAGCTCTTTAGCAAAGCCTTAGATAGACTCGAGCCAGTCGGGATTTATACCACAGGAGGAACCTAAATGGTCTGTATGAGATTCCCTCTGTAATCTGGTCGGGGCAGGACTGAGGATACATCTGCAGATGACACCGTATCACTGGGGGCTTAATGACTGGCCCCCGCTGAGACCCAAAAGACGCCAAAGGACTTCCTAGGATATTACGATCGAGTGTTCGCAGTCAGACAGGTGACTGCCATAGACAAAAATATCCAGAAGTGCCCCCTTTTTCAGAATTAGCTGAAGTCTATTTCACACTAATGAACAATAGATGTTCATCTATTAGCAGTTAGAAGGGGAGGGTGATCTTTTTTTTGTAGCATCGATATTTTTTTCTCGAGGTTCTTGAAATTTATGCTGTAAATTGTGTCACTGCAAATCTTGTCAAAAACGTGGGCGTGAGGGCTTCACAGTAACTGGGCTTTGTTCCAGTGGACCATGTATACGCAGTTAAGGGAGACAGTTTGGTTAAGATGGAGGAACGAGAGTAATGTGGTGAATCTGTGTGAGACAATATAAGAGATAATGTTTCATTCAGTGATGTCAGCAGCCTGCCCAGTTTCATACTTCAGTATTCAACATTTTCTTTTGTTGGTCTCTACTACATTCCTAAACTGCACCTTTGGGGCTCTTACTCCAGTTATGGTGCGATGTGCACCGGCAAGTGCCACAGGATATCTGAGAGCTCCAGAGGGTGTGTCTTCTGAGGGAGATTATTCATCAAGCGAGCCAATGCCTTGGGACCTTATTTTTCCACAATGGGTTTCTTTGAAGTATAATAGTAATACAAAAATACTCATTAATCATCTCGCTAGAAACATAGAGAAAATTAAGCCTGGAGTGGAAAAAATAACAATACCTCAGTACATCTATTACGCGCAAATACAGAGAATTTAAAAAGAATTTAGGCCAAACAGTTTCAAATGTTGTGGATATTATATGTAGGATTTTTACCCTTTTTAAGTGGCCCATAATTAATATTTAATTTGCATACACTTGTTGGCTCCTAGCTGATCCAGGCCCAATGGTGCTAGACGTATCCGCTGTCGCTAGCTTGCCATCCGCTGGCCGCGTGTCTGTGCTGTCACTTTTTGCCCGTGTGCTCTCCCCACTCCAAATTATAATGAAAATAAATATCTAGTAACATCAAACACACAATAGTTAGAATTAAATAATTAAACTATTACTTTTAAAAACTCCCTGTAAGCATGCTAAATATGCTTCTTCGCCTCTTGCTAAACTCTTGCTACAATTTGTGTTATTCATTGGTTGAGGAATTAAAGACTATTAATGATGTAACCATGTCTTACTTTTCAATCTACCCAGTCAATACTTTTATTCAAAGTAAGGTCAGTCTCTCGCAGTGAGATATATCGCTTGAACAAAGTAAGTAATATTCTTTTCAAAACTACAGACACACTTGAGACTAGAACTGGAAAATTTCATAATGCACATTCATATTCTTACCGACAATGATTTCTGTTTGATTATTTAGAGCGGCGATGTGTGGAGTAGCAGGTTAAGTCATTGTGTATGTGATCAGAAGGTTGCTAGTTCACGCCCCAAGGTTTGCTGAGTTCTTTTACCGTTGGGTCCCTGAGCAAGGTCTTTAAACCCACAATTGGACTGGCTGACTGTCTTTTGTCAAAGATGTACATCTATTTGGATAAAAGTCTGTTAACTAAATAAATGTTAATTTCTGTATATGTAGGCCTATTATCGCCTTAGTGGTTTACGCATTGATGGGATGAGGAGTTGGTGGCAGGATGGTCAGATGGAAGAGTTTAGAAAGAACAGTGCCCACTTCTGGATTTGTAAGGCACAAGGTTAACAAGATTTTGCACCAAAAACACAATGGGAATTATTCATGTTTTGCTATCTGAGTAAACATGGACTGTTCTCCACAGTTAAAAAAAAAGTAATCTGCAGACATTTGTTTGTTGGCTGTTCGTGAGAGACTAATTTCGTTCTCATCAACAAACTTGCACGAGAAGAAGCAACAATCCATAATCAGGCATGATGAACAACACAATTCAAGCAGGCAGAAGATGGATCATCTTGTTCTTATGAGAATATCAACAGATACATTTGGCGGTCTGACAGGCTGTGCCTAAAAAAATGTCTTTATAATCTCATAAAACCATCAAACCCATCTTCGTAAGATGAAGGGGATGGATATTGTAGGAGGCAGTAATGAATATCAGTCAAACATTTATTTTGTTTTTATAGATTTTCAATATAACAATTCATCCAGCCTTGCATTCTCCGTGACCTGCTTAGGTTCGCTGCAAAGATGGAGCTGTTTCTGAGAAGCCCAGGCCACAGCTGTAAGAAGACCATGAACTATGGGCGAATTATGGAAACCATTTCACTGTATTAGTAGACGATGGGTGGAAACCTAGTCTGACCACTGAGCCATTGCTGTGCCAATTAAAGTGGTATCATTCAATTTAAGTATATAGTTTTGCATAATTTTCAGTTGCGTTTTATGCTTATTGGACATATATTTTCACAAGTATAGTTATACTTTTTATTGAGCTTGTTAGCATTTCAAAACGTGAAATTAATTATACTGGAATATTCCACTCATTCTGTGAGGTATACAATATGTTTAAGCTTGCAGAACAACCAAGGGAAAAGAAACACTACTTGCTTAATGTCAAAACATGGTTTTTTCCCCTCCTATCAGCTGCGACAGTATCTTAAAGTGTCATAATTTCTCTAAAATTATTCCACCATGAGAAGTCTGAATTTGAAAGTTACAATTTAAAGGGTTATTAAATATGAGTACTGGGTTAGAATACAAAATTATTCATTAACTCACCCAATAAGACCGAAATGTATTAGTGTGAAGAAGCAGAAGCATTTTGATAGTTTTCGTCAAGATTAATTAGCACATTAGAAACAGTCTTTGCCGCAAAAACATTATACATAATTCTAAAAATAAGTAGCAAAAAGTACTACTTTGATAAGTAATAAAATGAATCCAGAAATTTCAGCCTTTTTCAGACTGCTGCAATATACTTCACAGTACATTTACTAGCTGTAATGTAATGACTTGTGTAGATTGTTTTTGTTTTAGTTTATTGATTGATTGCACCTAGACAGGTTATATGTATAAGGCGCTTAGTACCTGGAAAGAACAGAAGCCGCCATTTACATGAATATCTCATTTATCATAGTGAGATCAGGGAGGAAGCTTTCAAACAAGTTTTCCCCATTTATGTTTAATTCAGCTGAACTGCAGTACCCCCTGCAGCCCAAACACATGTGCTAAGGCGAATTAGCATCTCTAAATTGCCCATGGAGTAAGCGTGTGCACGAGTGTTCCCTGTGAAGGAGTAGCACATTGTTCAATATGTCCTCTGCCTTGTTCCTTTCAGAGTTACAATTTGCACTCACATTAGTGAATCACATGAATGCTTCTGTCCAAAACAACATGCACCAAAGCAGATAAGACAATGGTTATTTATATATGAGCGATATATGGCTGATAATTCATTTTACTTTTGTGAGTGGACCTGGAGCAACCCATGACCTTGTACTGCACACGTGGTTGAAGACGAATGAATTCAGTTAAATCTATTTTGATTTCGTATAGCGCAGTTCTTAACTTAGCCACAAATTGCATAAACTGAAACATGTTAGGTTGATTAGACACAAATTAAGAATGGCATCATGCTCAGACAAAACAGGAAAAAAAACAGAACATGGAGGAGACAGAGAAGAAAGGAAACAATAAAGATCATCTTCAAAGTGGTAAGTGACCCTTCCGGTCAGCCAGTGACGGTCCAGCTGATCCGGACCGGCATTTTGACTCTTGGCTGTGCAATTCATCCACAAACACTTGCTGTGTCCCAACAAAGAACAAATCACTTCATAAATACTGAAGGCACTATAAAGTGAATCCTTTCTAAATTGTATGAAGGTACTTGCACATAATTTATATACTGTTTATATACTGGTTATTATTGTCTGAATGACTCCTGAATGCAAATTAACATTTATATTATGGGTTGCACTTCTTTGGTGTTGGATTTTATCTTTGATTTTGAATCTCTTTTTATCACTTTATGACCATAAAACAAGATCCTGAGTTTTTTTGTCTCTCTGGCTCGTAACAGCAAATGAAAACATTTTACCTCGGCAGCATGACAGGGGATTAAGAGCAAAAGTAATCAAACTAGTGGCTAGATGAGACGTCATGACCTTGAACGTGACATCAGTCCAAATGGATCTGCCCCAGTGTTTTGTCCATGGCCTGGAGCCAGCAGCGAGCACAAGGCATCGTGGGTACTGCCTGAGTGGAGTTCCGGGATTAGGCTTCAGGCCATGCAGATGGTGCTGGAGATTGATACGCGCAGAGGTCAGCCAGCGGATTCGAAAACGGCTCCGGCGCTAATCTGAGAAACGCCCGAGACAGCCACACGCCGCTCCGGAGGGGAACCCGTTGGCCGTCTGACGGCGGACGGCTTGGTAAGTGAGCTGGGCGGCTGGTGACGCTGCTGTGCTAAACCACACAGGCTGGATGAATGGGCAGGATGTACCGTAAAGGAACGGGAAGTAGAACAATGTGAAAACCCCACCCTGTGCTAACATCATTTATATGGTGAGATGATCATCACCAACAACAACGGCGACAACAACAGTAATACTACAATAATAATAATATGTTACTAAGTGGACACGTAGACTTGATTCTAAGGAAAGCAGCACTTTTTGATAGTGGACCAATCTCCCAGAACATGGAACAGTGTGCCCTATAACCACTGCAGTGCCTGTCCTTTTGCCTGAATCTCTGAAATAGAAGCTGGGAGATATACTGTATGCATGAATGACTACCATCATTTCAGAGGAGACGGCTGCTAATAAGACTATACAAGGGAAAATGATTCCTCATCATCAGTCGTCTTTCAATGACTGTAATCGTGGGGCCGAAATTGCCTTATCAGTGTAAAACTTGATTCTGTGGTTTGCCGAGTCATTCTGAACTTTGGGATATCAAGCTGGTTTCCCTAAATCACTTTAAACCCCTCAACAAAGGTGTAACATGACCAAAATTGCCTGTGGTGTCGCAAGGTGGGGGGGTGGCTTGCCCATTCCATCTCGGGAAGAAAGCTCTGGTGACTGGAGTTGTTCCATTCGATTTACTCGACGCGTCCTTCTTTCATGGTAAAAACTGACCTGTTTTTTCTTTCCTGTACCCAGTAAACCAGTCCTGATCCCATCCAATTTGATGTCTGTCCTCTGTAGAATTTCTCAGTCACACCCAAATTATTTTTGTTCCCCTCGTGCCAAAACGGCACCCTTTGGGCTTTACATCTACCTACATTCTGCTTTGAATTTTTGTCTACAGGCAAAACAAAACCCATCCCATAATATCCACTACCCATCCATGTGCCACATGGTCATTTTCTGTCCTCACCTGAGTAATTCTCACAATGTTAGATACTTTCAACCTGCTCTAACATGGTATTCAGCTGCAGCATGTATGTTCTGAGTCATATAAAGCAGTGCCAAGCTGCCATTACATGCATGTGTTTGTAATATGTACTGTAGTCATATACTGTACTGTCGCAATCCACACCTGAGAATGCAAGGGAATTGCTGACTTGTGTGTCATCAAAACCTGCCTCACCTCAAATTTAAGCTTCTGAGCTGAGTAACAAAGAGGGAAGAATCTCCACCCATCTTCCTTAACTGCTGATCCACTACAGAGTCACCGGGAGCTTGGAGTCTTTCCCGGGAAGCGCGACACAAGGGGTCTGTAGACAAGATATCCCAGAGGCCACGCAAAATCACTAAAAAAGGAAGTCGTATATTCACGCATGTTTTAGGACCACAGGAGGAAAGTAAACTACCTCGAGAGCAGGAATTAAATTCACAACGACAGTATGACCCAAAAAGCTGCCATTAAAGCAACGAAGAAGTGGACAGCGCTGTAGTGTTCTGTGGCTGAGGGTATGTTGTTCCTACAGAGCAAATGAGCCAAGCATTATGACACATATTATAATTTTGACTTATTTTTATGTCGGGTAGCCTAGAAACAATCAACTAAGCTCTACACACAGCTAAAATACCTTTGGCACACAACAAAAACTATACTGTATTTCATGCATGTAGTTCCTACTTCAGAGGTATTAATTTTTTTTTCAGTATAGAATGAATGAGAATGTTAATTTCCAGTCCATGTTTACAGGGAATTACTGAAAAGGGGGAGCCCTGAGTCAATGTGACAGAGTATTTTCAGTCTAGGTCCCTCCAGTTTTTGGATCTGCAGTTCATTGTCATGTGTCAATGAGCAAAGGGCTGTAGGCTTGGTGGACAGATATCAGAATCAAGGGGTAAATGAACCCGAAAGCATTTATGCAAAGTAAAATGATAATCAGAAGGTTGTCAGTTCAAACCCAGCCCCAGCCCGTCTGCGGGTCCTTGAGCAAGGCCCTTAACCCCCAGCTCCCTGGGTGCCGCTACAGGTAGCTGCCCTTTACTCCACAACTTACTCACAACTTGCCCAACTTACTCCACAAAGAACGAACTGAGAGAGGAGTAAAAACAATTCCCCCATGGGGACAATAAAGTATCTTTTATTATAATTATAATACCACAAATGTGTTTATCAAGGTAAAGTAGTGCCCAGATAGTGGTTTAATGGCCAATGGGAACAAGTCACATGGTCAGATGGGTCACCCTTAACCATGATTCAAAATTGAATCATTCCATATGAGGCACATGCCAAATGGTGCCAACAGGCTTGAATGCTCGTTTCCCACAAAGACCAGTTCTGGCAGCTCCGTTATGGTGTGGGGAGCATTTTCCTGGCATGGTCGAGGTCCACTCAACCCCTTAGAGAGAGCAAGCTAAATGCCAACAAGCATGAGTCCATTCTGAGTGATGGTGAAGCGTTTCTATCCTGATGGGAGTAGAATCATCCAGAATGACAATGTCTCCATCCAAATTAATCTTGGAAGAAAACAATCGCTTCCCTCCAGCTCAGCTCCAAGTGCTTGTAAAACTGCTGCCAAGGTATAGAGAAGCTGTAGTGGCAATTCATGGTTGCCCAAGATCTAATCACGACACTTTATGTTGGTGT
>JABFEB020000124.1:790063-803772 GCA_019775895.2 Stomatorhinus ivindoensis
TTCCAACCCCCCCCCCCCCACCCCCACCTCTTTCATGTTAAAATCTAACAGGATATCGGTAATGTGGGGCGGACAATGATATATATGCCAAAGCACTCCAGGATTCATCAGACCAAAACCAAATAATGCAGAACCGGCAATGATGTATGGTTCAAGGTGCACCAAGGATCATCAGACTAACAACAATAAATGCAATATTTAATCTGTTCCAGCTTTGCTCCACTGGCTTTGAATAAAATCATATATACAGTGCCTATATAACGGCCTTGGTCACTCAAAGCCAAAAGGGCAAGGTAGTTTTCATTCTGGCTAATTCATCAGCTTTGATTGTTCCGTTGATCGAATGAGTCATGCAATATCAAACTGTGTTCCGCTGACCGTGCTCACTGATGCTGCATGTTTTATCAATTATAATAACGGGCTGATGTGCTGGATCAGTGAGTAGTGCTGCCCCCTGAGACCACCATCGTCGGGGGTGTTTGGCTCTGATTGTGGAACCTGATCATTCTCCCTTGTAAACTTGTGTCCACTTGAATTTCCAGAGAAGAGATTTCCCCGTGATGTGAAAAAAATCTAACTTTTCACCTTGTGGGAACATTTTCACGGTCCCCACATGGATATTTTATGCAATTTTTATACAAATTTATCAATGCAATCAAAAAAGTAAAAATGTCAGTAATCCTGCATTTTGTTTGGTTACTTATGGTTAAGTTTAAGGCTGGGTTAGGGTTGTCATGGCTAGTGTTAGGGTTATGCTCATAGAGACAAATGGAGAATCCCCACAAGCATAAAGATACCTAATGTGTGTGTGTGTGTGTGTGTGTGTGTGTGGGTGGGTGTGTGTGTGCATGCATGCTTCATGCCCAGTGCTTTCTGGGATAGGCTCCAGACTCACTACAGGCGCAACCCAGAGCTGAAGCTGATAAGAACCTGTGACCTTGAAGATTGCTGTAGACCAACTTGTTAATAGGACTTACAACAGTAAAGGCATTCGAAGTATCTATCTATCTATCTATCTATCTATCTATCTATCTATCTATCTATCTATCTATCTATCTATCATCTATCTATCTATCTATCTATCTGTCTTAGGGTAGAATAAATGAAGTTGAGAGGCTGTCAGGTGAAACAGCTGAATGTCATTAATCAGCAAAAAAACAGCATCAGAATTAATGGCGGTGCGGACCGTTCTGGCAGCAGCTTTCCAGCAGGAAGACCGTGTACCCATTGCTTTCCATGCTTACGTGTTTTTATGGTGGCGTTAATGAAAATTTCACCGAAATGTATTTTATGTTCACTTGACTAAGAAAAAATACCACTGGACCATTTTTCCAATACTGAAACGCGTAATAATTTCTTTGCGTTTTGTTTACCTGGAAACTGGGTTACGGCCTGTAGCTGTCAGGTTCCTGCAGCTCTTTCTGCATCCACTAGCCTCGCCTTTCCTCCCTCCATGTGATATAAAATGTTCACAGCAGATGTTTCCTATTCACCGGCTACCCAGTGCCAGTCAGCATATCAGCCCGCCACCTCAGGCACCATCTTCTCTGGGGCTCAGACTTAGCATGCCACCGGGTTATAAATGTCCAAAGGCTCGCCTTTCATAGCTCCTGCATACAACGTGCTTTTGGTTTTTACAGCTCCCCATGAAAACCTCATTAAAATGTTTAGGTCGTTTTAATTCGTAGAGATAATGTGCCATATTTGTTCCAAATTTACCGTGGAAGTGGGACTTGGCCCTATAGGACTATACAAGAAGTTCAGGGAGTCTCTGTACAATGTATAATTTTAGCAATGAGTGGGTTTGACCGTAGATATTTCGGTCAAGGTTATATTTAGCAGGTCACGTCTTTCATGTACGTTGACTGAAAATCCCCAGCAGGTCAGGAGACAGAATCATGTGATTCTGATCAGTTTTTTCCACTAAACCCTTGGTCACCTTGAATCCATGAAGCTATTATGCAAGATGTATAGACTGATAGGCAGTATAGACCTATGTCTATCCTTAGACAATGCAAAATAACAATGAAAAAAATAACCCCTAATGACTGGTTTGAGCCGGATGGTACGATACAAAGTATGTTATCGGTAAATAAATATTTGAATATGCATTTTTCACATGGGCACCGGTATTTTTAGCCTTGTTGGATGGCACCAACAAGTTGCACCATCTGTGTCTCTCCTGTAAGCAGGCACTGCTCCATCTTTCACCTTTCAGCTGAGCTGTCATTACCATGCCGGCCACGCAGTCTGTGGCTTGGGTTTTATGGCTCTGCCATCGGGTGGGCTGCCCCATGCTGATCCTTCCCTGGGTCGGAGGGCGAGGACCCCCCGGCGACCTCAGTAATGGGACATTAATGAGGAGCACTGGCTGGATAGAGCTATCTGCCGCGCTGCCTCTTTCCAAGCAAAGCAACCAGAACCTTATAAATATGGAGCATAGAGCTACACTAAGGTGGAATCGGTGGGGAAGTCCTTGAGTAAGGCTACCACAGGCTGTTACTGATTCACATGGAGCAACACTGAGCAACTACACAGACTCTGTTATGTAGCTGTCTTAATTTCAAAATTATTCCATGTTCTTGAAGGCACATGGTATTCAAGTGATTTGTGCTCAAATGACTTTCCAAAGTAGGGTCTGGGACACCCAAAGTTTTAAAATAAAATTGTTCATTAAATTCTAGGGCTGTTTACACCATAGCCTGCAGTAAAATTACAGGTATAGATAAACCTGTTTCCGTCACAGTCTCTTTTTAATGCAGTTGAGAATCAGTAGTCAAATTTAAAGTGGAATTTGTAAACAATGTAGACTGTCCTGGGGTTTTTCAGTGCCTCATTTCCACCCCCACCGCCCATCTGGCTCTGAAGGTTGGTCTGGCCATTAGACGACGGGAGGTACATTCCCTCGCAACAGGGTGTCCTCTTTCTCAGCTTTCTCATTGCAGGGAAGTGCTCCAGCCCACGTGCTCCCAAAGAGGGCAGGAAGGCAGTACAGACCTGTGCCAGCATATTTATACGCCCACGCTCACGTGGAGGACCGAGTCATGTCCGGCTGAGGCCCATGCACTGCAAGCAGTGGCAGAGTATGTCCATTGTTTTAGACAATCTTTCTCCAGATCAATCTCCTGACCATGCCGGATGGCAGCCCCGCTGTACGGCTTTCGTTTGCAAGTCCGATGGAAAGGACATGTCCAGCCAGGTCATTAATGTGCCCCTCAGGGCTTCATGTGCTACGTGGAGGCGCGGGACGCCAAGAACAGCTGACAAATCAGACACTTACTGTATGCTGCCTCAGTAGGATCCCAGTTGGGTAGGCATGGCCAGAACACTGCCCCCCCTAGTCCAAATTGGGTATTTCAGTGACACCACCACCATCCATAGTTAAACCAGTATTTTCTTTGCCCTTAGCATGTGGCATTGTGTAAATACTGCTTAATCCCATTGTTTGTGTTTCAATAAGCCCTGATACTATATATACTACATGCAAGGTATTGTACAAAATATTGGTTTGGGAATCTCATTAGGAGATTTTCTGGTGGTTTGGAAATGGCTGAAGATTCCCTGGAAGAACCTAGAGTGTGAGGTCTGTCCTGGCCTGCTTCTGCACAAGAAGCTACCTGAAGATGAAAGCTTGGCTGTTTACTTATCTGTACTTTATAGATGTAAGTGCACCTGGGCCTCACTGGGCCTTTTTCAGGCAGAGCTGTGCAAATTTGAATCTCACTGGAAAAAAGATTATAAATGTAACAAAAGGACGACATAGGGCACCATAATATGGGGCATTTTTGGTGTAACTCTGCTTAAAGTTGAACTGACTGTTCGATTATGGTTGAGATTCCTGGGCATCTTCTGAGGCTGTGCGAGAAATATGTCTCTATGTGCCTGATGGTCCCCAAGATACAAGGACTGGTAGCCCATCGCAATTTCACCAGCCGTGACCCTGACAGTATCATGCCCTCAACTGTCAGTTCAGCATCCAACGTGAACTGGTCTCGGTTGCACAAATGACTCCTGGCCGTGACAAACTAAGTCTGCAGGCCGGCACTGGGACCATGCACCCTGAAAGCAGGGTTTGTGCCTGACTAAGAGTAAGATGGCAACCAAAGGCCCCATTCCGCTCACACCTGAGAGAACTTTCCGGTTCAATAAGTACTCACATACCTTTGACTTCAGCAATGCCAGTCCACTTTGTTTGGCTTGAAAGAGACCGCGATTGGATGCGTCTCGTTCGGTCAGACTTATGACTTTGCACCCTGCCTTTGATCATCCTGTTTTGACCACGAAAATCACAGCCCATACTCATATAGGAAGACATGACGATGGAGTGTGTACGTGTGTGGGGGTGGGAGGGACCATTCGGTTTGAAGTTTCCAGAAGAATTTAATACATTTTGATATAAATGCAATAAATTGGAAGCACTGAAACACGAGTCCCTTTTACTAATTCATATTAAGAGGAACACTGGAGTAATGTCATACATGCTTTAATTTGTCAAGCCTGTGTTTCTGCTGCAACACACAGGGGCCCCCGAACTTAAACAAGAGTTTATGGAGTAAACTTAGCGAGGGGCCATTTTCATTTTAGTGTTTACGATCCATCCGCGTTTACATCTGTAGCCAGGCAAATCGTAACTGACAAACCCTGCTTTTTTATAGTATGTCTGATTGATGGAACCTGGGGGGATGAAAGAACAACAGTTTTCCAAACATACTTTGTGTGTATGTCTGAGTGGGCTGAGAGGTGGTATATATAAGATGCAAGGGCAGAAGATATTTTCATACACATTTCCCAAAGTGCTTGTCTGCTATAATAAATGTAAATGATGAATGGTATCTAAAAATAGCAATTGTACTACTCCATCCATCTTCCATAACTGCTTATCCAGTACAAGGTCACAATGAGCCTGGAGTATATCCCAGCAAACACGTGGCATAAGGCAGGGGACACCCTTGATGTGACGCCAGTCCAGAGCAGGGCACACATTCACATGCTATGAGGTAGAAACTGACCTGAAGCACATGCTTTTGGACTTCAGGAGAGAGCAGAGTATCCGCAGGGTACATGCATGGACACAGGGAGGATTCCAGGGAGTAGGAATGGTTTTAGTGATCTGAGGCAACATCGGTCAACCAATGAACCAGCAAACTGCCCATTGTAGTCATTGTTGTTGGGAAAAACAGACACAGAGACATTAAAGGTGCCATAAATGTTTTTTTAATTGTTCTCTGGTGTCTACACAGAAGGAATGTGAATTTGGTTTGTTCAAAAAATGTCCAAGAGTGGTTTTACAGGCTTCATTTGGCCCTAGAATGAAATGGGCTGTTTTCCGTTATTTGGTAACCTCATTAGTATGTTCATGAGCTTTGCTCTGATTGGCTGGTTTACAGTGAGGCACTGTGATGACTCATACAGAACCAGCATAGATCACTACAGATGAGGTGAAACATATGGAGCGTTTAGGCATTAAACCGTATATGTTTCAGAGGAGGAGTCGGATGTTGAGGAATGGCCAGTTGCTCTGTGATCACAAATAAATGTTTCTGAGTGGTATGTTCTGTCATTTAATGTTTCCTGGAATGATTTGCTGCGCGTAGGTAACAGTCCCACTTCAGCCTGTGTACAACGTTAGCATAATCATAACTTTGTTTTCGGCATTGTAACAAGAACATAAAAACTATTCTTCATTTCACACAACAAACGATTTTACGATGCTAGTTTGGTAATGCAAATTTTATCAAGAACCTTAGACGGCAAACTGAGCAGCAAAATGGAATTCTGCTTTCATTTTTTTTTCTTTTTTACAATGCAATACTGGTTATATATTTGTTTCGTTAACCAGAAGTATTCTATGAGAAATACAGCGTCTTCTTGTCAATGTCAGTATCACAGCTGTTTACTATTCCCCTACAAAACTGGAGTATGTTTTTCCAAAAGCATAGCTGCTGGCCACGTTAGCAACTTACAAAGTTAGAATCATGCAGCTGAACAATTCCAGCTATGCAAGTAGCTATCGGGAGCATTTGGGTAACATCCCTGACCGAGCTCTTAAAGATCATTTCCTGCATTTGGCAGACTCCCTTAAGCAGAGCATTCTGGCATTCTGACACTGGTTCAGTAGAACCTGGCTAAGAATATTATCACTCTAAAAAAACTCTGTAGGCAAGTAACACATTTTTTTATAATAATGAGTATGATCCTGGAAGCGCTAATCCAAGTACTTCCAAAAGAAATAGGTTTTTAATCGTCACTTGCAGGTACCCAATGACCATCTAGGGGACGTTCATTCCACCACATTGGTGCCAAAACAGAGAAGAGTCTTGATGCATGTCTTCTTTCCGTCTTGAGAGATGGTGGGACCAGCTGAACATCAACCATGCCTGTTGACAGTTCGGTTCCACGGGAAGGGAAAAGTGCAGACATCCCCGTCACATCCTCAAATGACACAATTACACAGGCAGCCGACACACTTACACATGCAGTCGGCCATTTTCACTGCTGTCCTCTGCTTCTTTCTTCACAATACCCACGCAACTGTTGAAGTCCGAATGCTCATGTCCACTGAGTGTGAAAGTGGGCTAGCATATGTTATGTTTGGTTAGGACTGTTACGTAACATTCTAGGAATTTCAAAAGTATTTCACTGCCGTCTTTTACATTTTCAAGAATTATGTGTGAAAGACGGAACAACAGTCTTTGAGATTCACAGTGTGCTATTTCCTTGTACGGAACTCTCCTTCTTCAGCTCCTTCAAAGTCAGATATCCATTCTATGGCACCTTTGACGCCTCATAAGCGCCTGTTTATCAGTCAGGGTCAGCTCTGGTTCTCTGGTTGCTTTGCTGGAGTGTTGACTACCCTCTGTTATTTATTTATTTACTTACTTTATGGAGGAATCCAGGCCTGATCTCACTGTCCTACCGACATTGACATACTAGATCAGAGTCAGGTCTCCCATTTCACCTTGATGGCTGCGCAGCCCCCTGTTCCAAACCGGACGCCCAGATTAGAGAGCTCAGGCATCAGCAAGGCCTGTTTGAAAGCAGATAAAACATTGACAAAGCCAGTTCACACCCACAACATCTCCCCACACCTTTCCTCTTTATACCAATGTGCAATTCTACCATTTCAACATCCGGTAAATGCAGCCAGCAAATGTTTAACTTAAGGCGCCGTTTAAAGCAATTCCACACATTCTGTCATTCGCATTCAGTTTTATTGTGAGCTGTCGAGGATATGTAAATAAGGGCCTTTCCACAAAAGAGAAGGACGATCACTGGTGTTAAGTTCATGTGCAGGTGTTAAGGTTAGGCACCGGTGTTAAGGGTATGCACAGCATGTTAACATGAATATCCATACTACCATCGCTGGCCTTTGAACATTTGTGGTGGTGCTTGCTAGTAAGTTCCACAAAGCCTGTGGATGAAAACAAAAGCACAATAAATTATAGATTTATTTTAATGTAATATAAAATATTGTGTTTGTGGGGGAGGGGTGTAGTGTTACTCTTGATCATGATATCTGTATTTATGATACTTGTCTCTCGTTGGGGGGGTTAGTATAAATCTGTGTGATTTCAGCCTGTTTAACATGCCCTGTTAGTCTCATGCCTGGTTTTGTTTCTTTGCTGAAACAAAATTTTTCCCTCCCCTCCTCCTGGCTCAAAAAAGGTGAATTTCTATGACTGAAAACTGACTGTCAAATCACTGTCTGCACACTAACTCCTTCTCAGTCTTTCTTAAGTCATTGTTTCAGCAGCCTCATAAACACTGAAAAACCATGAAGTCTTTACCTTGCCTTGTGATGACTGTTCATTCACTTTAGTTCCAATTATTGGAAATACTTCTACCATGGCTTTTAGTACACAGTATCAATATCTCAAATTTACGTGTCACACGTACTAAAATTATATTCCCCAAAAATGTCTGTAGACAGCGGTTGCTTTTAATCCTGATCATTTAAAGGTATTTCGACAAAAGTATCACCATTCATTGTGCCAGCCATAAGTTTTAAGAACTCCAGAAATATGACAATGTTCTCACTGATCCTGCTGATACACCAGAAATGCAACGCAGCCAAGTAAGTACTGAACACAGAGATATTTCCCAGCAAATGGATTGAGACACATTCAGGAACCCCAGAAAGCAATCTGCAGCTTAACCAGTCCATATATATCATTCTTATCAAGTAGGAATAACCTGTTTTCAAATCATCTGGCATTTATGAAACAGGCTAATTTATATACAATTGGACTTCATAGATACCCAATTTTTAAGCTATACAGGACCTTAGTTTGAATAGCTTTTCTATATAGAGCTACTGCATATATTCACAGCACTACAAATTGTCAGATTATTGTGCTGCTTGTGTAATATTGTATGCTTTATAAATACTGTAATGTACAGTGTCTTTATAGTATGTTTATTGTGTTGTCCATGTATGGCATTGAGCACTGGCTGTATACTTGTCTGTACATTGTACTCTTTACTGCCGCTGTTCCGTCTTCAGTTCACTTTCTGTGTATTTTATTGTGCTATCTGTACACTGCAGTTTACTTCCTGTATATTTACTGTCTGTATATACTCTATATATTTATTTGCCGTGTACTCTGTGTACATTGTCAAATGCTTTTTATTTATTGCACTGACTATAAGCTGCTGTCCTGGTTTGCTTGAGCACGGAGTGGGGAAGCAGTAGCCAGGGCCATGGAATTGAGGTTTATTAAATGGGAGACAAAACAGGAACAACGAACTGATGCAAGACAGACAACAGACTTCAATGACCGGACTCAGGAAAATATACCATAATGTAGACTTAAATACATAGGACTAATGACAGCAACAAGAAACAGCTGGTAAACACGGGGATTCCACATAAAGTAAATAAGGGGACGTGGCACCCAGGGGGAAGCGGACGAGCGTGGCATGACAGCTGCACTGTAAACAATCTGCACTGTTTGCTGCCTATATTACACTGCCTGGATGTTGTGTTATTGAATGACAGATTATCTGTAAGAATTGCACTGAGCTATCACCTGACCTCTGTGTACAGAGCAATAAACCTACAACCACATTATAGTAAGGCACCACCCATAATGTTCCATACTGGGAGATTCACCACCTAATATCATATGGGACACAACATGAGGAGTGATACATCATCAGGGGATCTGTGTAGGTGCATGAATTTTATTCAAGTGACCTGTGACCCTGACCCAGGCTTATTCCAGACAGAGCAAACAACACCTTTGTTTTCTGACTCCCTTGATTTCTCTGATATTTGTAGTTTATGAAGAATTTCTCTGAATCCACGTTGCCGTGGTGATAAAGTTTGACCTCGTGACCCCGTCCGGCTGCCTGAATGTTATGACGGATGCTGGGTTTGCCGCCCAGTTGGCTCTGTGTCTTTCTGGTCTGCACTGTAATAAAACTTGTTTGTTCAGACTCCAGGTCTCTGCTGCACTTCCCCCTGAAAATCTCAGCTATCTGTGTTTACTCACATAGCCAGAAAGAGTTTGCAACCATGTAGTAAGCGAAGTAACATGCTTTAATTTAATTGTAATCATTTCCTAGTATGAAAAATAAGCTACGTTTATCCTATACTTAGTACAGGGTCATGGTGAAACATATTTATTTACTTATTTATTTTTATTTACTGCAGTACATTTTTAAGGAGTTTAGTTTTATATCTTTTATTACATATGTATGGGAATTTATCATGTAATTATATATCACAAACTTCACAAACCAAGCATTAAATTCACCTAATGCAAATTTGCTCAGCTTGGCATATGAGAGGAATGTAAACCCTGTGTTTGAATTGGGCCTGTCTATACTGAAAGCATTAATCCTGCATCTTGCATTGATGAAGACAGGCAGCACATGCTCGAGTTTGTATCATGTTACACCCAGGCGTAATTAGCTGTTTCGGGTCATTAAGTGTCGTAAATTCTCTAACACGCAATTCAAATAAAGCTTGGTAATCATACGCTTGAGCTGAGGTTCTCTCTTGTTTCTTCATCATCCTCTTCCTCAGCTGTCGTGTCACCTTTTCTGCCTCATTAGAAACATCACCGATGTCATTTTTTACCTGATTCTGATTAAACTGAAAAAGGCACCAGACCACCTTCGGTGACACCGCCTTGGGTGGAATCCTCCGGCGTAAAAATAATAAAGACTCCTTAGCTGTCCTGCTTGCTCGATTAGCTTATTCCCGCACGGTCAGTGCCACGATCCATCTGCAGCAGAACCATGACCTTTCCCATCTCTGTAGACATACGACTGTAAGCACCAACTGTAACGGAGCCGTGCTTCTTCCAAGTGTACCGTCTGCGGAAATCCGGCGCATGTGATTGGAAACCAACAAGATGTTACTGTCCCGGCCAGTCAGCTTGTGCCAGCATTCGCTAGGGAAGCAGGCAGCAGGTTTGCGTGGGTGCCTGCTCTTCCCATTGGCTTAAGGTGCCAACACGGCCCGCTTCCTCCAAAAGTTTTTCGGCAACAGCTGATTGTAAGCTTTGGTGTGCTTATCTTGGACTACAATGATGGTACATGATCGCACGGAGGGAAATGCCATAAATGATATATTATATAACAGGTGTGATGGGGAGGGGGGGTTCTTCGTGTGAAGCTCTTTTGTATATTTAAAATTTCTGTTCCTCCAGTTAGCTGGTGTTTGTATTTATCTCCTGTGATGTCATTCACATGAACTTCATGAGTGCCAACAGCGAGCTCCCCGCTTTAGCATTGTTTAAAAACTAACAAAACTTTTCAACAAAAAAAGAAAAAAACAAGCTAAAAAGTTTTTTTGCTTCAGGAAACCAGAAATTACGGCACGCTACCCAGGTTCAGTACTGAGTCATGCAGTCTCTCCTCTTTCTGGAGCCACTGTATTAAACAGATTAATTTTGTAGACTTCATACCATTAACTGTGTCACTTTTACACATAACACCTACCTAAAAATTATCATAGGCCAAGTAGCCCCTTTCATGACAACGGAATTCCCCAGTAGCAGTGAGCTCATTCAGCAGGATAATGCACCTTGCCACACTGAATAACGTGTTCATGAATGGTTTGAGGAACATGAAAAATAGTTGACTTGACCTCCAAATTCCCCAATTCAGTCCCATCTGTAGGGCGTGCTGGACAAAGTCTGATCCATGGAGGCCCCACCTCACAACTTACAGGACTTAAAGGATCTGCTGCTAACATCTTGGTGTCAGATACCACAGGACACCTTCAGAGGTCTTGTGAAGCTCTCGATTGGTCAGAGCTGTTGTGGTGCACGCAGGAGACCCACGCAATGTTAGTCAGATGGTTTCGATGTTATGGCTGATTGGTATATAACTGTATTTATCCATGAATCTTCCATAACTGCTTATCTAGAACAGGGACACTGTGAACTTGGAGCCTACGCTGCAGAAGCAAAGGGCACAAGGAAAGGGACACGCTGGACAGGATGCCAGCCCATCATAGGGTACAAAGCAGGGGACACCCTGGACAGGATGCCAGCCCATCATAGGGTACAAAGCAGGGGACACCCTGGACAGGATGCCAGCCCATCATAGGGTACAAAGCAGGGGACACCCTGGACAGGATGCCAGCCCATCATAGGGTACAAAGCAGGGGACACCCTGGGTAGGATGTGAGTCCATCATAGGACACATGGCAGGGGACACCTTGAATGGAGCCGTATGAAAATTCATTATGGTTTCCTATGGTTTTTATGCAGTAAGCATAGTTTTACTATGGTGCCTCGTGGTACTTTGGTACTGCCCACAGTACTACCATGGTTTGGAAAGACCATGGTAAAACAAAAAACATGATTTTCGGCCAAGATTGTACTAGGGTTTAAATGTAGCGAAACCATGATAAAACCATAGTCATGAGATGGTGATGAGATGGTTTCCAGAGTTACCCAAAAAAAACATGAAAAACCATGGTTATTTAATCATAGTAAAACCACGGTTAATTTTCGTAAGGGGGATGCCAGTCCATCATACTGCACAACCTCCAACTCAAGATATGTGAGATTAATTTTTCATATGTTATAAATGAGTACCCCATTTACAACACTCACATGCAGCTTTCAATCTAGTTACCGGACAGCAGTAATTAGTCGAGTCTTTCTAAATTTCTAAATTTCCACTGAACACAAAATCATTTCAGATACTATCAAGGAGGAACCAGCCATTTTCATTTGTGTATTATTTTGGGACAAAGCACACGTATCTATAATTAAAGCTGAGGTCACTAATCCACAATATTCTCATTTAAAATGCCTCACAGTATGGAAATGGATAAATAAAAACAATTAAAACTGAAACTGTGTACAGCACTGTTTGGAGCCCTAGGAGCCGTAAGAATAAGGCATCTCGCAGGTTAATAAAGCTCTCATTGACAGCCTGCTCCACAATGCACATTCAGCTCCCCAGAATGCTCTGTTCCTGACCTGATTAGCTGAAAACTGTCAACCAACTCCGTCTCAGGGCCAGGGTGCCTTTGTGCACTGCGATGACTGACACACGGGTAATTAAAACCAAGATACAGGAAAAACTGCAACACAGGCAAGGAAAAGAGGCGACTCCATGCATGTTTTTATTGCATTTTTTTTTTCAAGGTCGCATATGCATTTTATATGGATTGTTTGGCCCCATATTGATCTTGAGGAAATTACGGGGGGGGGTTGGGGGGGACCGGTTGCATCAGCAGAATGTTAACTTGAGTCTGTGCAGAACCTTCAAAAATGGGCTTATTCCCTAAGGGCTGGTGTGTTGTTTTCCCTGCTGGATGTAAAGAGAAGAGTCATGTGACTCAGTTTATGTCTGCTTCATGGCAGTGGAGATATTTACAGTAGGGTGTAAAGGGCTACTACAGCCATATCCATTTTTAAAAATACTTTTCATTTGACAGATGGAATTAAACTGTCAGTGGGGGCAAGGTGATGTGTCTTCAATGCAATTAATACAAAAAGCTTCTTCTAACTTGAATAAAGATCGAGCCGTAAGAGCTTGTATCTGTAATGGAATTTAAAGTAATGGTATGGTGATGCAAATCAGCCCAAGACATTATTTTATGCTAATGTAAAAGTTGGCATTCTGTTGTTACTGCTTTAGTGAAATGGAACATTTCAAGTTTTTAGCATAAACTGGGGGATTATTATTCTGCAAAGAAGAGACATTGCCCCCAGTGGCCAGTTTATTAGGTACAGCTGTTGTTCATAACAACAGCCTACAGCTGCAAACAGAGAATTACATAGGTGTAACGCAATAAATGAAGCATGCAGACAGGGTCAATAGGTTCGGCTGCACTGGTTGATAACACTTACTCAAGGGGATACCCCCCCATCCTCGCTCATGAAAAAATACACAGGAGCCACACCTCACTGGGCCTTGGTAGCTCACTGGAGACCAGGGAGAGATGGAGCTGGAGACAGTGTCTAGAGCAGTGTTTCAGAGCCCGTCCTCAGGGACCCATAGCTGGTCCATATTTTTGCTCCCTCCATCTCCCTGCCAGACAGCCCACATTTTTGCTTCCTCCCAGCTCAAAAATGGAGCAAAAAGGTGGACTGTCTATGGGTCCCTGAGGACCGGATTGGGAAACATTGGTCTACAGTTTGCAGAGGATGGTGCAAAAACAGAAGGAGGTCCAGTGGTTGGCGGTTCTGAAGGTAGAAGCCCCTTGTAAATGAGATTACTGGGGGGGGGGGGGGGTG
>JABFEB020000124.1:805347-820584 GCA_019775895.2 Stomatorhinus ivindoensis
TTGTGGTGGGGGTGGGGAGGGGGTGGCGCGGCACATGAGTTCATGAGCTGAAGATGACTACCTAGAGTTTGGCGGTCCATATCCAATGTAAAACCCTGTTGCAGATTTTCTGAGAACAACCTGAATTTGTCTCATAACATGCGCAGCTGTACCAGCAGCAAAGGCACAGTAGGGGGCATCTGTCAGCACCGAGATACTGGGTAATGGCTTGAGGTAATGGCTTGAGTATCTCCAGCTCCTAATTGGCTCTAAACACCAACTTGGTGTCTGAGGGCTGTGCAGCCGTATTTGATATAACTCCCTCACAACAGAGTCTGAAAAGTACATAAGCAATGCTGGTGAGCCTATCCCCTGAGGCCACTTGTCCTTCCCAACGGGTCCCAGGATGTCCCTCACGGGCTGCAGCTTCTCAGTTTAGGTCCTGGGACCCTTTGGGTGCTGGTTTTGGTTCAGGTCCTGGAACCCTTTGGGTGCTGGTTTTGGTTCAGGTCCTGGGACCCTTTGGCTGCTGGTTTTGGTTCAGGTCCTGGAACCCTTTGGGGGCTGGTTTTGGTTCAGGCCCTGGAACCCTTTGGCTGCTGGTTTTGGTTCAGGTCCTGGAACCCTTTGGGTGCTGGTTTTGGTTCAGGTCCTGGAACCCTTTGGGTGCTGGTTTTGGTTCAGCTGACCAGAAACTGTGCGGAATTAGCTGGGCTTTTCTTGAAGGCTGCCTATGTTTTATTGAGAGAGATTTGTTTATTTTGTAGGAGTGCTTTGCAGCCATCAACGCAACGGCAAAGATGTCTCAGTAATATTCTGATTTTATGCTCCCTAAAATTAAAAGTTGTTAATGACTAAGTTCTCTGAACTTAATGATGGCTCAATCAATTCTAAATCATTAAGAACCTGGTTGGCACCAAAAAACCAACATACACAACTAGAAGGCATGGCACTCTGGGGGTTAAATAGCATCTTGCCATAATAATAAAGTCACATTACAATGATATTAATAATTATTCTTATTATTATTGACATCTCCAGCATTAGAAGCTAATCGTTATTCTTATCTTGTCTCTGGGACTCCACTCAAAAAAATTTAAAGCCCCCCCCACCCTCAATCAGTTGTTTCAAAAAATAAAAAATAGCTACCAAATAAAGTCAGAATATCATAGCTAGCTATCTGGTTAGCAGAGCACGTGGCTTTAGCATCTCCTAAATAAGCATCACTTTTACGTAATATTTAGCGTGTGGTTCTGCTCCTATGACTCATTTATAGATAAAATGAAAAAAAGAATTATTAACATATATGAAAACCCAGCACCTCGCATGAGTACAATGCTCTGAAATGTTTTTGCTCCATTTAGTTACAAATATTACAGAAGTTATTATTTATCGAACTAGTATGACGCAAGTTATTGTGTTCATTATCATGATTCATAAAGGTACTGAGACCACAATTAAGTGCAATTTTGTTTACATCAAAGAAAAAAAACACAGAAAAAGAACAAAAACTGAAACTTTGTTGTCGATATAATTAATATTCTGGGTACTGCTAAAACGGAAAGCAACATACAAATGATAATTAAGCACTTCAGCACAACTGGAAATTAGGGTACAAGTAACCTTTAGGGTACAAGTACTATAAATGATGCTCTTTACAGCACATAGTGCTGCCCGAATTGACGCACACAGTAGATTTATGATGAGAGACTGCATCGGAAACGCAGCACAGAGGTGTAAGCAGCGGCTTTTAGAAACAGGGGGATGGAGTTAACCACCGGTGTAGCACCTTGTGGAAGGACGCGTGAGTGCGGCTTGTTTTTCTGAAACTAAATTCATCAGAAATCTGATGAAATGATGAGCACCATGTGGTTTATGTTCAACCTTGAACATAAGGTTGCACGTTCCAGTCCCAGGACCAGCACCAGGTGCCATTGTTGGACCCTTAAGCAAGGCTCAACCCCTCAATTGCTTCAGGGGGGCTGGTCACTGACCTTACCTACAGTATATATCACATATGTGTATCCCATGGAAAGCAAGACGGGACAGATAAAAAAATAAATATATCCCCATTAGGATGAATAAAAAGTCGGTATTCTCAGTGCAATGTCTAGGGATGGCCAAGTTGGTTTACACTGACAATTAAATCTAATGAAATTCACTGAGAGGTTCATAGTTTGGGAGCTATATATGTGCACAGGATGGCCTACGCATGAGGCAAGGTGTGGCCAAGCGGAGTCTGACGTATGTTGAGAGTTATTAGCTGGAGCATTACCAAAGGACGCCGAGCTGCTGTTCACACGCAGTCAGCTGAGTTCACAGGAACCTTCATCTCCCTCCGGAAGGCCCAGGAAAAGCCTCTGAAGAAGGAGCTGCGCGCCGGTGACTCCACAATTCTGCAGACGCATTAGCATTACTTACCGGCGGCTTAAGCAGTCCCTTCCTGACACCCTGCCAGGATGGCCGACAGGAAAACAACTCCGGCATTATCATTATTCCTAAATGTGTGTCGGGAATAGCGATATGTCTTCTGCGCAGACCAGGGAAGAGCTAATTTATGACTCTGGCCTCGTAAAATATTGGGAACTTTGAGTGACTGCAGAAGTTAAGTGCACCTTTTCACAGGCGTCTGGCTTAAAATAACTTTTTGGAAGACAAACCTGCATTACACAAGGTCTCCATGAATGCCTTGCTTTTTTAACCACATTCTGTTTCTAAGTATTATTTTTATTTTAAATCCTATAAATATTGCTGAAATGGACTGACATCCTCTCCTGGGTGATCCCTGCGTTTCCTATTTCATTCCTATTTATTCATGATTCCTTTATGTTTTGAATACAGTTCTATAATTTACTATGTGTTTACGTATATACAATGTGCATATTTGGATCAGAAGTTCATGAATGTGAAATGAATTGCTCCTTAAAGTGCTATGTAATCTGCAAATTGCCATTTTACATACCACGTTAAAAAAAACCTGCCCAGTGTACGCCGAGCATAATACCTCATAACATGCTGAAATATTCTCAATAGAAACAAGACAGGGTTCGGGAATAAGAAAGTGAATGGAAATTGCATCAGTGAAAATAAATTCAGCAGTATAGACTGGTCAGTATTGTAGAGCTGTAATGTATGTCATTTAAGCAAATTTTGCCTGCTAAACAGACCATTTTATATAGAATATATTATGTCATACACAAGGACAGGCTATCATCCTATCCAGAGTACCGCCGTCCTGGGGGCCTGTATTTTTGGGACAGGCTCCAGGTTCACTGTGACAGCAGTAAGCAATTTCAGAAGACAGATGAATGGATGGATAATTCAGTATATGGTGTATATAATTATATTTATATTTAGACCAGATGGTGGCTGATGAGGCAATATGCTTTGCAGGTCAAAGCAGTCTGTCCAAGGCCACATATTGCAGCATATTCTGGGCTATCCTCCGGGATTTCCTACCAAGGTGAGAGATATCGTACATCCAGCCTGTCTTAGTTCTACCCCATGGATGGAACCTGAACAGCTAATGGGTATCTGACCAAGTGCATCCTGATGAGATGGTGTGAACCGGGATGTTCTGACTCATCCAGTGACCCGTGCTTTCCACCAAAGACTTGCTCAGTGTCTGGACAACTGTTACCATCCAACAGATGCTACCATCCACCTGTCAGTCAATGTCCCTACTTGTGTCACTTGTGTTTGAACAAGATCCCAAGGTACTTGAATTTCTTCACTACAGGCAGACTGTTCCCCTCACCGGAGAAAAGCAGTCCAGCCTTTTACAGAACAGCACCAAGTCCTCATCCTCATACAGGCAGACTCTTCCCCTCACCAGAGAGGAGCAGCAAATGATATCACCTCCAGCCTTGAGACCTCATGTCCATCCACCCTGTGCTGCACCTTGATATCCTGAATGTGAAAATCACGCACAAGAATGAAGACAAGACACATCCTCCATGTGGCTCAGTGGATAAACCCTTGTGCCTGCGATCAGACAGCCGCTGGTTTGAGCCTGGCCTTGGCACATCTGTGGGTCCTTGAGCAAGGCCCTTAACCCGCAGCTGCCTGGGTACTGGTATGTGTGGCCGCCCTTTGTGGCCAGTTTGCTCTCATCTACCAAGAGCAAGTTGGGGGGGGAGACATAAAGAGACTTTCCCCACAGGGATCAATAAAGTTTCTATTAAAAAAATCATTGCTGGAGCCGAACAAACACTCTAAGAAAACTTCAAACCTCCGTCACATATGTGGGCACAGCTCTTACTACCCTGACACAGGAAGTGAATGGGACAGCGGCAGGTCCTCCTCTAACCAGGAGGTCCTGTTGGTCAGAGGGTACATCTGGTAGGTTAAGGAGTCCTTCAAAATGTTCCTTCCACCACTCAACAATATCCCCAGTATTAGTCAGTATTTCAAAAGCTCTTTCTGAGCAAAACCTAAGCAATTTCCAGTCATTTCCCATGGCTTGCACAGAACATTTCACTGTTCCAGTCTAAATACAAGAGGTCATCCTCCCCAGTCACACCCCTCCCGGTACCGTCATCATATACCATCAATCAGAGTCATCCAGGAGGACCTCAGAGTGTGTGTGGGGGCTCCTCTAAAGCCCCTCACTCTCTTTCTGACGTTTGGTGCATGCAGTTTCTCTTCTGAAACTTGAAGCTGCATACCCCTTTTTCCCCACTGGGGAAATCTCCAACTGCACAGCCCTCAGCCTGGAACTCGTGTGAATCACTACACTCCCCCGAGGTCTTTCATCATGGGCAACTGCAGAGCACAGACTCCACCCTGATAAAGAGGTCTGGCCCCAGAGCTCATGCTATGCAGAGAAGTAAGACTGACTAAATCTAGCTGATGCTTCTCTGTCTCCCAACTCTGGCTCCTAACCCACCAAAGATAATGTCCATCGCCCGGTCTGATCCATCTGGGTCCTGCTTGCTTGTGCTGGCAACCCAAGTAACAGTGTATCGGACCCACAAGGTGGCTCCACGTAGCAGCACAGGTTTCACAGACAGCCTGATCATGAGCTTATTGCTGGTAGACACGGCCCAGAGAGACGGCACCTGGTCCTGTTAAGGTAATCCGTTCTTGGTAGCATTCGAGGAGGTCTTCGTTGTTATACATGCATCTCTCTTTAAGACCTGCTAGTATTTTCTTTTGATGTTTATAAAGTAGAACTTCATTGATATTGTTGTGCAAACAGCCAATCTGATACTCGTGCATTGATGTTGTGAACTAAGATTTAATTCAAATTTTTCCTCCTACTAACCGCACCTTTGCGAGAGCTTTATAACAATGTACCTGTGAAGGGCAATGTGCCTGATATGAGATCTCAGTCAAGAAATATTTCATTGTATTTAATGAACGCGGTGCTCTGTAACAGGGCTGCAGTCTGTTCTACCCCCCCCCCCCAATTGATGATATTTCGAAGGAATTATTCAGGAAATTGAGAAAATGGAGACATGAAATTTTACACTATGCTGGGTGGGGAGAGCAGTCAGATTTAATGGGAAAATGTTCTGTGATTCCAAAGTGACATCTTGACACAAAGAAAGTCAACGAGTGGATATCAGTCTCACGGCTTAACAAGAGCAGAGATTATTTCTCACAGGTTCGAAAGCCAGAGTTCAATTGGTATGTGAAAATGGGGCTGTCGGGATCCCTTTAATCACCTATTTGCAGACAGAGTAAATGGCAGATGTTCAAATTAATAAAGGGATTAAAATGGGCTGGCAATAGCACAGTGCCAAAAAATATGCCTTTTCTGAATCTTTCTTTATTTATTTTTATCCACAAAAAATGGGAAACAACTCAAATACGTCCGCAGGAGACTCGAGCCCCGAGGTGCAGGGTTTAGGTGTGAACAAATCGTAAATAGGCAAAGAGTTTGAAACCGTCACGTCGTATGTCAAGATGACACGTCCGACTGAAGTCCGAGGTCCATGGTAAATAATACCGTGATGGAGAGACGTCTGACAGCAGACGTGGTGGGGCAGTAGTGGGCGTGTGGCTTAGTGTAACAGGTACAAGAGAATGGGCAGTGCTGTCAGCTGTGTAATGGCCCACCGTCCATATCTAACATGTAATGCGGCATGCATACAGTAATACATATGTGATGGACGTGTACAGTATCGAGATACACCCAGCCTGGCTTGTGTCCCGTGGTCCTGGTCCCAAATGCAAACGCAAATCGACGCAAGGCTATACATTTTTGTTTATTTTTGTTTCTTTATGAAATATCTCTGCAGTGTTACAATGAGCCAAGACAAAAAAAAATACTCATTCATTTTTCATTTTAGATTAACACAACATTGGATAGTAATGCTTAATCTAAGAGTCACTCCTTCAAATCCTTTCTTCGGCAGAATGATCACATGTCCTATGGGCCCTCGAGTGTGGCCCCTAACCCACCCCCCTGAAAGGCTCCAGGGGGGCAGATAAATGACCGACCCTGTCCTCAGACCTCAGGCTTTGCTGTGTATGTGTGCGCATCTCAAAGGAGAGCATGGTGGGATTACGTGAGAAGAAGCATTCCTATGTACCAGTGAACAATATCATTTTATCTCCCTCTGTGACGCCTTATGAGGTAGTGAGGGAATGGCAGGCGGAAAACAGTCAATGTGGGCAGCACCGAGTGTGTAAGACCACCAGATATGAGCCAACTAACCGGGCAGAACAGAAGTGGGTTGTATATTGCAGGATTCAGACACTCCCAGCGGGGTAGACTGAACATCCCAGAATAGTGGTAGGGTTATGAAATCCCCACACAAGAATGTAAACAGTGACCAGATCTGCTAGCTGCTGTTTTCTTGAATGCAGGAACAAGATGGGAGAACAAACAAAATGTCTCACTTATGTGTAGACAGTCATCCCACTAGGTAGTCTGACCCTAAATCAATATTGTGTTCATGTCAAGTCATAAGGATCGAGATGACTTTGACACCGCTTATTGACTGCATCTTCAAAACGTTGTTTCAATACATTCACCTGTGCCTCAAAAATCACATCAGATGTAGTGTTTAATAGAGGAAACTGAGCACAAAGATTAATTAAATTATGTGAATTAGTTGAATGAAGATTAACAAAATTTGTGGTCCAGGATTCAGCACGTAAAATTACTGTGTGAGGATTGGTGCCCTTGGCTCCTGCTTCATTCCGTTCCCTCCAGGAACTGTAATAGTTTCTCAGCATGTGTGGGCTCTGTGACGGACCAGCATCCTCTACCGGGGGCCCCATGCCTGGTGCCCATGGACCCGGCGATAGGATCCCCGCTCGTGGGGAACTTGTACTAGACAAGTGGCTCTGGAAGATGGATGGAGTTTTTTAAGCTCTGTATTAACCATTAATAGCAAAACATGATTAACCCTAAATGAAATGTGGAGAAATTGCATCAGTCTCCAAAGGGTTATCACAAGATTTTCTTTTATTTTATCCTTGGCCCTTGGGCCCTCATGCTTTGCCATTTCCATCACTTTGGTGAGCCTGGATGATTATTTATTTATTTCTTAATTTGTGGAAATGACTGAGATAATGGACAAGATGGACAAAAAAAAGAAAACCCCTCAGTACCGAAGTTGTCTCTCCACAATGCAAAATGGTCGGACTAAATTGCGAACAGGGACACAAAGTGAATTAATATGAGTGGCAAAATGAAGCAAAATATAAAAATGACACTGCCATTTGTTCCAAGGGGGAAAAATAGAATGTTCCCTACTGAAATCATATAAAGTGCTTTCTGGCAAAAGAGTACTCTAATGAATGCTTCTAGAGTGCCGAACATAAATACAATCACGGTGATGGAGGGGGGCGATCCACTGAGCCCAGGGAAAAGTCCACGGTACCATGAAGCTGACTGCTTCATTTCTGAATAATTTCATTTATGGTGGCAGAGGAACAGCCAGGGTCCTGCGCCATCTTCAGCATCCCTGCTGGTTCTGTTTGGGCACCACGTCCAGCTGCGTCCCCGGTCAAAGCTGTCTCTGCTGTGCAGATGGATGGACCCCCAGAAGCGCTGCGGCTACGGTACCTCCGCTGCCGGCCCGCCGGAGACGCACGGCTCATAGATGAGAATGCATTTAAAAGCAGACTTCGCGAGGAAGAGGCACCCATGCGGCTGAATGGCGTTCCAAGGTTTCCTAGGCGACGTCTTTCATATTCTACGTCTTCAGGTAATTTATTGTTTGGATTCCTGTAGCTCTTCAAAGTCCCATCAATTGCAGCTTTTATTTTGTAGTTTTATTTGATATTCTGTTTTTTTTTTACTAACTAAAAGTTCCCAGCTCAAAAACTTTTGAGTCAACAAAGAAAGAATTACATTATTTTCCTTATCTATTTTGGGTTTTGGATCCAGAAAGTCACTTATTAGTAGCATATTTTTTTTCCCAGTCAAGTTTTACACATTTTTGTTTTTAATTTACAAAGAATAAATGAAGTGTCTAAGCTATGACAGTAGGTTTTAAAAAGACTCTCCATCACCCAAACATGTACACTGCCTGCTGTCTCCAATAATCCCCCAAACGTTCACTTTGTGAGTCCACTGAAAAGACCCAAAACTCAGACCTAAACAAATCAAACACAAACAAAGAGCTGAATGAGCCAAGAGTTGGGTGAAAGGCAGCTAAACAGGATGACCTGGGAATTAAACCCAGTAATGGATGCAGAAAACAATAAAACTAATTGATGCTTATAATTTAGTAAATTTTGACTGTGAAGAAGCTGTATGATTGATAATGTGAATTTCAGCAAGGCATATATGTCTTATTTGCTGATAGCTGAGTTGTCTGGTTGCCTTTTTTTAAGCGAAGAGCAGATACATAGATTGTGATTTTTATAGCTTATTTACTTGCAGTCAGACATTCACGTTTTCATTTTAAGTTATTCACAGCTAGACATTTTGGACTCCATGAAAGCATGTCCGATTGGGCCCCCACCACAGACCAAACCAATTACATTTTAAATTATTAGGGCCTTGGAATTTACCGTAACCCCCCCCCCCCAAGTGTCCCTGGGGAGGGGCATGGTGCTAGCGACGCTGTCAGGTAACCATGGTGGAGCAGCATTTCAAAATGAGCAAAGATTGTTAGTCGGATGGTCAAACGTTTCATTTTTCATGCCGATTACATGGACAAGTATGCTGCCATAACATTAAAAAGTCTTTATCGTTTGTATATTCAGTAGGACTATAGAAATTAAATTCTATTAACAATCTTTGCTCATACTAATCTCCCATTGGGATATCAAAACTAAACGCAGCTATATATTAACGGGATCAAAGACACTATATAGTACATTATGACTTCAAAGCAAAGATACATTATTATTAGTAACTCTTTATTTCATTATGTGAAATGCTATGCATTGTATTATTTATAGTGCTAAAATAGTTCTGTTATTATTTTGTCATATGAAGGGGGCTGCTGGAAGTGATGTCTGCAATTATAAACTGTTATGAAAAATAGATGATTGGATGGATGGATGATGGATGGATGGACGGACTATAGATAGATAAAAGTCCTTCAAATTATATATGTGAGATATGGGACAAATCTGCTTCTTGCCAGATACAGCAGAGTCCTTTGATGAATATGTCAGACCCCGGCTGTGTTACTATTGTCCGTATGTTAAATTAGATTATTAAATGGAAAGAGTGATAGTGTCTGTCGTTCATCAGAGTAGTTCTTTCACTGTGCCTTGATCGCATGTCTCACGGAATGGCTGCTTGTCCTTGGCATCTAGACGCCACAGAGACGCTGAAGCTCATCAGCTGGCCGAAACCTCTGGCGGAGGGATCAATTGTAGGCCTACGTCATTCCCGAAACGTAGAAATTAATCTGACGGCTCATGACCTTTTTTACTGCAGATTGTAAATCGATGCATTACCTTTGCCGATAATCTTGCTAATGTATTTCTAATGCGTTTCTGCAATAAGAAGTGAACAGTATTGAATAATTAATATTAGTCACATTTCATAAAAAATTTATATATGAAGTTCGTGTTTTTCTGAGTGTACTTATTATGCTGAAACGCCAGGCACTTACGTTTATTCCAAATTTTTAATCATTCAGCAGACGGGGGTGCTTGAAATGTGAATTTTTAATTTATTTTAGTTGTTTTTTTCACTCTGTCGAAACTCGAGAAAAGCAGTGCATTGAATTAATAAAAGAATCTGCACGTTTAATGTAGATTAAAGTCAGCAAGTTTAACCCCATTGGCGGAAAAAGAGAAATTATTTAATTTCGCTGCGAATTCAGAGGCAGTCTGGCTTGATGAGGAAGCTGCAGGGTGAAGAAAATAAGGCATAAAAATCGTACATTATGACTCGTCTAATCTTTAGTACCGCTTCCGTTTAGAGGTGTAACGTCGGGATGTCGCATTGTGTAATTAATCAATAAATAGTGAAAGAAAAAGGGACCCGCGACGAACCTCCTCTACCTGCGAAATACACCTCTTCCGCTCCAACATAAACATAACTTTTGCCGAGGCTGTGGATTATTAATGTGAACTCATCCATTTTTGCTGCCCTTTCCAGGTAATTTATACAACTGTCTTCTGTTCCCTGCCCCTTCTTATATATTTTCTGCGCCCCTTTCGTGATCGTTAAGACTCTAATCACTTTAGTCATGACACGACGTCCAAATCGCCTTGGATTATGCATGCAGACTCAAAGGTCAGTGCGCCTCTTATTAGCTTTTGCAAAGCTTACATAAATTAGGTCGATGTTCCCTTTGTCTTTCTATGCTGCTTAATGGTCCGTTCTCTTGTAATTGCGTCACTTGTTTGCTGTATACTTGTACTTAGTAAGATTAAGATGTTATCGATAGTTGGGCACAATCCTCTGCTGTATTCTATAATGGTCCCTCAATCTGAAGAAACAACGGACATTGGGAGGGGTTGCTCATATCAGTTTTCAGAGCACTAAATTACATGCTTTTGGCCAGTCCTGGGGGGTGGGACGCTGTCCCACGCCCCAGCAACATCTACACACGTGAAACACTTTGACTGATGACGATTAGCTGGCCAAGCATAAGACATAAATTAGGTGATAATGAGACGCTAATTAGCAATTAATTAATTGCTACACAGCCTTCCTACACATCCCCTTTATGCATAACACGACTCATGAATACCCACTGGAAGGATTTAATAGCAGCAAATTTGTTGCCCATTTCCATTGCTTATTGCTAAGCACTGTAATTAAGAGTGTGTTAAGGGTCAGCAATTTAACAGATTTTTAAATTGTGTTCTTTTGAATTTTTTTAAATACCATTTTTTGCTTGCTGTGTCTTGTGTTGGACTGGCATCCCCCCCAGGGTGTACCCCAGCCTCGTGCCCTATGCTGCCTGGATTGGACTCCAGACCCTATAACCCTGATCACGATAAACCGTTACTGGATGGAAGACAGATGCATGGATGGACCTATTTTTCTTTTTGTATATACATTTTAAAAATAGCAAATTATGAACGAAGAATTATGCTGTATATTCACATTTATACACATTTAAGTAAAGTTGTATTGTAAATGAAGACTCTTCAAAAAATGTCATTATAGTCTTTTGAATATATATATATAATGTGTGTGTGTGTATCAGTTATCTACCACCCATGCAGCTGCTTGACCTGTGATGACAATGATTTTCATTTGATGAGAGTCCTGAGAAAAGCCAACGCCCTGCGTTTTAAATGAGCCTGAAGTGGCCATTAAAGACACAATCCTTTGTCGCTCACAAATGGTGCCATAACACCCTCTGAATGACAATTCAGTGCAGCCATTAAAGCTGTCTGCCCTGTGACTTAAGAACATTCAACGTGGGGCCACCGTCTTCTCAGGTGTGCAGTTTCAAGTTATGGAAATGAATGTGAATAAATTTTAAAGTGTTTAAGCCCAAAATGGTGAACCACACAGTTCTGTTAGACGGTTAAACATGATTCTGTGCTTTTGCATTATTTTCAACTCTGGCAGGTGAAACAAAAACGAGACCAGTCTGATGAAGGAATGAAGAATTACACTTTTTCTAAGTTCAGTTTTTGGTTCTTCCTACAAGGACTGAATATCATACATCAGATAATGATTGTATTTTTCTCAGCAGAGGACACTGCTGGAAACCTCTCTCCCATTGGGCAGGGGGTGAGCTGAGCATCAACCTAAAATCTGGAGGCATCTTCTACGGTACGCTGAAATCAGCTCCGCAATTTAAACAATTTTGCCTCATATGTGGAGGTGCTTGATTGGAGGTGAAGGATGAGATGGATGCCTCGCTGAACATTAGGAATTAATCCCTAATCATTAGCACTATCTTGCCACACCAGCTGAACCCCCCCAAAATTATCCTTCCAGGGAGCAGGGGAGTGTATGTTGTTTTGTTCTTCTTGCCCTCTTTTCTTTTCCAGGTGAATCCTCAGTTCTGTGGGTGCAGATCTGGATTCTCTTCTGCACACAGAGCAACAAACAAAGCAAAGAAACAGATGAATTTGCACAGGACCAAGTCCTCTTGACAGAACAGGGCGATGTCATTGTGATATGTGGAATTATAGCATGTAAGCACTTTGACACTGGCGCTTCACACCTACCAAGCTGGTGTGTATGGAGCTTGCATGTTCTATGCATGTTCTATGCAGTTCTATGCATGTGTCACGCAGGTTTCCACCAGGTTCCCTGGTTTTCTTCACATCCCTGAACAGCATAAACACTTAATAGATGAAATATCAATGGCGTTATTTGATTTGTTGTTCGGTAATTGTGGATGAATGAGAGATACTTCTTACAAGAGGGCAAAACTGAAATTAATTCTAAAAGGCGAGAGGTGTGAGATCTAAAAGAAGTCCTGAAGCAAAAGGAACAATAGCTTTAATTAATGTACTTAATCAAAAGTTACTCTTTTACCATTGCATAGGCTTGCATTGTTGCCTTACACATTTAGAGTTGAGGGTTCAAATTCCATGCTCAGTGTGTGGAGTTATCCTGTTTTTTCCAAGTACTTCGGTGTCCTCCGTCCTTCCAAAGACATTTCATTAGATGAAGTTGTGTCTCTAAATGGCCTATAGTGTGTGCTGATCTGATCCCAGGTGACTGACATATGTTTAACAAGCATGATGACATAGGTTGGCTTTTATAATGGTTTCAAACTGTAGGCATGGGGATGCTTCCCTGCAGTACTCTGACTCTGCAGTACCACCGACGACCAGAGGGAAACACCCTCAGCACCCCTTCGTCAAGTACCACTGGGCTCCAGCGTCATAATCCTGTAATACATAAGCCATTGGTAGATGAATGGACATATAAGTGAAAATCAGTCATGCACATGACAAATGTTGAAACACAGACTTTTGTTTTTCTAGCAACTAGCAAATAATAATGCTCACGATTCGGGTTCTATTTTGCTCTGAGAAATATTTTCCGGGCAGCAGAAGCAGCAACTAGAGTATTCAGCTACAAGAACAGGTAGTATAGTGTAGTGATGGAAAATGCACGCACGTTCATATACCCCTGTTGTTTTCACAGACTTTCTGGACTGTAATGGACCTACTTTCCATTAAAATACACACCCACACACACACACTGACACACACACACACACATATATATATCAAATCATACAAATATACAGTAAACATCACAAGTATAAAGGACAATATTTATAGTCTTTTGCCTTTCTGTTTTTATACTTTTGTCACGAGTACATATTGCATTTGTTTTACGGTTGCAGGTAACTGTGAGAAAGAACAGGAAGTTAGGACAGTCCATTAAAAGTTGAGAAATCCATTCCCTTACCTTTTATGATAACAGGTATCTAGTCGGTGCAGGTATCTTAAAACCTTGGTATCAGCAATGCGCCAGCAATGAATTCTGGGTGCTCTATAATAGTGGCAAAACTCTCCCCCATCTCAGATCCGATGGCAGAAGCAGGAGGATTGCATGGCTTTACAGAGATCCTATCCAGGCCTACTTTAAATGTGGTACAATGTCAGGGTCACCCCCCCACAGTATGAGCCCTGGTGTCACACTATACTCACTATACTCATTATCAGCAGACCTGATCTATGTCTTCTCTTTTGCTCTGTTCATCATATTTTTCTCCATGTTTGTGACTTCCCTCCTGTGGTCCAAAAACACATCAACACAGGTGAATCAGTGTCTGTAAATCACCCAAGGTAACTGTCCCCTGCCTTCTCCATGATGTCCCCTGCCTCGCACACCATCTTTCCTGATTCACAGTGACCTTGGACTGGAACAAAAGAGATGAATGGATGGATGCACTTAAAGTATATTTGTAAACTGTAATAAATGTGTAATAATTATTCATTTAAAATAGTAGCTCCATAAAAATGCTTCCTGAGTACAGCCGCTTAAGTGCAATTCTTCATTTCCCACACTGATGGCCCTTTGGTTTTAAGCATTATAAAAATCAAATCCCATGGTGGGATGGTATTTACCATCACTCATTGCCTGTTCAGCCCAGTGGGAACCAGTGGGGAGTCAGTTAAACCAGTTGAGTATCAGAAGCATGCAACAACCATGTTTGTATACTAGACCAAAAATAGGCCACATGGCTCATTCATCTAGTGAAGATTCTTCTTTGCCATGTGAGTGGCTCAGCTGCACTGCCATCTCAGCTATCACAGGTCAAGTAATAAAAATGTCACCTTTCAACATCATTGAATACCATAACGTGCCCATCCACTGGAATACATAAGATGTGGTTTTATGGGAATCTAAGGCTGAAATACTAATATATTTCATTGAGTAGTCTTGCTTGAAGTTTGTGTAGTGTTCAGCTTGTCCGCTGGGGTCCCCACGAAGCACAGCAACACGTGCATATTTACCCTGTAGCCGCTACATGCCACTGGGGTCCAAATTAAAGGCCAGAGAGACCCAAAGTGCCACTTAATTACTCTGATAGCATTTCATTATGAGTCTTCATTACTGGACCATTACTTGGTGCGTTTAATAATCGCACATAAAACCTCATGCATTCAGTACTGGAAGTTCTCAACCTCTTGAGCGGGTTTCCTTTGACTTTTCTGGCTTTTATTCTCAGACCAAGGATGTGAATTCTTTGAATTCCCATAATGTGTGACTGTGTCTACGTGTGTGTTGCATGACTTGTATTCAGCACTTCCTGGGACACGTAACCAGGCTCATTGCGATCCTATACTGGTGAAGTGGTTGGATAATGTGTTGGGCCCAGTTTCTCGAAAGCTTCTTATCGCTAAGTAGTTCTTAAGTTTACCTTAACTTCACTCTTAACGTTAAGGAACGTTTCT
>JABFEB020000124.1:824122-841543 GCA_019775895.2 Stomatorhinus ivindoensis
GTATACTTCAAACAACTTGTGATCAATATAGGTCAACAAGTTAGATGTATGTTATTTTTTTGTTTATTTTCACATTACTCTAGGGTATGGAATTTGGAATCGTGACTTGAGATTGTTTATATATAAATTTTTAACTATTTATCATGAAGTATATTTTACTAAAGTCTGAAGTGATTCGGGTTGTAAAACTTTCTGAATGTGCTCTACAGTAGGACCTTCCCGATCTACCTTCAGGTGATCAGACTGTTGTTTACCTCTAAATGTCTTGCTGGCTTCATTGTCGCTAACCCCACTGAAAACCGAGGGAACAGAATGGAAGGTAGTGAGTAAAGGAGCCAGCTATTCAGATACTTAATTAAGACTATTTGCCTTTGTTGAGGTTTAGCAAACAAAAGCATTATAGAAAAAGACATGTATGGTTGACTGAAGAGCATGCGTTCACCACAGGGGTCTCAGACCCCAAAAAAGCGTGATGTGGAGACACCTGAGTTTCTGAGTTTCCACAAAACCCACATACCACAGAAAGGTCAACCCCTGGGCTAGTGGAGATCGGATGTTGTGTACAAACCCTGCCTTGTTCTTTATTTGTGATGATTGTTTATGGGACTGATTAGACTCTCCACCAATGAAGCTGTAATTTGTTTTTGTGGCTTTCAGTCAGCAGCTTTGATTGGAACAAATTTGCTGCCAGAACACAAAACATCTGGTTGAGCTCTGTGTACATTAAAGTGAAGGAGGAGGACAGTGACATGATGAAGTGTTCAGGCAATGTAAAGCCACAGCCATGTGTTTAACCTGAATGAACTACACTCAGGCTTTTACTAGAGGAGCCATCGATTGAGAGTGAATGTCAGTCAGCATTATGAAGTAGTACATGAACGTGGGAATTTAAATTTGGATTCATTTAAATTTTCCAGTCAACGCTGCTGTCAGAGAGATACTATTTATGGATACTTAATGTTCAGTAGAAATGACTTTTTAAACCCATCTTCCGACCACTTATCTTGAGGAGGGTCATGGGGGGCCTGTAGCTGTTCTCGGAAGCACAAACCACCTTGGTGGAATGAGGGACAAAGTGGGATTCACACCTACGATGGCATGGTTAGTATTGCTAACCACTGAGCTGCCCAGCTACCTTTAAAACTTATTACGTTTTTAAACAGCCACCAAATTGGTTTCCAAACAATTACATAGTTTGCTTTCAATGCATTTGGCTGTAATTAACAACAGTATCTTCCCAAATAAGCTACTAGCCAGTCTTATCATTCAACATGGAGATTAATGCTCCATTGAGTCGAGCCCACCCAAACGCCAGGGAAATCTGGAAGGATGACCTTTGGGTTAAACAAAGCCGTTGGTGCGCTGAGGGGTCAGAAGAAAAACGGGCAATTAAAGTAAACACTTTACTCGTCGTGGGTGACAACCTCATATTCGCAATCAAGCCCTGGATTTACAAGTCAATTCGAGTTAGATAATGACACCTGTCTATTCCTCCCCGTCAACCACTGCCACAGACCCCATGGAAGATTACAACTGTCAGTCCAACCATGCATGACTACGGCAACAGATTACCTTTATTGTATTTAAAATAGCCCATTTAAAACAACATACTCAGAATACATACACTGTGGTTGTGAGAGTAAAACCATTGAACAGCTCTCATAATGTTAAATATTTTGGTCCCTTTATTAGTGTTACGACATTTCAAACAACAAAGCAACCATGGCATTTCAATCACCAAATCTAAATATCACATTGCTAGTATAAGACAAATAAAAATGTACAAATATGGGGATGAAAAATTAGCAAAAAAAAAGCAAATGTAAACAAATCCTATTTTCTTTGCCAAGATTTTCTGCTTCGATGGAATAGCAGAGGCTGTGATTTGATTCTATTTCAGTGTAGGTGACTAAAAAGCTTCTTAGACAAACCCAACGTCACCTCTGCGTCTGAGGAAGTCTGTGTGCGTTTAGGCTTTGGACACAGATCTTATTGGTTTCTCCGAATGCCTTGGAAGTGTCATCCAGTAAGCTGTAGCAATTCGCTCAGGCCCAGTAATGTCAGTGTGGCACTATCAAATAAAGCGAACGGAAAGGAGGACGTCACAAACGTGCACAAATACTGAGGTAAAGAAGAGGCTTTTGGAAAATAAAGTGCAAATTACAAAACACGGGAACCACAAAGAAAACACCGGAACAGTGTGGGAGAAAGGGGCCATGGACGGGTCACGCCTCATCAGTGAGACACACACCGTGCCGTTGCTCCTCGCACCAGGAGAAAAAACCACACCCGCACCAGGTACCTACAGGTCTGATTGTCTGTCTAGTGCAGGAAGCCGTGGAGGCAACAGAGTTCAGAAAAAAAGGAGCAATTAAACCAGCCAATAGCCAACGCTGAACACTCAAACGTTTACAAACGGCTTCTTCCTGTACAGTGTGCGTACATGTGTGTGTTCCAACCCCTGGCGTCTGAACCATTGAGACCGAAGTTGTATAAAAGTGATATCTGTGGCCATGGGTTGCTGACTCAGCTGGGATTACCTGCTGTCAGGCTCAAGGAGATGCAGAAACACACGGGAGGTGTGCTTTTATCTTTGTTTTTTTTAGCTGATGTTGACACTGAATCAGCATGTTGTATCATTCTATTTGTTTCTTTTCGTTTTACACTGGTGGGGGGAGGGGCATAACATTCAAGGCAAATATCGAAAAAGAAAGTTACTGTACAATATCACATTACAGCCCAGGATGCACGAGTCGACTCTGGACACTGAAAGCGACGTATTACCACAATGTCTTTCTTTGTGTTTACAGTGACCAAGGGGCAGGGGGAGGGATGGGGTCCGGCGCACAAAAAAGCCCCAGTCAGCAG
This sequence comes from Stomatorhinus ivindoensis, assembly GCA_019775895.2. Taxonomy (NCBI): domain Eukaryota; kingdom Metazoa; phylum Chordata; class Actinopteri; order Osteoglossiformes; family Mormyridae; genus Stomatorhinus; species Stomatorhinus ivindoensis. Next base: position 826,991 of record JABFEB020000124.1, read on the forward strand.
GACGGTTCCTCGCATGTGGACGTCCTCGGCTCTCTGCCGTAAACATGGTGGCCGTGTCTCTGCTATAGTCCGCAAGGGGGGTGGGGGGAGGGTAATGGCACATCTGCTCCATCCACTGGACCCCTCAGAAGGAGCCCAGACTCTCCAGGGCAACTTCATAGCAGAACTTGTACTGCTCCTGAAAATGAACCGACATCCCATTTTTACACCACTTCTGGCTTACATTTTCCGAGGCTAATATTATTTTTTCTCCTGAAGAGTGAAAACTGACTCAGGTACAGTACACAGCTTGCACTGAAATACTCTGCAATATTGAACGGTAACACATTGCATCCACAATGGTGTCAAGGAGAAAACACGACCTGATCTGAACATCTGCAGATGGTGCTAATGAAGCCTTATGACCGAGAGACTACGGATGCGGCATCTTCTGTGCTGCATCAGCTGCTCCTCAGCGCCGTTGCTCAGTAACACCACTAGGTGGCGTGGCTACCCATAATGGATTGACAGTACAATTCATTAGTGCGGGCAGTTTGTTGCTGGCAGGTTTGACCAACCGTTTTATTACGCGCAAGTAAAATCATTCACTAGCAAGAATGAAGCCACTTAATTGCCACGCGAAACTGAGGCCTGAACTGTGGTTGTATTACACTATGGCCCGGCAGAGTCGTCAACACGGACCGCAAAATCTCAGTGACATCCACTCACTCACTGCATTTTCTGTATTTATTATTTGCATATTGCATTCAGCAATATTCAATTCTGGCAATAAAAACAAAACACATCCAACACCATTCATCATTTCAACTATGCACGGACCCAATTTGTAGCTGTAAACTATGCGGGCAGCTAGGGGCACTAGGCTGGGGATATCCTGAACAGGACGCCACTCGCACGTATGCAAACCAACACACAATCACATACTACACGCTAGTTAGAGAAGTCAATTCTTTGACATGTTTCCTAAATCACAATGCCTAAATACTAACGCTGACTAGTAAGTACTACAAATATAATAAATATGTAATAGCACAACACAAACAGTTATGTTAATTAATAACAACATTGTCTATTACTGTATTACTCGCCTGGGAGGCTATGACATTTTTTAGCCCCTTGCCAACCACCATACAAATTATCGGCACGATGGTTATTCTCCTGTATGGCTTTCAGGGCCATTAGATAAATATCCACTGAAGGCAAAGCTATGAAGGAAAATGTGAAGGAGATCTCCACCTACCATGGTCTCCACCATGTTGGACTTGTTGTTCCTCAGCGTCTTGACCGTGTGGAACACGTCCACGATGTTCTGCTGCTGGATCATCTCGCTGATGCTGCAGATGGCGCAGAAGGTGCCGCTGCGTCCACCACCGGTGCTGCGACGACACAAGCAGAGTGTGACCAGATGCCACACTGCAGCATGGCTGCATCAAATAGTCTGGGGCCTATCTGTCTCTTCAATGAAAGTGCTATGCCTCGCTCAGACTTATCTTAGATATCAAAGAGATTATCATACATTTTAAATGCACATAAATTTAATCAAAACTTTTTTTTTTTGTTAAGAATTTCTTCTTGACCAGCCTGGGAAACATTGTCAGATCTAGAGATTTGCCATGTCATGGGAAAAATTACTGTAAAATTGCTGAATGATGTCAGGGTGCATTATTTAGAGCCTCAAAAGCACAAGCAACTGTTTTAAGCCCAATGAATGCAGGTAATGGTACAAGGGGGTTATTCTGGAATCTGGTCCAACTATTAAACCAGCCAGGAGAACAGGACTGAAAATGGATGTAATTCAGCCTGACACCGCAGACAGCTGACAACGAGCCCGTAATGATCCTGTGTGCCACCGAGCAGAAACCTGGCACTGAGAAGAAGGTATGTGGGAGGGTCTCACATGTTTTCATCCAGAAAGTTCCAGAACCACCAAAGGAACAATTATTATGATCATTTTTATCTAAGCCGTTAGATATGTTCCAGTCTTGACAGTGAACAGAACCTCACAAGAATATGATCAGGCTTGGGTATGGATCAGTTTAGAGGGGTGCCCTCCTTTTGTTTTAGGGGTAAAGGCATGTAGTTGGGATCAAGATGACAAAACTCAGAAAGTAAAAACATGCAACTTGTCAGAAGTACAATAAAACAAACCAAGCCAAATGTTGCTTGTGTTTCACAACTTGTAAGTAGGTCAGAGTCCGGTTATTGGGGATAAGTGACAACAACACGGCAATTTATACCACAGAGCACAACAAAGGACGGGTGAAACTAATTTAATTACACAAACCCCTTACAGAGACCCATCCTGCAGAGACCATCCGCCAAGCTGTTTTCACCCAATCATGATTCACTGGAGCAATAAATGGCACCAATAAACCAAGAGATCAGTGATTCACATGAGAAATAGTAAAGATGCAATACTGAATTCTAATAAACAGAAAATTGAAATTGAGTTAATCGGAGACTCCCATGATACCGCAAAGATCTATTGTTCAAGATGATTGTGAGATCAAAATCTGAAAGACCAAGTGGTGGCTGATGTAATTGCTGTACTACAGACCAAGCAGTGGCTGATGTAATTGCTGTACTACAGACCAAGCGGTGGCTGACGTAATTGCTGTACTACAGACCAAGCGGTGGCTGACGTAATCGCTGTACTACAGACCAAGCGGTGGCTGACGTAATCGCTGTACCACAGACCAAGCGGTGGCTGACGTAATCGCTGTACTACAGACCAAGCGGTGGCTGACGTAATCGCTGTACCACAGACCAAGCGGTGGCTGACATAATTGCTGTACCACAGACCAAGCGGTGGCTGACGTAATCGCTGTACTACAGACCAAGCGGTGGCTGACATAATTGCTGTACTACAGACATCTTGTTTTTCATTTGGGGGAAACAGAAGAGGAAAAACAATAATTCCCATTGTTTCATAGTTCTTGTTGTGTAGCAGGTAACAGAGAGTGACTAAGGAATGTGAAATTATTTTCAGATGGAAAAATGTTAACTGTTGACTTACGGGGGCTTTGAGATGAATATAAAGGAAGTGGGTTCACTTTGATGTGCGGTGGCCGACACTGCAGCGGCCGGAAACGACAAGCTCCCCTGCTTTCATTAAATCCTCATCAATACCCTGCTAAGACTTCATTTTTAATCCCTGGGCTCTGTCTGCTCTGCAAATATGTTCACGGTAGTAACATATAAGCCTAAAAGCTGCAATTAAACATGAAGGAAGCCATTCCAGCTGTTCTATTTCAGATGAGAGTGTAGGTCACACGTTCTGAGTAAGTGCTTGATGCACGTGCACCTATTGAGAAACTTCACTAAGGGAACTGGCTTCTGGTTCAGCCCCCAAGTCCAGTCCAACGACATGGTAAAGGAAAAGGGGGGGGGGGGCCAGTGCCAGTCAACCCATTAAGTGATACAGACATTCCCCAAGGTACTATCTGCTGATAGGGGGAGGGGCACGGAGTGACTATCTGGCAGAAAATAAACCCAACGGCAGAATTTGGAACCAATTGCGTCCTAATTGGAACTGTACCACCAGACCACTGCTGATGGGGGGGTATGGGGCACTCCTATTTACTTATTTACTTTCCTGCCTTGCGGGCAAACAAGTCTGACTGGGCGTCTCCCCCCGGGCCGCGCTGTTTCTCGAAATCAGATTAGGTGGCCATTTCTGCTTTGTTTATTCCAGCTAGATGCGCAAAAGGGAGCGCGTGCCACGGTCGAAGGCGTCCCAATAGCACACACACACCAGGGCATACGGAAAGTGCTTTTAAGACACTTTTTACTCCAGTATAGTGGTACTTACATGGAGGCCTGTTTGACATATTTTGATAAACCTTGTTTTTAATTCTTGCTCAGTGCAGTAATTTAGCTTATGACCTTGTTGTGGGGGGGTCTCCAAGTCTACAGTGACACGTTTGGCTAATAAATAGTGATGCAGAGTACTACCCCATCCATGTAATAGTTTAAATGAAACTATTTAAGTCTGTACTAAAATGAAATATTAATCAAGGGTAAGCAGAGAGAATGGCAGCTGTCTCCATAAGAACATAAGAAATTTACAAACGAGAGGAGGCCTCCGTTTGTGAAAGCCGGTGAAGGGATCGTTAAACTGACATTTCTCGCACTGCTCCGGTGGGCTGAGGGGACAGGGGGAGAATCTAACCCTTCATTTGCAGCACTAAGGGACAGACTGTAAGAATGACTCTAATCCGTTGGTGGAATTCTTTTCTCATTGGAAATCCCACATAAGAAGGAATATACAAATGTATACAACTTGATTTAGATGCATATTCATCCATCCATCCATCCAAAATGTCTTCATCTATTTCATGGTCAGCCGTGAGCCCCTGGCCTGAAGCAGAGGTGGGAAACCATGGGCAGATTTTGGTCATTTTAGAGGTCATTCACATGTCCATGCAAACTGCACTCACACACAAAGCTGGTTGTGGGAATCAAACCCTTAACCTTGCATGTTGTGTCACCTCACAGTGCTACATATTAATTATTACTACATATATTTTAATATCGGCGACTATCTTCAATAATTCTCAAATAACAGTACTGCCTCTGAACATGTATTTCCACACATTTGAAAGTCAACGAACTAGAAAGCATTGTTGATGTGCAACAAGTCATTTACTGATATGACCTTTTACCTTCTATACTTTCCCCTAAAATTAAATATTAAAGTGCCACTTTACCTTTGACTGCCGTTACTAAACTAACCTAAAGCAATACATTTAACCCTGTGCTGATTATTAAAGAATTCTTCCCCTGGGATCAATAAAGTTCACTTAATGTAATCCAATTATGAGCCACAGCACATGATGGATACAAAGCATCATGAATATTGTAATTATTGTAATTGGTGTGTATAGGCACATATATGGGTATATGTGTATCATCTATCCATTTTCTATAATCATTTTTCCAGTACTGTGTCACCGTGGGGCTGCTATGCCAGGCAGGGATTAAAAAAAACTTCCGGTAAGAGTAGCAGCAGGTCACTCGAGGGCGCCACAGTGTGGGACTCACAGGCAGTGCACCACGGTGCGACCGTCGCCCCCGTCGTATTGCTCCTGCCACTTGGCGAGGCGCCGCACCAGCTGCAGGATGGAGCGCTTGGACAGTGGGGTGTCACGGTACGCCGGCCAGCCGATGAACTGGAAATGCTGAACCAGGCGGTAGCCGTCCTGGGGCTGCGGGGAGAGCATCACTACCGTTGGTGTCAGGACTAGTGAAATCACCGGCCGCCCACCCCTAAACATCACTTTAGGTCTATACATGTTCTCACAAAAATCCATCTATCAATTCATACATTTTCTGTAACCGCTTATGCTTTTCAGGGTCACTGCAGGTCTGGAGCCTGTCCTGGAGACTATGGGCACAAGGCAGGGAACAACACAGGATGGCGTGCCAACACATGGCAGGGCACATGCACACACACATGCACACCTAGAGGCTATTCGGTAACTCCAATTAACCTCAGCGTGTTTCTGGCCTGTGGGGGGAGGCCGGAGAACGTGAAGAAAACCGCCATGACGACACGAGAAGAAACTCCACGTACATGGAGCCCAGGACCCAGAGGTGTGAGGCAACAGTGCAAATCACCACACCGGCATGCCGCCCCTGTTCGCATAAAAATGTAAATAAAACGAAGGGACTGGAAGGTCAGACGGGAGCCATGATTCTTGGCTCTGGTTCTCGGTGGTGTGGGCACAGGCCGGCCCGCTCCGTGCCAGTCTGAGGCACTTCACAGCAGATTGGCGACGCCGCTGCGCCTCTTCACACTGCCGCCGGCTCGGTGGCCAGTAAATCCCGCCTGTCACCACGGGTTAGGGAGATCGGCATGGAGACAGGCCGGGTGAAGGGGGGCTGTGTATGGCCAGCTTATGGGCGTGGGGGGTGTGAAGCTGTAAAGCACCGGCGGCGACTTCACACTCTGTCAGACGTGGTGACGTCCAGGTCAGCGCCGACACGTCGCAGACGATAACAGGGCCATCGGAGCCATTTAAACCATTTAAAGTCCTGGAGGTGAGCAGGATGTCTAGCTGATGACCGTGGGGGCGTAGCCTTTTATTCCCGGACTTCACTGACTATGTTCTACAGCATTGGCTTTTCATTGTGGGGGGGGGGGTGCCAGGGACAGTTGCCAGACATCACTGGAGGTGCGACGGCGGAGGAGGGGGGCGGTTGGTCATACCCGGGCCATGTTGCAGATCCTAAAGATCCTGTTGATGATGTCCTCGTCGATGTCTGCGGAGATGAACTCCACCTGGATGGGACCGTAGCAGCAGGAGCTCTTCTCAGGCCAGTACTGCATGCAGAGCTAAGGGAAGAAGGGCAGCTCATAGCACAGACTCCCGCTCTGGCGGCCGCAGGAACAACCCTCCATCCGCCATCGGTGAGCAGCTCAACCTATTACCATAGTTGGGTGTCTGAGGGAACGCATGACATAGGGTTACTAGCCCACCTCATGGAGTTACTCCCAAACCCAACGCAATGACAAAATAGCACCTTCCATCCATACATCCATCCATCTGCTTGTCCTGGCTCTTGGGGGGGGGGGATGTATCCCAATCAACATAGGGCACAAGACTAGGGTACACCCTGCACTAGATACTGGTCCATTGTAGGGCACATACATGCCAATTAGCCTAAATGGAGGAAACCCAGCAATACAAGAAAAACATGCCAACTACAAGGCAAGATTCGAACCCACAACACTGAAAATTATAATGAGAGCTTTGAAATTGGAGCGCCATATGGATGATTTCCCATCTCCCTTAAAATCAGACAAAAAAAAACAGGCCTTTGCAAATGAGCTGAGTATGGCACGTACTCAAGGACGATGCAGTAATTGATCGTGCAGAGTTGGAAAACAGCAGGAGAATGAAATTCTTGGGGAAAGCCCATAGTGTAAAATTCACTAGCACCCCTTCAGTTTTTAGATTCTTTGTCAGCATAAAATTACCACATCTAAAAATGCTTTTAATATTTCAGAACAAAATAATTTATTTTTGTTGATGTTTCAGAAAATTCTTTATTACACACACACACACCGGTGGAGACTGTTGGCGTCTGCGTCTGGTAGAGGAATATTTCAAGGCTTCGATGGAAGAGACCGGAATGTTAAATCAGGTTGGGAATATACATGGGCTTGGAGGCCAGGACCAAGGTCAGGAACGAGGTGGGGGCTCGAGCACGGCTTTCCGCTATTACCTGCGCTGCGTCCATCTCGTTCAGCATCACTATGGATGAACAGTTGTAGTCGAACACCAGCCTCCAGAAGTCGGCCACCGTGTTGGGCAGAGGATGCTGGGTGACTATGAAGGCTGCTGGCTGCTTATGGCTCTGGAAATCGATAGGACCAAATGTACATCAACTAAGCAACACGCTGAATCTGCCAGGATATCCAGCCCCTCTGGTGCTCCTGGTTCACAAAGGCTTAAGGGATTTACACACAGAGAGAAGCTCTCACGCAAGAAGTACTGCATTTCAGCACGACACACTGCCGTGGACTACACACTTCTGCATGAGTAAGTTCTGCATCGTGGTAAAAGAAACTCACAAACTACATAGGAAACACTTGGATTTCCCGCTAAACGTTCAAAAGTCTGCCAAGGGTTAGGCCCTTCATCGACTTGAGAGAATTTGTAGCATTTGGTTAGTTTGGTATAACCCATGTGCGAGATGCCAGAAGGTTCTAGCAAACGCGCAAAGACATGCAGATGTGGGCTTTCGTCAGAGACGCGGTATCCTGTGTCACACTGCAGGGGAGAGAACGTTCAGCTACGTGCGCTGCTGTATTCCCGTGTTTCACTTTCCGTGTGTTGCAGCTAAGCGTTCAGCCGCCTTTGTTTCAACCAAAATATTCGGTCTGATTTACATATAGAACTATTTCGAGAAATTTCAATATATTCCACTTATCTGGAACTTGCATTCAAAAATACAGCATGTATTGAAAAGAATATGTACCGATTTACTGATATTCAAGTCAGGGGAGTCAGGCTAATAGGCATCACTGTGTAGACACTCACGTCCATAAGAGCAGCATTGATGTAGTTGCTGGTCTCTCCGTCGACGGAGATGAGGAAGGGCAAACAGCGGTCTACTGACAGCACGTCCATGCTGCGATTCTTGTCGTGGTTCCTGGGCAGTAGTCCCACACTGCAGTCCTCTGGCCTCACCCGCGGGGTCACGATGTTCAGCGTCTGTGCAGACGCATCCGGCAACAAGACGGGCATTGATTGTAGGAGAGGAGCGAGCATGCGAAGCAGGCTGTGCAACCCTGTGGAAGCTGTGCTGGATTCTCACTCAAAGGCAATGAGGGCGGCTCCTACCTGGAATTCATCCTTGATCTGACTCGAGTTAGTCTGAGGGTCCAGCCTGCTGATGTTATAGTATATTTCTCTGAATTCACAGACTGGGATGGCCGTGTTACCACACAGGCAAGCTTCCAGGATGGCATCGTGGACAAAGACATACTGCTCCTGCAACAGACCAACCAGCTATCACCACTTTGAATGGCCTGCAGCACATCACCCTGACAGCACCCTCTCATACCTACTGAGGTGAAGCACAGAATATTCACTATCCACTAAATATTCTCTTGCACATCAGGCTTCTACATGCACCCAGAATAAACCTGCACAAAGAATTGGGAACATGCAGATGCCATACACACAGATCTGCTGTTGGATTCCTACCCCTGAAGTCTGAGGCGACAGAGTTACCCACTAAGCCCGGCCTATGATGATGGGTATGGGGATTCGGATTATTTCACTGCAGTGTCCCAAATTTGATAATGCACATTATTTAATGGCCTGAACAACTGGTTACAGATTTTTATGGGAGGTAACCAACCTATTAAAGAGACCTAATTTGTGGCTTTAAGCAGCCATACTGCTTTTACAAAGCACAGCTTAATCCCCAGAGCAGACTCTTATTGCCTAACAGATCTCTAAATATTCCAGGCCAAAAAAGAGAAAAGCCTAATCTTAATGGTAGTTCTTTAACCAAGAGCTACCCTCCCTCAACCATTATCAACCTTGATCTTTCCAGCAGAGGGAAAATTCGGAAGGATTAACTGCCTTTTGTTGTTTCGCGCAGGATTATTGTTGTAAGTCACACTGCACAAAATGCTGTGTCCGTTACTGCCAGGGGCACCATTACTGTGTCTCCGGGTTTCTCGAGTACAACCGTAATATTTTTAATGGACACAAACATCTGTGTTAGGAACTAAAAGGAAAAATAATCTCTAAGTGTGCAGTTCTGGTCTGGCAGCTCATTTTTATTAACTAAAACCAACAATCGCGTCTTTAACTCACAACTGCATTTGCAGATAAAAGTATAAATAAGTTGTGCTTAAGTTTTATTACACATGAAAATGATTTGTTTCATGAAGTGTGCAATTACATATCCAATCATCTGATTTAACAACATTTCAATAAACTACAAAAAGAAGACTTTTTTGTTGGTCACCAAAGAAAAATTATAAAAGTAAAGTTTTATATAAAGTAACTTTATCTGGAGGTGGCATGGTGGTGCAGTGGTTAGCACTGTTGCCTCACACCTAAGAGACGACCTGGGTTCGAGTCTCTGCCTGGGATACATGTGTTTGGGATTTGCATGTTTCTCCCGCGTGTCGTAGGCTCTGGTTTCCCCCCACAGTCCAAAGACATGCTGGGGCTAATTGGAGTTACTGAATTGCCAGTGAGTGTGTCCTGTGATGGGCTGGCCCCCCATCCTGGGTTGTGCCCATAGCTTCTGGGACAGGCTCTGGACCCCCCACACTCCAGAAGGGTAAGTGATTTGTAAAATGAGTGAAAATTTATCTGGTTATCCATCCATCCATAATTGCTTATTGCATCTTCTGACCCCTGTATATGGTACCATACCATTTTACTTTAAAAAAATCACAACTAATTAGGGATACAACCAGGTGCAATTAGTTTTACAGACTTTTCTTTGCACAAATCACTCAGGCTGAGCACACAAGACGCGTGACCAGAACTAAGAAAACTCTTCCTATACCTTTTGAACGTGAACATTTCTGCCCTGGGTCAGTTTTCCCCTTTTGTCTAAAGTAATCCAGTCTTTTAAACCACATAAATATTATCTTAAGAGCATTAGAATACAGGGATCATACCATCTGCATATTCTCAGTTTTCCCAAGTTGTGGGCCGTTATGAATAAATTTCAGGCAGGAGTGCAGGTCTTTGCCGTGAATGCAGGCATCTTAAGGCGATTCTAAGACGCTGGGAAGACAGCAGCCACGCAATTTCGCTTCCAGCTGTCCGTCTGCTGTCTGCTCCCCCGCCCCCCTACCCCTGACAGACAGCCTATGGATTCTTTTCACCAACCCGTCTTATTTGTACGACACCCTCTTTGGCTACTCTCACATTCAAGCGGTCCGACAGTCCAATTTCTTTCACTTTTCAATTTCAACCCTCGTTCCCCCCCCCCTCCTTCTATCCTCATCTGTTATGCTCAGTGAAAAAAAACACTCAATTTTCATGGTTAAGAAATAGGTATTCTACCATGTTACACCAGTTGAAGTCATCCAGTAAAATACTACTCAAGTAAAAATAAAAAATACCTGGCTTTAAAAGTAGTTAAGCAGAAACTACTACATAAAACTATTGATCTTATAAAAAGTAACATATTCCTCTAAATTCACTCAAGACAGGTTTTAATATAGCATTTTCAGTTACAGTGCATCAGCATAAGAAAGATCATAATTTCGTTTTATTCAGAAAAAAGTGAAACTCACCCAGCTTTCTGGCACAGATTAGTGGAATGACATTTTTATTCGGTAGAAAGCGAAAGCTCAGTCTATGGGCTAGATTGAAAAAATAAATTATAAGTATTATGCAGGCCAGTACTTTTATAAGTAGTGACCCAACAAAAGCCTTATCCTCCACAACCAAAACCAGCTGACTGTCCAATACAATCATTACCATTTTTTCAAGAGTATCCTCTACTGCTTCCAACTTTATTAACCAATATGTTGTCTATCTCTGCATATTGTTTCTTCCACTTTCATAAAGACAATATCTAATACAAAATAATAATAATACAGAAAGAATTATACTGCTCAAGAATTGCGATAGAAAAATTGCGATCTGGATTCTGAGTGCGAAAAAACTGTGATTCATATTTTACCCAGAATCGTGCTGCCCTACTGGATAGAATCTAATAGAATCTTTTTGATCGTTTGAGTGAGTGATGATGGTCATGCAGAATGTATCAGAGTAAAAAGTCGTTATTTGGATAAGAAATGAAGCAAAGTCAAAGATGCAACAACTTAAAATACTCAAATAAAGTACAAATCCCGAAAATAACCGACTTACGTACATCAACAAAGTATTTGTACTTTGTTACATTACACCTTTGGCTGCTTACCCCCCGCCACCGGAGCACCCAGGGCAGACAGTCTCGGATGAAGTGGTGACGCTACACCCGCCCCTGCTCCTTGGAGGGGCAGCGAGTTTTAGCCAGTTGGGTAAATTCTGTCACTGCCTCTGCTGCTGACATGCAGCTCAGGAACTGCTTGGGCAGTAATTGAGTGGATTGGCTAATTGGGCTGTCAAAGCTCTCAGCCCTCAGTCGAGCTCGGCCTGCTGCACACCAGAGCCACTGAACACGGGATAATGGGGATAATTAGGGCTAACCTACAGTCACAAACCTTTAGCATTTTATTCTAATTGACTGACTGGACAGAGGGAAGAAAAAGTTTCCATACTACTTGAAAAACTTTTTAAAGCAATTTAAGTGCAGATGTATAAAATCTTCCTCACTTGATCTCTGACCCAAAGGGAGAAATTGTGGTTTAAGTGTTGATGTTTAAAATGGCCCCCACTCGAACTTTGACCCAAAAGAGAGACAGTGGTTTAAATGTTGATGTGCAAAATGGTCCCAACTTGATCTCTGACCCAAAAGGAGAAAGGCTGGTTAAAATGTTGATGCATAAATGATCTGGACTCAATCTCTGACCCAAAGGAGAAATGGCGGTTTTAAATTCTGATGTTTAAAACAAGCCCCATCAATCTCTGACCCCATCAACAAGAAAGGAGGAAAGATGGATAACCCGTTGCCCATAGGAGTTTTACAAATATATTCTAAGGTCAGAATGAAAAATGATCGGTTCAGAGAGATAACCAATCGGATTGTAGAGGAGTTGTTGTCCAAGTAACTTGAGGAGGCGGGAACAAGACATCTGATTGGTTGGTCTTAGTTATCTCTCTGAATTGGTTCTCAGAAATTTTGTGCATGTAAAACTCCCATGAGCAAGTCAATTTGGCAGTGGTGTCTGTAACGCTGAAGACCTGCTACACGAAGGTCAACCTACAGCCCCACCCACCTCGGTCTGCACCATGTTGACTCTCTGTGAGCGAAGCTCCCGAATGCAGTTGAAGATGTCTACCACACCCTCATTCTCAGCCATGTCCAGCATGATGTCCACAGCAATGAAGCATCCTGTCCGGCCGGCACCCGCACTGGTGAGACAGACAGACACCCGCACTGGTGAGACAGACAGACAGACACCCGCACTGGTGAGACAGACAGACAGACACCCGCACTAGTGAGACAGATAGACAGACACCCGCACTGGTGAGACAGACAGACAGACACCCGCACTGATGAGACAGATAGACAGACACCCGCACTAGTGAGACAGACAGACAGACACCCGCACGTTCATGTGCTACAGGGGAAGGCATCAGTATGGAGGAGCAAGAGGGCACTGCAGGGATCGGCAGGTGGGAAAGCAAGATGCCCCCAGTTTTCGTGTGTTGTGTATAGTTGCCATGGTGATCATTAGTGCAGGGTAGGGGGTTTCACTGGTTGCCCTGACCCCAGTGTTGGGCGTCAAGGAAACACAAATATGGTACAGGTGTTGCTAGCGGTATTTGGGGGGGGGGGCTTTCATCCATCATTCGCTCTGTGGTACCCCGACAACTCTGGCTAGCACGCCTGGCCCTCTCTGGAGTTTACAGCTCGACAGATTGCTTGTCAGCCGCCGTGATTAATGGCATGACTGGCAAACATCTCGGACTCGGTGGGTGGGAGCTCGTGGCGGAAAGAAAGAGCTCCGAAGAAAATTAGAAACTGCATCGCAGTCTGTCAGGAGCTTCACGCTGCAGCCGAAAACCTTTTCCGATGACTTGAGCAGCACCATCCCTTATTCCAGATTAAGCCGGGGCTCTGTGCCCAGGAGAAGCATCCCAAAAACAGGAGCAACCCCCCACCTCGCCACTCGTTCTCCTCCAGCCCGCACATCGACAAGACACTAAATAAATGCTGTAACATCATGAGCAGCGGTGGAATAATTGGGAAGCGGAAGTAGCGATTTGTACACATCTTTTGGTACAAACCGCACCCCTCACAACAGCGCCTTGCCACGCAGGTGGCTTGCTGCAGGTGAGAAACCGCACTGACTCCCCCCCCCCCCAGACTCCCCCACTGGTGCGATTCATCAAGGGTAAGGTAAGAGGGAGCGCAGGTAAGTTTGCGGTAATAACCTTTACTCATGGCATTTCACACCCCACCCCACATGGGATACTATGAGAAAAACAGGCGCGGCATTCCTGCCCATTCACCTCACAGGGAGGTCTCTCAGTGTACGCTGACCTTTCTCGGGGAGTCGCTATCAAGCACAGATTACTTTTTACCGTCTACCATTTACCTCGCCCCTGACCCCCCCTCCCCCCACCCACTCCACTACAGCACCATGTAGATCTTTCATGATGATATGGCTGCTGGTCTATGTCAGTTGTACGGATCCTGAAAGGGGCATGTGCACTACCTATATCGATAAAACGCTTGCCAAAAATAACTCAGCCCTGCCCCTACGAAGGTCTGAATTTCTTTAGTTCCATTTCCTCAGTAAGCATTATTTTGATTGGTGCAAGTGACAGACATTCTGGAAGCAAAACAATATGTTTGGAAACATTCTACACACTTGATATTCCTCTCAGCTGAAACACAAACAGAACTTTATTGCACCCATCTGAAGGCGCAATAAAAATTTGTGTTTGCTAGCAATACAAATTCACGTAATTCAGACTATATGATTTTGACAGTAAATTACGCATCTTGCTGCAATTAGACATGGGACTATACATATGGCTCGCCTGAAGACATAATTCTGGCTGCGGAAAGTGTGTCGACACATGGCGGAGGCGGATGAGAGGGTATCGGGATAAAGAGGAGAGAAAGCAACGGCTCACAAAGAGCTGCTGTTTTGGAGAGTCGCTGCTTCAAAGTCAGTGAACGGTCATGAAACAATCTTGCAATGCATCTCTGCTGGATGTGGGACTTCAAGTGTGATTGGTCTGTAGCCAGTACTTGCTGTCCCCCAGCTAGCTAGCAGTACCTGCAGTGGACCACGACGGGCCCGGCCTCAGGAGGGTTTAGGAACTTGACCTGCCGGACGAAGCCCAGTAGGCCCGTGGCGTAGCAGGGAACGCCGTGGTCCGGCCAACTGGTGAAGTGGAACTGTCGTATCTCTCGGATCTCGTGGTGACCCTTCTGAGGGGA
>JABFEB020000124.1:844185-854333 GCA_019775895.2 Stomatorhinus ivindoensis
TCCATCCAGTCCACAGTTTCTAGTTTTTGTCTTATACAATCAAAGTTAGCCTTCCTAACATTATATTTTTTTAATTTAGATTTTGCTCTTCGGAATATGTATATAACAATATATACAGCATGGATGGACATATTTTGGTAATTTTATGCCCAATTTTATCACAACAGATTCATATTTAGGTGAAAGTTCACTTCTTTAATGTCACAATTTATACATTTGTGTGACATGCACCTCAGGCGACAAATACGTCAACTCAGGAATTGTTATTGGGCAGTACAAAGTGATATTTCCATCCCACTATCTATCCCAAAAATTACAGATTTCTTGAGAATCCGTACCAACAAAAGTGTCTGACAACTCAGCTGTGAATGTTTATTTTACATCCACACAGTGAAAAACTAAGAACATTTGTCTTTATAAACAGCAGACATCATAATGTAAAAATAATTAAATGATGGATAATTAGTCAAACTTGACAAAAAATACCCCAATCTAGACAGAAAAATGAAACCACACCCACGCTGATTTGGCTAGATACACTGCAGTGTTTCCCCTACCAACGGTATCTTCCGCCCCCCCCCCAGATACACTGCAGTGTTTCCCCTACCAACGGCATCGCCCGCACCCCCCTAACCCCCCTCCCTCAAAGGTCAACTTAATTTTCTTGAATTTTATTTTCCTTATAGCGCCAGACCACAGAAGTCATTTAAGGTTACCTCTCCTATAGAACAGGTATATACATTGTGCTTTCATTAAACAAACTAAACAGCCTTGTGTTATTTATCCTATTTACACAACAGCTTGTCATTTATTTGTCTCTAAACGTTTACAGTTCTCCTCTGCCGTCTGCATCGCGCATGGCAGAATTCCGCCCCAATGCACACGCACAGGTGAGCACACTCCCCCCAGCGGACAGAGAGCGCGCGTCGGAAAATATGTCGCGTCAACCACCTGAAAAGCAGAAAAAAATATCCGTGTTTTTTAATCGCTCCCAGGGTGTTGAAGATGGTACCACTCACTCTCCTGTTCTTCCAGAAGCCCAGAAAGATAGACTGCAGTGACAAAAGCTGCACCCTTTATGGATAATTGTCATAAAAAGAAATGTATGCCTGATGTTTAGTTCAGTTGTTATATTGACTGCTGTCATTAAAAGAAACACATGAACACCATGAATCCTGCCCCCCCCCCAGGGGAAACACTGCACTGGTATTCTGTATTAATACAGTACAAAACACTAAACAAATAATCAGAAAATGACTTCAGACTTGAGTAAATATGACATTAAAGTCTGGTGAAGAGTCAAAGTTTGAAGAATAAAAAAAGAAAAAGAGGCTCAGTGCTGTTTGACAGAAGTCCCTGGGAGATGACATCATCACTGCTGAGTCTGAGATCTCATAAAGCAAACGTACCCGGCCCACTTCCACCAGGTTCGTAACCATGACAATGCTGATGGAATTCTCCTGCCAGATCATCCTCCAGAAGTCTCTCACAGTCTCCTGCATTGGACCTGCAAGGCCAGCCAAGCATGTAGCGTGAGTCCTGCTCAGTGGTGCAGACCTGGGTCGCATGTTATTTATTACCAGGAAGCTTAAATACATTTAAATTGCTAAAAAGACAGTGTCTGCTCAACTGAATAAAAACAAATTCAGTCTAATCAACAGGGTAGGTGCATCATCTCAGTGAGTTTAAAAGTCCCGTTTCTGGTTAATTACCTTGTGTTGCAATGTAATGTCTTGGTCTATGATAACCCTGTAAAGACAAAAAAACACACATTTACCATGCACACATATACTATGCTGTATAAATGATCAACTTTTATGACTATACTGAAAATTCTTTATGCAAATGATACTGATTTCTTAGGAAGTGGCAAGTATGCCATCACGTCCATATACATAACCACAATAATGCATATGTATATAAGCACATATTACACTTTTCAGTGGAAATGGTATGAATGCGGTTTACCGTCGATTTTTCAGCAAGACCCTCTCTGGCACAGTCACTGGGATAATTGTTTTATTAGTGAAAATTGCCTCAATGACCCTATTATGCACGTACATCTGTCCTGCTGTCTGTCGCAGGGCAAACCAGCTGCGGCCCCCATCACGTAATGCGAGCTGTGCAGAATGGCACATGCGTTCTGACGCGCCTTTGCTTACATGCGGCGAACGCACACCTAGTGCGGTTCAGTGCTCACTTTACTCTGGTTGGGATTGAGTAATCCCAACTCAGCCCCAACCCCCCTATCCATACTCACGTCAATGTAGTTGGCGTTGATGTAGTCTGAGTGAGGGTCTCCTTCCAGCAGTTGTAGTCGGACTCGAGTGTGGTCGTCTGTGGGGTCAAATATTCACAAAGAGCCGGTCTAAAGTTACATTTACCCATCGTGGGGAAGACAGCGGACGGGTGCGTTTTTTCCTGGGGACTGTGGTTCCGAGCTTCATGCATCCTGGGACCGACTGCAGGAGCTTCCCGACACTGGCAGCATTTCTACGTCCCCTGGTTTTACCCGGAGGTCACCTTCTTGGCCAGCTGCACATGTCCGATTATTACACGAGAGATGTCTAATATCAGATATGACTTTCACCAACACCATGGAATCACACATGACACACGTTTTTACACACGTTGTCATGCAATCCTTAAAAAAACAAAACCAGTGGAAAATCCTTGATATACAAAAAAGGGACGAAAAAAAAACTGATATTGAAAGTGACAATGACAATAGATCTCTGTCACTTGACTTGTTTCATTGGTCATGACTTCCTATTTATCAAAGCGTTCACAATGACATGAATTACCATGTGACACATGTAGCAGTTCCTATAGCAAACAGTCACATTCTGCATGTGTAACCATATCAGGCCAACCTTGACTGTTAAGTGGGTTAAGAACTAATTTGCAACTCAGTGCACCCACAATTCGCCCAGCAAGATTCATGCAAAAGTTGGAAGCACTGCATATACGCACGTAAGTGAAGATCACACCTCGACTGCATGCATCATTATAAATTAATGACACCCGGAGACAGCTACCTTCTCCAAAACCGCGACCCATTAACAATGTGACTGCAGACCCCGGCCGTGCTCTGCTGCTTCTTGATAATTGAGTTGTTTGGGCCACAGAAGAAGAAGAGGCCGGGTAACGAGAGAATTTTTTGAAGGATCAATATTACATGCGGCCCGCACTCCAGATGTGTCCCTACTTTGATCTTGACAGAACACAGATTTGATACAGTGTATCCTGCTCATGCCATGGACGCTGTGGGCCAGTGGGAAGGGCCATCAGAAAGCCACGGTGCTCCTGGGTGGCAGGTCCAAGAGATGTACGTCCAAGACGCATCAGCTATCCGCGCGACCTGAACCCTTCTGAAGCCCTCCTCCGCCCACTTAGCAGATACCGGCTCCAAATAAAAACTTTAAACCCAGTTTACTGTCTGGATTTATCCACTCGGCTTTACAGAGAATGGAATCTTGTGAGAGAGAGAGAGAGAAGGGGAGGGAGTGAGACAGAGAGATGGAAAGAGAAAGAGAGGGCGCTGTGTAATTAAACACCACTGACAAGCGCCACATCGAGGAAACTCAGCAGGCCTGGTGCCCTTAATCAGTGTCCGCAGTTAACGTTTAATCGAACGGGGACCGGAGGCAGCGCGGAACGTGCCCGAGGTAAATGTGCCTCATCCTGTACATCACTATCCCTGACAGCTCTCTCCCATCACCTCCAGCTGAACCTCCCACACCAGGGGTCCAGAGGGCCAAACTCCATCAGCAACAAAAAGACAAGGTCCACTGTGTCCCAAGAAAAAAATTCAGATTGGAGGGAACTTGACAACAAAATTTGCCGACTAGGGGGGGGGGGGCTGGGGGGATGGCGAGGAATCATGGGTTACAACCGTGAATTATATATCGATATACAGAATACAGAATATTCTCAACTTAAAACTAACTGCAAATAATATGCAAAAAATATCCCAGATGTATTGATTTAACAGAAGCACTAAAGCTACAAAGGCAACATATATCTGTAATAATTCACACTATTCACACACCTTTTCGTTTATTTGCGTGTTCTTTAGTAAGAATTACTAGTCTCTTTTTGTCGTATATGTTTTTTCTATAAAGCGTCTTGAATGGTAAATCCGACTCACGTGGAACGTCAATCAAGAACTTCCTTGTATATATTTTGGTAAAACAATATGAGCACCTGCAAGACCGGCGTGGCGGGTTGTATCTCCGTAGCTGTATATTCCTGAGCAGGCCACGGCCCCAGCATCTACCACGGCAACTGAAAAAAGCCTTTCATCCGGCGTCCCTGTCAAAAGCACAAGCCGGAGGCCCACCCGGATTTGGACGGAGCGGCTGAGTGCCGACGACAGACTCCCCGCTCGCCCGAGTGTGCTACATGCATTTAATACGTTATTAAACTCTGCACTCAACTTTAATAGCTTATTAAACCCTGGAATGCTGCCATTGGGGGAAAAAATTAAATGTGGGAATGGTGCTTGGAGCTGTTTGTGCAGTGCATGCTGGTAGTTCATCCCCGGTTTAATCCTGTTCCACAGCTTTGAGATTAAGCGGTACCCTCAGGTGCGCCTGAGAGATACAGTCGTCTCAGTCGGTGCCGGGGCCGTTTGCTCTGGCCAGATTTACAGACACTGAGCCTTTGTTTGGACAAGCGCCGTTCTGATCCCGGCTGAATTATTGCTGGAGCGTATATTTGCAGGAGTTGAAGCCCCAGCGCGGCATTTCGGTAACATTACACTTTACTAATTTAGATTAAGTTTTGTTGACTCTCTTCTTTGTGTGTTATCATGTGCCTGATATATATGTCAGCTCAGTGTTCAGTATTAGCTTTTATATGCTTTCATTATACAGCTAGTAAATAAATTTAAAGTTCAACTTGACATTTGACCTCTGACCCTTAACCCTTGTCTGTCCAACCATCTATCAAAAATAGATGGCTAGAAAAGTGATACAGTATAACATAACTTACTACTGCATAACATTTTAATATTTTTCTTTTCACACATGCATACACTCACATACATGCACACACTCAGTCAAATGAAAAGTAAAAAGCACCTAGTATATATTGAGAAGTGAGAGAGTGTGCGGAATATTAATGCCAAAGCCATGGTCAATACAACAGAAGGTCTTTACAGAGAGACTTCAATAGATCCTCAGAAGAACTCTCAGCTACGTGCTAAGAATTATGTTTCAGTAAAAAAATAAATATATATCCTCGTGTGTATATATATTGCACAGAGCTCCCACATCGGCAAAAATAAAAGCCTTCACAAGCTCATGCCAAATGGGAAAGGCATCTATAGAGCTATTTTAATGTTAAAGACAACAGAGCAAAACAGACATTAAAAGATAACATAATAAAACACCCTGTATGTCAGCCATTTCCCTACTGGAAATGATTTCCCATTCACTCTCAACCTCTCGACGAAAGCCTGACCAAGCCTGGGGACAATCCAATTAAGGACGGCTTCAGGAACGTGGGCCAGGAGAGAAGCATCTCTAACATTTGGCACTTTTAGCATTAGCTGCCAAACAGTCAAACGTGGTTGATGACAGAGAAAATGCGCATTTACAAGTCATTAGCACCCTGCCACGGCCTCACCGTCTGGCAGCATGATTGGCTGCATGGCAAGTCAGCCTATTTGGATCGTCAGCGGTCAGTCATTGTCCATAAACTGCGTGTAGACGTCTATTCAGCATTAGAGTAGACATGTGCATTCATAAACACACCACGAGCAGCATCCTGAAGTGGGATCTACTTCCATCCAGGCTCAATTCCCATACCAATGTAAAAAACATAAGTTGAATCAGTAACAGCCCACTAGCTAACAGGGAATGTTCCCAGAACTTTAGCTGGTGTTGTGTGACGGTCCTCTCAAAGTAACGGTTCTTTGTTTTCCATTTTAACAAAGGTTCTGTCAGCGTCAGCATGAAAATGTTATCTCCTGAATATCCTTAAACACAATTAATGTTTAAAATATTGTTTCATAGTAAAATATTATTTAATAAATGTGCATACCCCAAACAGACTATGGAGCCACTAACCTGTGTCCTTTGAAATGTAAAGCAAAAAATGTACCTGCTGCTCTATTATACGTTTCTTGCGTTTACGATTGGACTTACTTGTAGCAGTCGGGTAATGTTCTGGGAGTATCAGAAAAACTGGAAACTTTGTACATTTCCATACCTTAATCATAACGTGAAATGTTAAAAACAGTAAACATTCCTAGAACAAAAAAATGTTGGTTGGACCTTCAGTCCAAATCGAATAAAGCAACACCTATAAACATTTTTAAATAATATCATTCCATGCAAGAACTGCAGAAACTAACGATATGGTGCATCTCTTAGAAAAAGGGGAAAAATATACACTGATGACAGCGATCACACAGATGCATGGTTGCTCTGTCACGCAAAACACCTGTACAGCTCGCTTCCATCACTGGCTTTCCCCCTGGAATTAAATATAAACGATTCCTGTGGTGGGATTCTGCCATATTCCCCAAGTGCTTTATCATGTGCATCATTTGGAACATATGTAGGACTACTTCAACTCTGGCAGACATTTCTGAAGTATACAACACTATACGGCATTAAAGGTATACTGCCTACACAAAACGGCAGAACCTTTACAATAAGATGTGCAACCATTGAATATGAAGACACTGTTTCCTTTTCCTCTGATATGTAAATGTTTCCCAGTCCTATCTGGTGTTTATTTTGGTAGCAGAGTCTGATGAATTATAAATGACCATATGGGAGACTTTATGTTTACACTGGCTGCAAAAACAATGAAGGAATGTGATGGGACAGATGTCGTTAATCCTAAAGCATTTTCCCTTTTTTTGCGTTTTTGATTCTATGAATTGCCAGAGGTAATTAAACTGGATCTGTGGCTTGGCTGCAAGTCACTATTAATCACATTTAGCTAGTCACCTAGACGACGGATATAATGAAGTCGGTCCATAAGCAGCGACTTCCAGGTATGTGCCACTGAAGCCACCTGGATGCCTAGCTTAACAATTTGTTTTCCAGAAACGACACAGCCCAGGGAAGCATTCAGAGATCGTCACGTCACAGGCTACAGAATTTTTTAAAAAGAAAATCTGATGAACAAATCAAAGCCATGGGGAAGGACAGGTGCTGTTTCCGACATCCGTCAGACAATCGTCAGCCTCATATTCTACACCTAAGGTTACTTTGTGCGGAAACGCGTAACAAGTTCCTGTTAATTACTCTGAACAAGCTGTCTGATACTTCGCTGATAAAGATCTGAGCGTTACATTTTCATCACTGTCATGAAATGACTCTGGGTACAGATGCAAAGCATTCTGGTCCCTTTGTGTTACAATGAAAAATCATGTTAAAAGGCAACAAAGCTGCAAATCACCATAGCTGAATTTAAGAAACTCCTCAGCACAAGTAACTATTCAAAAACCTTTTGCCACAACCATTTCATTAGATGCTATATTGGAAGGGTACACAATATCCTGTAATTACAATAGTAATGTTACAATATAATAATGAGGCACAATTGTGCCACGGATGTCAGCGGGCGGAGCAAAGTCAGGTGACCAGCCCTTCACTGCTGCAATAGGAGAATTCTGTTTCCATTAGAGCAGGGGTGTCAAACTCCAGTCCTGGAGGGCTGGAATCCTGTGTATCTTTGTTCTTTCCCTGTTCCACAACAAATGATTCAGCTCAAGAGCTGTGTGGTAATTAGCACAAGGAGTTGAATCAGGTGTGTTAAATGAGCGGAAACCCAAAAATGTGCAGGGCTCCGGCCCCCCAGGACTGGAGTTTGACACCCGTGCACTAGACAAAGCACACAGACACATACCATGTTGTCACATCTGAAGACCCAAATGATTTCAAGCCAAATGGAGCAGCTCTTTACAAACAATAAAGTAAAAGTTTATATTGCTATTCTTTTGTTAGTGAGTCAAATAAAACAAGCAATAGACTTAAAGGACAAACAGTGGATAAATCAACTTTACAGCAAAAACAAAAAGATGGTATATAAATGTGAATTAGCCCTGTGTCAGTGGGCCAGAAAAGGGGTTATGGATTTTTGCACCTTCAGATCACCGTGTTGAATGACCTGGCAACGCTAAGGATTCACCCCCAATGCAAGACATGCGGTTTAAAAGCAGCATTAAAAAGACCCTTAAGTCATTTTACCATTTCTGTAGCTCTTATATGAACACCTTAAAGAGATTGGAAAATGACCCTGTTCAGCATCAGTGCTTGGAAGTTTGATGGATGGGTGGATGGATGGATGTAAAATCATTCCTACCAAGAAAAAAACTGAACTCTACGTCTCACCTGAAAGCAAATTTAGTAACAGGGGCTTTCAAGTAGTACAAGGCTGTCAAAACGCCTCTGACAGTTTCCTTTTTTGGACGGCGGGAAACTATATAAAAAATAATGGCAGTCAAAAGCTGGCTTATAAATAAACATCATTTCTATTCTATTATGAAGGGCTTACGTCTGCATTTTTATATTTATTTTAAACATTTCACTAGCAAACGAAGATGAGAATGATGTGTGTCCTATTTATGACATGAAAAATAAACTAATTTAATTTGGAAACTAGAGAAATGCAGAGACGTGGAATTAAAAAACGCAAACACCCTCCCCCATATGCAATCTTTTGGACGTGTCTGACCTACTTATTTATTCAGTGACTGTATTTGATTCAATAAAATTATTTTATGTACAGTGCACTTACTGTAACCTTCTCATCTCACATGTGCCTTTTTTAGCGCCCTAATAAATAAACTTTTAAGCTGTATTTATATTTGGATGTATGTATTCTCAAGCAGCAGCTGGGTCAGCAGCCAGTTCCTCAGAATTCAATAAAAGTACCACTGGACCAAACATGTTTTTTGAACAGACAAAAATCTGTGTTTGTCAATCCAGATAAAAAGCTTGTACTGGTCTGTTCTGTTTCAAAGACTATAAATATACTTACCATTAAAAAACTGTCAATGACCAAGGAATATGACAATGTATCATGAACAGAACACATCTGAATCTATAGCCTGTGCTTGTGTCAGACCAGGATACACTGCAATAACAATCCAGCCATGGCAACACTGCAGAATAACAACTAATGCAGCAACAGCACTGAAATTATTTGATGCTTCAAACACTTCAAAAGCTGGGTCTGATACACAAAGAAGAAATGTTAGCTCTCTGTGAAAGAGACCTATTGAGGTGTAGGGGGATCATCCATCTGCTGGCACTGAGACACTTAACCAGCAAGTGACGCGAAAACAGTCGAGGAAAGTGCTTGTGGCCGAGCACATCTTCTGCCCAAAGGCCAATGCTGACGCGGGAAAACTTCAGTCTCAAGGGGAGAAAAGACAAGGCCTTTGTGTGGGCTGTCGGTAGCTCCGCCGAAACATACCCTGAAATATATTTTGTAACTCACAGTATAGTAACCCATCTATCTCTCCATCATCTAAGTACTTAACCTGCTCAGCGGAGGGGACTGGAGCCTATTCCAGCCAGCGTGGTCGAGGGACACCCTGGACAGGATGCCAGGCCAACACGGAACACAAACACGCACCGATTCACACAATACTGGAAACAGTGTATCATTACTCTCCACAGACTCCTGGATATTTCATTCGGTGTGGGATTCCCCTTTAAGGCCCAAAGCGGAAGTAGAACAAAAGACTTTCCTTCACAATCCAATGACTAGTGGGAGGCTAAACTCAGTAACATGTCCAAGGATGGAGAGGCTAGCCGAATAAAAATCAAGGAAAAACATCCTTGCATGAAAAAACTTCAATTAACAGCCCATCACTGTCAGGCCGAGAGGCTAGATACTTCACTTATTACTAATGATGGATGCAGGATGTCTTCTTGGGTATATAACGTTTTTTTCCAGTACTTAGAATATGTTTGATGTCCCCATCATGACAAACTACTTGTTGTCATGATTCATATGTAATATGTGCATTATTTATGTTCTGCATGGTCAACTTTCAGTTAAATTGTAAATCATTTGGATCTAGAGCAACTCATCAGTTCTGATGAATTGCACCTCAGTAGATGCTGAGAAATCATGTTGTGTGTTTGGAGGGGGGGGGGGGGGCGGGAGTCAGTTCC
>JABFEB020000124.1:854433-871486 GCA_019775895.2 Stomatorhinus ivindoensis
GAATGCCCAGGTACAGCTAGGCTGAGCTTCCAGTGAATGCCCAGGTACAGCTAGGCTGAGCTTCCAGTGAATGCCCAAGTACAAGTGTAAGCAGTATTGGAGCAGGAGTGACACAACATTTTAAAAAACAAAGAAGAAAATAAGATTATTCAATGACCAGAAGTGCAACAATAAGAATATTCAGGGAGGGATCCGGCTAGCAGAGAATTTAATGGAACAGATGGGTCTTGAGGCATTTCTTGTAGGTGGAGAGGGAGTCTGATGACCAGACGAGGTTCGGCAGTTCATTCCTCCATCGGGGAACCACAAGTTCATATAGGTTTCTTCCCACAATCCAAAGAGAAGTGGGTTAGATGAACAGGTGTCTCTAAATTGCCTGTAGCGTGTGCCCTGTGATGGGCTGGCAACCCTTCCTAAGTATCTTCTGTAATGTACCTCGTGCTTTGTAAGATAGGTTCCAGTCTAACTGAAACCCCATTTCGGACAAGCAGTTATGGACGATGGACGGATGAATATTTCACAAAATAAAATGATACACGTAGCGCTTTCATAAAAAAAAAAAAAAATGTAATCACTTGTGCCTAGAGCAGATGTATAAAAGGGGCATGCTTACCTCATATTCCTCCTTAAACCCGTATCCCTGGCCGCACTTCATCTGCGTGATGTGCTGCAGGAGGTCTGCCACCCGTATGGCTGGCTGGAATTGACCGGCCTGGTAGGACATCTCCACAGACTCACAGCCGCCGTACGGGTACGTCTGAATGGTGAGCGTGGACTGGGCCATGTCCTTGTGGCTGCCATCTGGAACAGGAGGAGAGCGCATGAAGGAAGCGGCAAACGTCAGCCAAGAGGGAAGCGGTCGCATTAAAGCGGTCTGAACACAGAAGGTACACGTGGGGGGAGGCGGGGGTGGGCCAATACGCTCAAACTAAAATGACCCACTTTTCAGTGAGCGAGCAAACCGTATTGTACCGCAACAGCATTTCACAGCATAGTTCCACTGCGGCTTTCATGCGACTGGGTAGGAATCCCACAGAAACATCGCAGAGCAGAAAGCCGAGGTGCTTCTCACATCACCCCAAGCAACCTGCCTTCACGATATTAACGGTAGCAGTGTCAAAATGGATTCAGAAAGCTGGAAGCGCCAAGCAGGTTTCCGCGGCATTCGTCGTGCGATGAGCACTCTCTTGCACGCGCCCCGTAGCCTCTCCACTGACGGCGAATGCCACGAAGCATTGAAAAGGGCTTCAGACAGACACTCCGTGTCACAATCCGATTAAGTCTAAAGGACATTTTTTGTAATTGACTCTCACAGCAATTAACACGTGAAGAACTGAAGTAGTTTATGCCCGTAAAAGAGAGCATTAGAAAGAGCAATGGAGAAATAAATGTCAGAGGAATTTCATATTACACATATTAAATACTTAGAACGCCACTGCAAATGTGGTTGGGCGATCCTCCACCCCCCCAAAACGCTCTATGTTTTATTAATGTGGCTATTTGCAATAATTATCTGAGACACTTAAAGCGATTCGCCATTATCAAGTCTAATCCACTCCAAACGTGGCTTTCTGCAACATTTATTTTGAAATAATGCATGGCATTGTGTGAATACTTTCGTGCCGCTCGCATGGTGGCCAGCAGAGACTGCGGCTCGCAGTTAGAACAGCCCGAGAAGAGTTCCATGTGGCAGTGGCGGCGGCCTGGATGCGGGGGCTGGAGTCTGCGCCCACAACAGCTGTGAATCCTTGGTCCTGTTTGAAACGCGCCTCCCTAATGACACCCAGCTGGCTCTTGTTGAATGAAGGAGACATATAAGGAGCCAGCTGGGCTCAGAATAGAAGGAAAAACCAAAGAAAGAAGTTGGATTCTTGAACTGGATATTATTTTTTATCATTATAATCTTTTACTCTCCTGTACCTAATTGTATTATAAAGCGTGTTTGGGTCGTGTTTGTTAAAGGGAGAGACTGGAAGCAAGAGTCCAGTTCTTGTGGCTTCAGTTCAGCCGGTATTAGTTAGGAATCCAAGTAGAACCTCATTATGTTCACCTTCTGGGTTCATCTTGAGGGTACCAATACAATCACCCCTTCCCATTTTCCAGTCTGGGTATGCTGTTGTTCCATTTGCCATCTAGCAGAACCAGGTCTTTTCACAATTACTATTAAATATTAGGTCTCCACCAGTTAATATATCTTTTGTTCTGTGCGTGGTACATGTGCCTTGCCATTGTGTGACCTGACCTAGGGCGTTGTGGAGTAAACCATTATTTGGTAATACACCAAGACTGTACAGCACCAGGGCTCTCCAATCAGCAGTGGTGTTTATCAGCACTCAAACCATGCATTAATGTGCCCCCCCCCCCGATGGCCACGGACAGTCACCACACAAAATTTACCCACGTCTTATTTAGGAAATACTGAAGCAGCATGTTCTGCTAACCAGCTACCGACGATCTTCTGACTCTAAAAGCTATTTATTTAGTTTCTGGAACATCTCTAGGGGAATGTAATAAGACGCCCATGATATGATGAAAAAGGTACAATACACGCATAATGCCAAACCTACAGACAGATACATTTGAATCCTTAGGTCAAAATACTCTACCTAGGTACCCAGTATCGCAGGATGCTTCAGCCAGCATGAAGAAAGTCTACTGCATAGGGTCGGAAAAACAGAGAGGAAGATACTTGTAAACAGACACAAGTACGCGCCGTGTTAAGTACTGTTCTTATAGCATGCTGCTTCATGCTCAAAAAAATCTAGTTTTGAGGTTTTCATTTGCTGTGGCATTCTCCACTGCCACCCCCCCCCCCCCAGCTGGTCCCTCCCAGCGTGGCCTTAATTCATTATTCATGTGTTTTCATCTTAGCTGCCAGAGAAGCTCTTGGTACACTGGTCCAAATGGTATATTACACTGTAAATATTGCCTGAAAAACAGAAAGTCGCTCTCATAATCTGCAGAAATATCGAGCCTCTGATGTTTACGGCTATGCCGAAGGTCAAATATCCGTTTAGAAATTCGCAAAAATATATATCCACACTTTGCTACTGGGTAATTCATAGACCAAGACGACCCTGTGTTAATGAATTGATTTCTGAACCTCTAAAGTAACTTATGTCAGCACACGCCAAGCTCCATACCGCAAACTGGTATTGTCTTTACAGGGACTTGGACCTACAGTAGGTTTACTCTTCAATGAGCAGGCCGCCGCATTACATTCAGAGGGGAGAAGTGGCTGCATTCTCCCTCCCCCTGCACTGTGAATGACAGATAAATACAGTGACCATCAAGATATTGGAAAAAGGAAAGATAAGAGGAATATAGCTCTATTGTGGGGTTTTTTTCCTCTCTCAGAAAGGGCCAGTGCTAAATTTTTGAAAAAATTTTGAGAAAAGCAGGGCTTGCAGCGCCCCCGATAAAAAGTGAGGCCCTGGTACTTATCCTGCCCCCCAACCCCCCCGATCTATAACTTTAATAGGAGAAACATGGCCTGCATACAAAGGAGATCTTTTCCTGTCATTAACAAGCCTTCCTGCTTGCCAGACACACCTAGGGTCCGGTACCTTGGTGACCTTTCAGGACTTAAACACCTTTTAAGGACCTTTAAGGACCTTTGTTCCATTAAGGTGCCTTTTGCCTCCATTTTGGGAGGTCCTCGGTTTATTGTACTTCACCTGGTCTCGAACTCACACGACGAAGTAAAAGCCCCAAGAAAAAAACCAAAATAAAATTGGCACAAATGACAGATTCTAACCCAACTGGCGAAGAACACGATCTTGGTTCAGGGACTGTTGAGGCCTGGAAGCAAAGCAGCTCTTGTGTCCATGCTGTTAAGAGGAGTACCCCTTATTAAGCCAAAACTCTCGTCCCACAATTCCCTGGGGCGCAGGGCAGCGATTAGTGCCAAAACATCACCGAGGTTAATTATTAGCAGCACTACGCTATCGCTAAACAGAACGCCGCACTTCCTGCCATTAACAATAATTATTCCTCCTGCCAAAATATGTTTGACAGCTCGCCGGTACTGCAAACAGTAATGACATTTTAAATTGCCCTAATTACACAGGGTAAATATAACACTGAGTAAATATGTCATATTTCCCTTTTAAGAAATTAAGATCTGGAGAACAGTGAGAGAAAGCCTGAACTTCAGTAGCAAGAAAGTAGAGGTTTCTGGAAACTTCTCTCTTATGCAGGAAGAATGAATTAAAACCTAAACATTCAGAGTATGACCAGTTCATACTGTTCCAGCACAACAGTGGCATTGCCAGTGGCATTGGCCTTATGTATTAGACACCCGAACAGTCAGTTTTTGAAGCTGATGTGTTGGAAGCAGGAAAATGGTTAAGTGTATGGATCTGAGTGACTTTGACAAGGGCCAAACCGTGATGGCTAGACGACTGGGTCAGAGCATCTCCAAAACGGCAGGTCTTGTGGGGTGTTCCCAGTACGCAGTAGTCAGTACCTACCAAAAGAGGTCCAAAGAAGGCCAAATGGTAAACCAGCGATGGGGTCCTGGACACCCGCAGCTCACTGACGCATGCAGGGAGCAAAGGCTAGCCCATCTGGTCCGATCTCACAGGGCAGCTACAGTAGCACAAATTTCTGAAAACGTTAATGCTGGCTATGATAGAAAGGTGTCAGAAAGCAGCGCCCCACAGCTTTCTGCGTGTATTACTACGCAGCCGCAGACCAGCCAGAATGCCCATGCTGACCCCTGTTCACCGTTAAAAGTGCACATGATCGTCGGAACTGGACTATGGTGCAATGGCAGAAGGTGGCCTGATCGGATGAGTCACATTTTCTGTTACATCCTGTGGACAGCTGAGTGCCTATGTATCGTTTACCTGGGGAATGAGGTGGCGCCAGGATGCACTGTGGGAAGAAGGCAAGCCAATGAAGGCAGTGAGATGCTCCGGCCAATGTTCTGCTGGGAAACCTTGGGTCCTGGCATTCATGTGGATGTTACTTTGACACGCACCACCTACCTACACATTGCTGCAGACCAAGTAACCGTCATGGCAACATTGCTACATTTCGCAGGATAATGCGTCCTGCCGCACTGCAAAAAGTGTTCAGGAATGGAATGAAAAACATGAAAAGAGCTCAAGGTGTTGACTAGGCCTCCATTTTCCCCAAATCCCAATCTGAGCATCGGTGCGATGTGATGGACAAACAGATCCAATGCATGAGGTCCCCATCTTACATCATACAGGTCTCAAAGGATCTTCGAAGAATGATTTGCTGCTAATGGCTTGGTGCCACATAGCACAGGATACCTTCATACCTTCTTCTTGTGGAGTCCAAGCCTAGAAGGGTCAGAGCTGTTCTGGCAGCACTAGGGAGAGCTACACAATATTAGGCAGCTGGTTTTAATTTTATGGCTAATAGGTATATAAGCAGTGGCCATAACAAAGAAAAAAAAATTATAATTTAGCCTTGCTGATTAGCCTTTAGATCCTAGTTTTTTTCATGTTATCATATGTTTGAAACTGCTAGTTAATCATCATTACATTCACCCCGCCCACCTCCCCTTAAAATGTTTTTGCATTTTCTCTCCTTGCTTACATTTCCTCCTGCAATCCAAAAATATGCATCAGGGGGCTGGTGTCCCTACTGGCCGGGGATGGACTGGCATCCCGTCCAAGGGCCCCTGCCTTCGAACCTAAGCTTTCTGGGATAGGGTCCAATCCCCCCCTCTCCCACATACCAGTGGCCCTGTATTGGATAAGCAAACGGATGAAAAAGGACTGTGGGGTCAGAGAAAAAGTGACTGAATCTTCTTCAATGACTTTTAGACCCTGACAGAGAGAAGTTTGTGAAGAATTATATAGAGTTCTTCCCTGGGTGTGAATTTTCTGAGTGCATTCACATACCGCAATATAATCACCATCAAATGTGGTTTGAGGAGAAAGAATCTTTTGTGAGGAACCCTGGCTGGACTCTGCCATCATTGTCTTTGTGCCTCCAGCTGTGACCTGGCTTTTCCTTCTGCTGGCCTCACCTGGCCGTGCTGCCTCTCATCCAGGATGTCAGGCACTGGCGGTAAGCGGGAGCAAATAAGCAAATCCACGTAACTGGCCTTAAAACTGGACCATTACGGCCCATGTCGCGGGTGAATCACTGGCGTCGGGCCCAGATTAACCGGGGAGGTCGATAAAAGGCCCCCGCTGCTGGGTTTGCCGGCGCTCCGGTGTTTGCGGTAGGGATTGTGTGAGCTGAACGACAGCCGATTCCCACCGTGCAATAAACTGGAACGTTAGTGTAAACTATTGTGTCAACAGCAAGGCATTGTGGGACATATAACTCCAGTCCGCTAAGGGGGAGGGGGGGTGAAAAAGGTAGGTAACCCTCCCACAGAGCAGGCCACATCAAAGCAGCAAACATCCCAGCCATTTTCAGACTGCCGACGTTCAAGCCGATTTAGAGAACAGACTGGAACGGGATGCCTGCTGCATGCGCTCAGGCTTAAGGACCATGCAGCACTCCCCTTTATTCTGGGCATGGGAGAATAGGAGGATGAGAGCGCAGACTGAGAAAAAGAGAAAGGCAAAATAAACAGGCGGAGAGATCAAACAGAGCCATGTCGAGGGTTTTATGCGATACGGCGGGCGCGCGGAGATCTGTCGGCTCAATGTGCTGATGGTTTGTTTCAAAACATTTCAATTGAGCAACATGTGAGCAGACGGAATAAGTAAATAAATGTAGGAAATAAGTAACATGAACACCCAAGCCAGAACATTAGCATTTCGACGGGTCGAGACGCCAGGCCTAAATCTCCTGCATGCGTTTATGAGTCAGACGGCAAGTTTATGCTGTGCCCCAGCCGAAATGGCACCGGCCCAGTCGTCAGCCCGGGGGGAGATGCCGTACAGCCACATGGCGAGCGGCGTCCGCTAACGGGGCAGCTGGACCGAGCCAGCACAGGCGGTTCCGTTCCTTTAAATTCGTGCCCTACGTCTCCCGCGAGCTGGGAAGGGTTTGTAAACGTCAGGCTGCATCTCGCAGACGCAGATCCGGCCTGACAGGTCATTGTTCCGGCACTTCTCGCACCGATTTTCCCACTTTCGGCGAGTAAACCGGGTTGGACGTTAAAAAAAAAAAGCCATGAAATGAGACACACGCCATCTATTAGCAGCTTTGTGTGACACGGTCTAGTGGAGGACCATGAGCTCAGACTATGAGGAGGCGACGGGGGAAACTCACCCAGAGACGAACTTGCGGGGACTGGCTCTTTGGATACTAGAGCAGGTGGAAACAGAAAAGAAACACTGAACCATGTAAACACTTCAGCATATCTCATATAACAAGAGTTATATTATCCAGAATTTAGAACCACACAAAACGGTACATGGTGTACAGGCTAAATACAATGTTGAACTGTACACACACACACACACACACAGTCTAAGTATTCATATCTTTATGGGGATCTCCATTTCTATGGGCCTAACCCAAATCCCAAATAAGACAAACCTAACCCCCACCCATAAATAACCAGATATTTGGCATTTTAAGATATTTGGCATTTTAGTCTTCTGATTGCAGTCACAGATTTTTATAGAATTGAGTGTCCCCTTGTTGGGATCAAAAAAGGTTTCCCACAATGTAAAAATAATGTAATGATATTTGTTTGCTTATCTGGCAGCCACTTTTGTTATTCTAAAATATATATTTAATGAGACATAGCAATCTAATGAGACAAGACATCCCACGCAAATTATAAACAGCAATCGTGCATCTTAATTTTTACAGTCTGCATTTAGATCTTCTTTTTCTTTTTTCCACCACCGCAAAAGTCTGCTTCAAAGTTCCCCAGTGAAACAACAGGCAACAGGATTAGCCGCGTGTCACATCCTGTCAGCATGAGCTTCCTGGGAGCAGGTGCTGCTGTACCTGAGTAGTAGGAATTCAGGAGGGATTTCGTTTGGAGTGTTTTTCCCTGCACGGAGAAGGAGCACGGGGAGGGGGACGCTGGGAAGAGGAGACACATGGACAGTTTAGAGATTTCCCCCATGGCCCATCTGCATCAACAGCAAACACAGAGGAATCCTTCGACATGGTGTGGCACCACACCAGTCCTGTTCTGAAACCTTGTCCTGCCTGTTAGCTTGACAGATAGGATTCACCTTGCATTCCACAGTTAAGAAAAACATGGAGTCTTTCCTTAAACGCTTCCATGTTGCATTCACTTGCCTGTTCGATTAAGGCTGAGATAAGAAGATGCCTGCCTGTCGCTCTTCATCAAACCCCTTGTTATGCTGAGATTTTGCATCTCGATTTGCGTCTGTGCCCTTACACAAAGGACTAAAAAAAAAGGCCACCGTTCAGCTAATTTACAGGAGGAGAATGGAATTAACCGTCCGTAGACATGCCTTTAGTGTCTAGGCATTTTTTTTTTCATTCTCTGTAAATCAGAAAACTAAATAAACTCCATTCTAGTGGTCATAAACCATCTTTGGTGGAGATGTGATTGTTGTCCTTTGAGGGGTCTGAACTTAAGAAGCGAGAGACACAAAATGGAATAAGAAACAGGACACTATCTGGGGAAAAGGCCATCATACATTATGTGAGAACTGATTGTGCAGGAGCCCTGAACTTTCAAATTAATCCACCCAGAAAGGCCACTGTGACATTTTACCAAGGAGAAGGAGAAGAGGAAAGGTTCACCCTAATTACTCATCCCCCACAGGAGGACAGATTCTGCCTTAAAGAAATAAAATAATGATCAAAATGCCATTTTCTTTTTTTCTTCTCTTGGAAGTAAAAGCTAAGTGAAATGCTAACAGATATGGAAAAGGCGTCTCTGTAGTGAAGCACAATGACATTGGCAATTAATGCTTACTTTGGTCAATGACTTAGCTTGAGAAGGCTGCAGCCTCATCAGATCGCCTCTGAGGAGTGAGTACTGATGCTGTAGGTCAAGTCTAGAACCAATTTGTATGGGACAGAAGCTGAGTACTATAATAAAAGGCCGTGACAGCGGGGGACCCAGTGTCCGAGGCTCTCGCTTCCATGTCAAGTTATCCCACTGTTTCTTACTCTGCCTTGTGCCTCAACTTTTCAAATAATAATCTAACAACCGAATTTTTGGATTTTTTCTGATGCTTCTTCACTCTAAAAAGACGGGCCTGTAAGTACTGGGACTGCACAGCCCCATACAAACAGACACAATCAAGTTAAATGTATGAATAAGAGACCGTAGGTCCTCATCTGCGGCCTGAAACAATTACACGCTGCATTTGTCAGGAACAGAACCCCTGCAGAGATGCAGCAATTTCCATTTCCTAACATCCTCTCTTTTAACACTGAGAGGACTCTGAGAGGCAGCAGTGAGAATTTACGGCGCAAAATACATTTAAACACATCAACAAATGACTCGGGACACACATTCCCGTATCTTGCAACATTGATCTCCCTTCATTCTTGTTTTATTCTGGAAGATCAGAGATTCAGAAAGGGGGAGGGTGAGAGTGAAAGTCAAATAATTGTAAGATGTGCTGTGATTTGACATGGAAGAAAATAAAAATGAGCTAATTAATCTAATCAAATGAATTTTTAGTATTCAGCAGACAGCGTGACAAATGCTGTAGCATGTTCCAATATTACGTCGGTTGGCAGGGGCACAGTAGGGGCATGGATACTCTGGCACATTCCAGGGCCCCAGCACCTCACAGTGGCCCCTGAACACGTAAAGTTACATATAAAATTGGGCATGCAGCCCGAGGTGAGATTTTGAGTTTCTATGGCCCTGGCTGTTTAAAGAGTATTAACGATTTGACTAGAGTAGACTAACCCTGGAATGTCTGAGCTCTTTTGATCATCAGGTGCATCATCAAGTACATCAACGCTGGCATGTCTACGTGCAGGCCTGTTCATGCACGCGGGTGGAAGCCAAAGAAGGCTGGCATGTCTACATGCAGGCCTGTTCATGCACGCGGGTGGAAGCCAAAGAAGGCTGGCATGTCTACGTGCAGGCCTGTTCATGCACGCGGGTGGAAGCCAAAGAAGGCTGGCATGTCTACGTGCAGGCCTCTTCATGCATGCAGGTGGAAGCCAAAAAGGTGTCGCCGACTCACGGAAGCCGTTGAGGTCCTGTGTGCTGGTGGCGAAGGGGTCGTCCTTGTGCAGGGTGCTGACTTTGCCCGTGCTCTTGTCGGCTCCCCCTACGGCGGCCATCTCCCTCTGTGTGCTGCTGGCCGTCTCCTTCTGCTTCTTCGCCAGCTTCCTTTGAGCACCCCCCCCAAAAACAAGCGAAAGGAGTTCACTCCAGGGCCGGGGGACAGGAAGACAGCCCCCGTGGCTGGTGAGCAGACATCGACGGGCAAGGGGAGTGGATGACACACGTTGAGGTGACATGGGCCAGTTGTGTGGGGTAGTGGTTTGACATCCAGACTCAATAGATTCTGGCCAGAGGATTACAGTTTCAAACACTCCATTAGACACTGCAGTTGTACCCTTGAGGAAGGTGCTTGAATTAAATTGATTTGGTAATTATCCAGCTACATAAAAGCGTAATATGCTAATTTTGCCAATGGAGGAGAGTCTCTGCAAGGTAATTATTAAAATATATCCACTCTAAAGACTACCTGAATATGACCATTTGGCAGCAGTCTAATAAAATATATGCAATTTATGCTAATGACGATAAACTCGAAAATTGAATTCTGTGAGAAACTGCCACTGGATTGTAACCTGTTTGACTCTCAGCTCAGCCCACTCCAGTCACGGTGCTGAATTTCTTCGTTAAGTGCTCTGGGCTAACTATGTTGCGAAGGGCACTATATAAAAATAATCTGAATGTGTACTTGAAATCTCAGCTTTCCAGAGAAATAAAAATGCTCGCCATAGGGAACAAAGCAGATCAGGATCTTGGATATTATGAGAAAGACCCAAATTTACCACACACACTACACCAGAGACAGGGAAACCAAAGAGAATCAAAATTCAGCTTAAACTCGCTTTCCGGTCACGAGGTGAAGACTTTTCATGATCCCCAGCCTATCTGTGACCCTTCCCTCCCGTCCCAGATTCTATCAGTACACACATGCGACACATATTTTGCATGTTTTATCCAGGAGCTCTGGATCTGAGACATTTGGTACTGGTGTGCCGGTGACTCTAAATGTACACGCCGGTGAGGATGGGTATATTTTGAGGGAGTCAGGCCCTCAGGGCACCAATGGCAGCTCCTTCAGCGACAAAACTGCAGCTTTGGTTCAGGCACAGAAGCACCTGTCAAGTGTTTCCTCGCGCTCCGTCGAGAAAGAGTCTGAACACATCTAAACACTTCAAAACGCATGTGAATAGACTGTGCATCTTCTGCAGTGTTTCAGTTAAAGGCCAGCCGGTGTCCACTCCCAGATAAGAGCCGGGAAAGGAGAACTGATGCCAGGAAGGCAGGACATTGATCCCGGGTGATCTTGGGAGTGGTCCATGTCTTGTCCACACCCCCCCCCCACCCCCACAACCCCCCCTGTGTGAGCAAGGGAGTAGGCTGTCAGAGTGCTTGGTGCCAGAGTTTCAGCTCTTCAGTCTGGCTTCCCTCAGCAGCACCTTTGTTTATCGATCGACTTCTTGTAGAAAAATCCCTTTTATTTTCTGAGGGGCTCAAGGTAACACAAAAACGAAGAATAAAAATATAATCTACAAGGGAAGCTTTGAATACAAACACAGTGAGATACAAGGCAAAAAAAGCCCTAAAGTGGGACTGCGATCCTGAGCCTTCTTTTGGACAAACTATTCTTATTCATCCTAAAGAAAATACGTCTCTGGATCTTTAATGGATGGATGAATACAAGCATAAATCCTTCGGTATACAACAATATCTCAGCTGTGCAGTCCATATTTTTGTGCCTTTTAAAAGCACAAAAGCCTTGACTTGCGAAATCCCTGCACAGGACCTGGGTACATCAGACATCAGCATCACTTCCCTGCCATTCAAATTCATTCAGCTTGTTCTGGCATTTTTTCCATTCTATTGCTGGGAAGCAGCCATCTGTGGGTCTTCAACCAAAACAGAAGAAAATGGCTGTTTTTCTTCCCTCAGAAAAGTTAAAGCCCCTGCTGGTGCCATCTCGCTAATTCGATATTTATGACATCCAGAGCTAGAACCCTCTTTAACATCTGGCCCATAGTTAAATACTCATCACCGTCACTCATTTCACTGCCTAGGAAGCCACTGTTAAACCACACGTCGCTATATGAGATCCCAGAGAATCCACCAGCGTGACTCCTCAGCATGAACATAGCGGAAACTCAGCGTTTGTTTCCAACAGCTCTTGGTAGGAGAGCAGTTACTGGGGGTCAGATGCTTTGTAATGTCTCATTTCTCGTTGAAGTTATTCGACACCAGCTCAGTAGAAACAAAAGGCCTGATCCTAACCACTGGCGAGTGTGTGTGACTACACCATTCGGTGGGGACACTCGCTGTATACAAAATAAGCTCTATACCAAAATGGAAGGCAGTCCATCATGTTTACAGATGTGTTTGTCCCCCATCACAAAGTGTTTTGAGCCACTCTGCAAATAACATGACTCGCCGTCCCAGTCAGAAACACTAATGAGCAGGTAGACAAAGAGCAGAGATGGAAACTACAAAAAACAGAATAAGATGAAATTCCTATTTCAGGCATTTTATTTTCAACTTTTAATTATCCCTGGGCAGCAACAGTGCTCTTTTATATGTACTGTATGTACACTGTAATTGTGTAATTTTGTATTGCTCTGACAGAATTAGCGCATAGTGGTGATCTTGGTAAAGAACAGCTGATACACCAATCCTGACAGACAGGAAATTATTATTGACCAATTAAAATTAAACCTGCTGACGACATCAGGAAATGGACCAGGTGTTATTGTTTTCTAAAATTGATAAGAAAAAGACAAGAAAGTCAGAAGGGTTCAGCTGAAGGTCATTACGGAAACACAGTGTTCTGTATGTTCTGCTGCCTCCAGGAAGTTAAAAGGGCAATCACTGCCAATCAAGGTTCTGTCACCGGGGAAATTTCACTGGTCCATGGGGAGCTTTGGGCCAATAATATTCAAGAGTGTCATCATTTTAAGTAACCACCTCTGAGATGTGCAAATTATTGTGACTAAATTTCGTCTTTCGTACTTAAGCGGGTAACACCCCCAAGTATACCGCTAAATCGTTTTTCATATTCCTCTTCCTAGATAGTGACTAGAATATCATTATAATTATTATACATTATAGCTTTGGTTAATTTTTAAGTTAGTTAGAGAAAAGAACAGAACCCCAATCGTAACTACTAGCCTTTTTACAAAAACAAAGAATGGTATTTTATGCTTGTGATTTCTGGTGAGTTATCCTAAATGGTAAACAAAACTGCAAGAACACATTTCCATTATAGGTCAGAAGTGTAATATAAGACCTAGCTTATAGGGGGAGAGGGTAGGTGTAGAAGAGTATGAGAGGCAGGGTCTGCTCTCTGGTCCTGGTGCTGTTCATGTACGCAGCCCACAATAAAGCATGGGCTAGTCAGCATGGGCTCTGTAAGAGGGGGCGCTGTATGGGCGTCAAAGGAAGGCCCTTCTGCTCACATGTCCACAGTCCTAAAGGTTACACGGCCCATAATTACAAGGATCCTCTGATTCATGCGGCCTACTGAACAGTCTCATCATGGGCTCATTTAAATGACAAATCCGGTGCATATTTTAAGTGCCAATGAACTCGAGATAATCCGAATTTAATGAATGTCAAACCGCTGTCTAATTAAAGTAGAGGTTACTGCGCTAAGGATCGTCCTCAGCGTCCTGTGTTTTATGGCAGCGGTGACGACATGTTATTTGATGTGTGGACAGAAACACGGTCGTTTGTTCCCCAGTTAAGTTAATCCGGGTGCTAATGCCACCAAGCATACAATCCTCAGTACAGCCGGAGTCACCTCATCCAGCTTAATCGTGCCGTACATCCACTAATAAGGTAGATTAGAATGGTACATAAAATCTGGGCTTCTGGGATTGACAGCGTGACCACAGGTGACTCCTGCAGCCAGATGGACGGTGCTGGCATGTAAACGAGTACTGATGGGCCCAGTGCATGCTGGGAGGCTCACTTGGATGCCCCTGATGCTTCCTCCTCTCCATGTTTGCTTACACATCCATGACTGGGCAGAAAGGAGATGAAAGCATTACCAGGGAGAGGGAGAGGTAGCCTCCCCGTTGGTCATGACTCAGAAAGCAGTGACGAATCCCAGACGCTAACTCCTGTCGGAGCACACAAACAAATGCGGCATCAAGGACACGGTCCTCAAGAAAGCCAGACAAAACTTAGGGACAGTGACACGGCACAGCTGAAAGGCCCATCAGCCATAACTGAAGAGCCCACAATTGCACACTAGTCCTATAAAGTTCTATAAATGAGTGTGACGTAGCTCGATGGGCTTCGTGGAAAACCAGCATGTGAACTGGTCGATGACAGTTACTGTATTGCAGATAAAATGTTAATTTACTATTTATCTGCTATACTGGTTCTGCTACTTAACAGGGACTACAGACATCATCTTGCTCTTTGAATCACTACGTGATGAGCATTACGAAGATGTTTTTGCTAAAGTTACATACAAACTGAGATGAGGGTGCGGGAAGATGCCGCGTAGACACAACAGCTATTAAAGTCTCACTCTCCATACTGTCTGAAGCTCGAGCCCAACAGAAATAGGCACAAAGATGTTTTAAGGCCTAAATCTATAGTGAACAAAGATGATCCCCAGATAGTCCCAGAAAGAAGGAACCAGGCTGTTTGTGCACTGAGAAACATAGCTATTTCAGGCATAGCTGATAATCAATTGTAGAGATTGTGGACTGTGAAAAGTCATTTCTCAAGTTCAAAGAGAGAGGTTTAAAGCTATTTTATGATACCAGCAGTACTGCAGTACAATTTTGATCCCTGGGGCAAAAAATGACTGTTTGTGGACAACTCTGATAAGCTGGATCTGAAAGGAAGGCTGTTTTTTGCTGCGTGCTGTATTTAAAGGCGATAGCACGGAGCAACAACGATACGATTTACTTAAGCCATGCAGGTCAAAAGTAGTCATCAAACTGGAAAAACAACATTTGGAAGGATATAAATTTACTCTGAAACTCACCTATCTATGAGAAGAGTAAACTCGATAGACCTAGCAGAAGTCTCTTGGCAAAATGTTTAGGTACTCAGCCTTTTTCAATGAAAAAAGCTACTAGTGTTAGCTGACCAATTTCAGGCGACTAACCCCAGTGTGCGGTCAATTCCGTACAAATCATACCTATTTGTGGCATCATCAAATTCAGCAGGACCTCTGAACATACAAGCTGTGATATAGTTCTTTCATACGCTGCCATGCTGCATTACAATGTTTATTGGAGAAAAATGCATATTAAAAGGATTATCGAACAAAAACCACTACACTCAAAGGGGGGGAGGGGTGGAATCAATCACGGAATTAGTGGGTTGGTTTTGTTGCTGACAGAAAGGGCCACCATGTGTTTCTGCCTTCCTGTTTTTTCGCTCCACCTGATCCTTCTGCCCAGTGAGCTGTATTTACTTTTGTGATCCCCTTGAAAGTCCTCTGTACATTAATTACTTTGTGCCAACAGCAAGGTCTGTTGATAATGTGCTTTTTTAACAAGACTGTTGAAACACACACAATGACATTTCAGGAATCAAGATGGGTTTTGTAGAATACCAGAAAAAAATATTCATAGCACCCCAGCTGCTTATGAACTGGTGAGACACATCAGATCTCAAGTCAAAAGCTCCCATAAAATACGGTTAGATTGGTCTTCAGAAATATAACTACATATATAAATATAACAGTCCCCGGGTAATGATCGAGATCTGCTCCCAAGTCTTTAAGTCGAATTTGTAGGTAAGTTTTAGCAGTGTTAACACAGAGGTTGACTAGTTGCAGCATGTCTCTTATCTGCATTTTTAGCAACGGGATTTTAGGATAGACATAGCTGCTCCCCGTCCCAGCTGTAATCGATTGTTTCTAATTTGAGACTTCTTCCTACCCAACTTTTTTAACACTGGAGTTTAGCAGTTGTCTTACTGCCAAGCGAGCTGGCACAAAGTAGCCTAACAGAAGAAGAAAACAGTGCAAAGACACAGGACTAACATTATGTGTCTTTGATAGAGTGTTAGAGAAATTGTGAATGGATGTGGAGTGAACAATGAAATGAGTTCAAAATTCAAGACTATCTTTAGCAAAAGAGGAAACAGTTAAATTTTTTTAATATGTCCGATCTAGCCATTGCCGCAATACCCCTGTACCCACAAATTTTTGGCTCAAAAAATACCCCAAATGGCCTGCTTAGGGGGCTGCCTACCCATGTCAGCCTTGGGCCCCTCGAGGAGTTAGCCTGCTCCTGTGTTAAGGACAACGTAATCCAACATAAAATAGATGCCGGAGTTCTTCCTCAATCCGATGAACGTCTGAAGCCCCACAATGCCCTCATGAACATCACAAAGTAGTGCAAAGTAGTAGCATTGTAGCATAATAGGCTTTATGACAGTCCATTCCCAAGGTCGACGTTCTTAACTAGGAGACTTACTGTATATGAACTTTGAATGGGTGGCACTATGGTTCAGTGAGTAGCAGCTGCCTCATGTTAGGAGTTTGAAACCTGCTACAGAGTATGTGGCTGTGGAGTTCATATGTTCTCTCTGCATTTCCAAGAGTTTCTTGCTGCAGACTAAAAAGTCTGGTGTAACCCTTGGTTATGGACTCTTGGCAACACTATTTTGAACTTGTCTAGTAGGAACCATGTCTGCATGGTGTTTTGATTTAAACAGCTCTGCTCTTAAGTTCATGCAGTATCATTGCTCTATGCATCATGGGATAGGCTGCAAGCTCATTGCTCTATGCATCATGGGATAGGCTGCAGGCTCATTGCCCTATGCATCATGGGATAGGCTGCAGGCTCATTGCCCTATGCATCATGGGATAGGCTGTAGGCTCATTGCCCTATGAATCATGGGATAGGCTGCAGGCTCATTGCCCTATGCATCATGGGATAGGCTGCAGGCTCATTGCCCTATGCAACATGG
>JABFEB020000124.1:890674-921992 GCA_019775895.2 Stomatorhinus ivindoensis
GATTTGTGACACACAGTTTTCACCTCCAAGTCCTGCTGTTAAATGGGATTGGAGTGTCTCCCAAATCTATGACTATGTTTGATAAGCAGCAAAATGGTAATAATAATAATAATAATCTTACAACCATAAGCTCTGATCTGGCCACTTGGCAAACAATTAGCATTTACCAATGTATAATCATCATGGGAGAGAGGCACACTGATCGATTCATTTAATTTCAGCAGCAGTCCATATCAGGTTTCAGGATGCCACATAATTAATTTAAATTAACCTGCAATATTGATTTTTCCCATCACCACTGTTGAGATTCTGCTATGTAAGGATAGATCTCGTCCAGCCTAGGGTGATGGTGTTTCCCGACGCGTCACTCGCATGACCCAGGCACGCCAGGTCAAGAAAGAGGGGTTCCACAGGATTTGGGAGAAATCTTCAGACATAAATATAATAAGGATGCAGTGCAAAAAAAGAAAAAATTCTGACACAAGTGACAGCGCTTGATCCAGTAAACAGGGCCAGTCGAGAGCCCTGGTTTTCACTGAAAGACGTCCAGCAATGAAAAATGAACTGAAGTGATGGGGATAAAGAGACAGGAGATTTGTACTTGGCCAGTCATGGTCATCCCCCCCCCCCCCCTTTCTAATAGGACTGGGCAGATTAAACTGCCAGAGTTTATTCAGCATCACAAACAGCCAGCCCCTGCTCAGGACGACCCCAGCAGCAGGCCACTCTTCTCCAGGCTGGTCAGTAAAGCGCGAAGCCGGAGACCCAGCCGACACCGCAGCGACACCTCAGTCCGGTGGCTTTGACCGACACGAGGCCAGGCTAGCCTCTGGGAGGACACAGCAGCATGCAGCACCAGCAGCTAGCAAGTCGGGCACAGGCAGATTCCGTTTCTCTGACAGCTTCTTTCCATCTGCCTTTTTAAAATGCATATAATACTTAGGACATGCTGGTCTTGCCGAGTATAAACTGGAAATCAGTGTAAGTTCAAGCTTTTGAAACTACAGCACTTTCAAAGAACAGACCACCTAATTTGTATTATTAAGTCATTAAATGTAACATATTTATAAAAACATTGGGTACTCAAAGTCAAAAAAATATTTATTAACCAAACTTATTTGGTCTTTACAAAATATAAATCATTTTTCCCCATGCTAATGTTTGATTGCAAATTTTGAGACAAAACCAGTAGGATGGGGAACTAAAATGTCCAGATGTTATACATGATCCCACACAAACAAACAAACAAGAAGAAGAAGGAAGAGCTGAAGCAATCCATCATTTTCTTCTCATACAACCTTCGGCCACCCAGTCACGCAAACACTGAAAAGAACATGGAGGGCTCTCTCACCCTCTACATCCTGCTCTGAATCGCTCCATCATATTCAAAAACCCCCATCTTTTCAAAAGCATTATTGTCCTGCCGCAGAAAACCAAATCTCGTTGTGGCCTGCATACTTCTGAAAGGGGAAGGGAGGGGCTTTATTAAAACCACACCACACTGCCAGGTTCACCCAAAGGGAGAAAGGTGACAATGCCCCCCCCCCCAAAAGTCAGGAATAAAAGAAGAAAAATCATTTAAAGGAACCAGCAAACAACAGGAAGCCAAGAGCTGAGAGGTGAAATGGGAAGGGGGGGTGGAAAGGCTTCTAAGAAATCAGCTGTGACTTAACTCTTCTGTGCAGCATCTGACTTCAGGAAATGTCAGCACCACCGTTTCAAAATGCATTCAGAGTAATTTTTTCTTCTGACGATTCATGTTGCTCTTAGCCGAGTGACATTTACTGCACAAGAATGTACACTGGTAACGCCTGTAGCGATTCAGCGGCTCTGAAATTTTTGAAATTTAAATATCTGGGGAAAGGTATGCTAAGACAGCTACAGTGCTAATAATGGGTGAGCTCTGCTTACTGTTGTATGTGTGCAACTCCAGCCTGGTTTTCAGAAGCTCCCACCACGCCAAACTGGGGAACTTTTGCACACTATCCACAGTTACTGTAGCAAAAAGCAACTCCTGCAATCTGTGAAAATCTGTGGCACTTTCTGAATCATTTAGGGAGGAGGACAGGGACGGGCCATCTAGCTCAACTGCTAAGGCTTTCTAGGTATGACATTTGTGTTAATCTGTGGGGAAAAAACAATAAATCATCACCTATTTTGCCAGTAATGTATTGCCAGTTTTATTTCTATCTGGTGTTAAAACTTTTGAATTTACTGTCCTTGAATGGAGGTGTCTCTCAGTATAGTAATATACAATGGGATGCTAATTAACTGTTGTCAGAAACAAGTAGCGGCAATGCTAATGAACATAAATTCTAATTTATTGCAACACAGCACTAGAAACTCTGCAAATGAGAGAGGGCAGGCTG
Organism: Stomatorhinus ivindoensis; assembly: GCA_019775895.2. Lineage (NCBI taxonomy): Eukaryota > Metazoa > Chordata > Actinopteri > Osteoglossiformes > Mormyridae > Stomatorhinus > Stomatorhinus ivindoensis. The sequence continues at coordinate 893,044 of JABFEB020000124.1, forward strand.
GCAGAGCTGCAAAGGCAGGTCTGCCCCTGAGCTGTTGCTCAAATTGTTGTCAGTGACAAGAGCCAGGGGTGAATAGCAATATATTCCATACTTGTGGTCCCTCGATTTCTGGTGCAGCCTGAGGACCCCAGATTTCACAAAGAAGCAGCCTCATAACACAATTCTCAAAAGAAAAAGTGGCATTCAAATAAAAATGACCCCCCCCCCCCACCCCTCCCAGTCCCCTCCAAAGCTTCTGTTTTTATTAGGAAAAATGGGACAGTTTCAGATGTTGGCTGTTCGCTGATTGAAAAAGTCTAATAAGCAACAAAGACAAACAACAGAGAATTACCAATAAAAATATACCTGCGGCCAGTGCCTCTGAGACAGATAATCAAAACACAGCTATCATTAGATGTTAAGGGCCAGGTCATCCCTGGCTTTGAAGTCCATGTGGGACATGAAAATAAACCACTTGATTTTTATAGGTTGTAATTGACCACAAATAACTTTGCACACTGATAAGACACAATTGAAGGTAGCTGAACAATGAACAATAAGCAGCAGACGCAGGTATAGGTTGCATGTGTACAGCAATTTCTGCCCAATTAAGCTACTTTGGTGTAATATTCTCTAGCTATTGTACTGGAATACCCTACCGAGACTACTGATTCCTTGCTGTTACCAGAGGTTTCTACCCACCAAGAACCACACTAAACAGTGTCACATTTCATGTCATTCACATCTTGCACAGTTATTAGGGATTCAGGGGGAGTGGCGTATTGCTTGCTGGCACCCATGAGCCCAAAAGAAAGACCTCAAACCCGTTACAGTATTTTGTTGGAAAGATTCCTAATGTTCCTGAGCACCGCGGAACCTGACTGGGATGCTGGAAGAATAAGAGGAATCAGAGACGGGCCCTTATGGGCGGTACGGTGGCACAGTGGTTAGCACTGGCTCTGTATGTGTGGAGCTTGCCATTCTCCCTGCATCGTTATAGGGTTTCCTCTGGATTCTCTGGTTTCCCTCCACAGTGCAAAAACATGCTAAGGTGAATTAGGGTTACCAAATTGTATGTAGGTGCAAAATGTGTTTCGCCTCATGATGGGTTGGTGGCCCCCCACCATGGGTTATCCCCGGACTTGCACCCATAGCTTCCAGGATAGACTCTGGACCCCAGTGACCCTGAACAGGACAAGCAGGTACAGAAGATGGATAGATGGAGATCGGTTCCTGTGTGACGGGAAATGCCCCATCCATCTGGGGCCAGACCACCCGCACCACTGATGGGAGACATACACTCAATTCCTGGTAACTCAGCATAGCCAGTCATTCTGATACACGTGTTCTCCACTTGCCAAAATACAAAATATAAAAGACATCAAAGCCAAGGTGTGCTTGAGAGGGCTGAGAATGCAGAATGGAACCAAAATCAGTACCAAATCTGCACTAACAACAACGCAGCATTAAAAAAATTCTCAAAGGCAGACGGCGTTGCACATTCTTGCATTTTAAATCTGTACCTTTAACCTCTTCTTGGGAAATAAATTCTTTTTCAAAAAGCATTGTATTTATTACACCGTGTAAGACATTTACCACATCACATGTACCATTCGTGAGTTTGGATGTGTTCCTTGTTTATAACAGCACATTAAGTATCATGAGAAATAAGAATAATATATTACAAAGTGAAACGGCTTGTAAGTAACCAGTGGAAGTACATGATTGCACTGCTAGTGTCATAATGCATTAGGACTCCGTAAAAAATTAAGAGAGCATGGCAAAATTTTTAGTTCCATTCATTTCTCAATTTATGGGTACGTGCCTGTGTAAAATATACATAATTCTTGCACAATTATCTTCTCTGCTTCTCACTGATGAAGGGCTTCTTCCTTGCTTTATGAGACCTCAGGCCTGCTTCTAGGAGCCTGATATGAACTGTCCTAGCAGTGCACTTCACACCAATTAATGTTTCCCATTCCTTTTGAATGTCACTCGAGGTCATCCTCTGATTTATGAGGCTTGCTGGATAAGTTACTCATCATCTCTGGCATTAGAAAGCTGCTAAAAGTCAACAGTATTCCAGTCATGTTACGTGGACAGATTCCAGAGAAGCTAGCAATGAAACAATAAAATATAATTTCAGCTATTTATTTAAATAGTCACCTCATTATTTAAAGAAAAACTATCTTTAGCCTTCTTGCAACATGCACAAGTTTAAAACAGGTTCTGCAAGAGTACAAATTCTAAATTTATTTTAGAAATGGTAAAATTAAATAGCTAATGTTACAGCCTATGGTTCTTGCCAGATCTGAATTTTATAGAAACACACTGTGATGATACGGAAATCTCACTTGAAGCCACAGGTACGGCAACGGTTTTAGTCACAGAGTCAGGAATCACACAGGAAAAAGAGCCCTGAGAGGAAAATTTAGCCAAGAAATAACATTCAAAGGCCAACAGAAAAAGAACAGGTTTGAAAGTAAACCCAGCATCATCAAAGATGACCATGGAAAAAATATGCGTAAAAAGCAAAACAGTCATGAGATTCTAATATTGGAGTAAGAAAGACAATTTGACCTCTTTCTTATAAACATAAATCAAATTATCACATCTTTTACACTAGGTCCAGATACAAAACATACAAAAAAAAGAGGTTATAGTAGCTTATGAATTTCTAGCTTATAAATTTCTATTTTACTCTTTCATCATAATCAGTGAGGTTTTCACAATTTGTGCAGTGGATTTAACGAAAGATTAATGCCTCTAGATTTCTCAGTTTCCCTGGTTCTGAGATATACCTGCTCCCCGAGCAGATGTTCGGAATGCTCAATCACCCAGCCCACGAGGGCGGCGTGGCTGGAGAGACTGTGCTCCACGCACCTGAAGCGGCTGATCAAAGGTATCGATATGACCGAGCAAAGCCCTGAAGATGACACTGACTGATGGTAGCACAGAGGTACTAGGGAGACAACTTACACCCATGTGTCTTAAAAGGTCCTTAATGTTTTTTTACGGGGAACATCTAAAGTGGCAGAATGCACCATCCGGCAAGCCAAAGACACCCGGCCTCCTATTCCTTCGGTGACACTGCCATTGATATCGCCACTGTCCCTCCCTCCTTCTGTTTTCCTGCTCCTGCTCCCCTTTCTCAGCTTCTTCCGCTTCTTTTGTCCCCTCTCCTCCCTCCTCTCTTCTGCTATGTCCATTTCAGTGATTATGTATTCATAGGTTAATATACAGTCTCCTGCAACAGACCCTTTGGAAATCCTATGGGGTATTTAAAACGACTTAGGGAACCAAAAGATGACTCCAGTGAGCGAGCCAGCCACAATAAAAAACAGGAACAGGAGGGGGAAGAGGTCCGTCTGCCTCTGTTCCCAGATCTGTTTATTAAGATTCACCATGTAAATGAACACAAGCAAGTTAAGCTGAAAATTGCGAACTGCGGCAGAGACCTTCACCACGTCACTAATTCTGGATTTGCTTTTCCTTATTTGAAACACATTAAAGCCATTTGTGCAAAAATGTTTAGAATCTTCATTTTTGTCATTTTTTTGCTTTTTAAAAATTGGATTTCAGTTTTCTTACTGTGTTTTGATTTGGGTGTACAGTACTTCATTTGCACTTGTTTATGGTCACTCATTGGAAGCTTACCCTAGCAGCTCATGCACCATGATTGCTTGTTAAGTGTCATCAGCCTCACTTGAACTTCAGCTTATGAGAAATGTCCGACAACCAACCAACCAACCAAAATAAATAAATAAATGCCTGCCAAAGAAATGCAAATGTTAATTTCAAAATACTGCTTTATTGTTTAAAATAATTATACTTGTTGATTGGCAGACAAGTGCCTAGTGCAATCAGAGCAGAAACAAATCCTGTTTCTGTAGAAGAGTGGATCACATAAAAAAAAACTGCCAATGATATTTCCTTTCAGCCCTCTTCATCATCTGCTACTGAACAAAATTAACTCAGTATCATTTTGGATCTTTGTTTGCCTGAGTCATCGATCAGTATATGCTACACTCATAATAAAGTGAGTTATTAGCAGAAATGTGATTGAAAAATGGTGGAAACTCCAAACAAAAAATGACCCATATTCCACCGGCAATCTTGACACATTAAGGACTACAAAGGCAGAGCGTCCAGTCTACCAATGACATTCTATACTTTTATAAACCCTTTTCACAACATATCTCAGGGAAATACTAAAATCAGGATTTCATTTAAGCATTGCAGAACAACATTATTAAAGAGAAGCACAAAATCAGTCAAATGTTTTATGAAATGAAGATAATGTTCAATCCATATAACAATCGCTGGTTTCTTCCCACTGAAATTATGCATTTATGCAAATAGCAAAGCTCTAAAAGGAACAAATTCCATGTAAAGGGATAGTATTACTCTTCAGACATCAGTGTAGTGTTCCCATCTTTAGTACATGCAAAACAGTTACATCGGGCAGGAATGTGTAAATTTAGGTGAAAAAATTTAGGAGCTAATTGCTCATTGACAAGCCTATGGGATAAATGAATGAATTAATGAATGAATGAATGAAGGAACAAATAAATAAACAAATAAATATTTGTTTATTTGAACAAATAAATGAACAAATGAATGAATGAATGAATGAAACTTTTCTTCACTAGACAAAAACAGAGCACCCTGCAACTCCTTTTTTCCTGCATGACTCACTACAATACTGGTTCATGATTTCACCATAATCAAGGTCAAAGGTTAAATGAGACGATACAGCAAACTCACCCCATTGGCTTTGCTCAGAGCCTGAAAGTAAATGCTGTAGCTCTTGGTGGGCGACAACGGGGCATTCCAGTACCCGTTGTACGTCTTGTTATCGCCCACTGTGAAGGGCTGCACGAAAGACAGGTTGACGGGCAGCAACTCGGCAGCAAAGTAGTGCGCCGAGTCCAGCACAGAGGCATTCCTGAAGCTGACGGGGACAGAGAAGCACTCGAGCACCTCAGCTGCACGGCGGGACTTCTGCTTCCGCTCTTCTTTCACTACTAGCTGATAGGCACTGGAAACAGGAATGGAGGAAACAGATCAATGGAGACCCCACAACTGCAAGGGAATGAGACAATAGCTCTTTGCTAAATACTGAATATGGAGACACTGTGAACTTTGACCCCATGTTGCTATTAGTGTATGCGATTCAATGCTTTTAAAGTACCCAGTACAGCATATCTAAGCATAAATATCGAGCAGATGTGATTATTAGAATTTCTTTGGGTTTGTAAAGCCTTGTACAAGTCAAATATATTATTCTTATGAAAATATCTGTCATTATTTGCTTTCTACCTCAGCAGTTCCTTAAACTCAGCAACCAACCCAAAAGGTCACTTTGGGTGCTTTTCCACTGCACTAAGTATGGTACTTTTGGTACTTCAAGGTGTTGGTTTGTTATGTACAAGCAACTCTCACGTCACAAAGACTGCAATACTGATTTGGCTTTTTCATACTTTCATACTATCCAAACATTACAGGTTTAATTTCAAGGGGTTATTGTAAGTTTAAGTTTTAAGGGGGTTTGTGTTTCTCTAAAACTGTTTGTCATAGTAAACAAGACTTAGCAAGCTTTGCAATTTAAATGACATTTAATGATCATTTTCATGATTATTTTTTGCAGGTTTAAAAAAAAGCTCTGCCACTTCTTTAGCACTACTCTCTGCCTGCTCCTTCCCAACCATTCATGATCGTTTTCATTCTTGCACTTTAAATTACTCATACAGTGGTACCTCAGGTCTCAAACTCATTAGAACTCAAATTTCTTACAAGTCAAACCAACCAGTTCTGGGAAAAAATTACCTAGAACTCGATCTGAATCTCAGAAGTTGAACCGCGAACACCGACCAAAGATACAGTAACTTGCACACGCAGGGAAATGAGTCACGCGGCAAGTCTCTCAGCGGAAACAAAGAGTAAAGCTTCAATCTTAGCCTCGCATTTACTGTGATAGCATCATGTATGTTTACACAAGCTGAGCACAAATATTTATACAGCAGAAATACATTTAGACAATGATAGACAGTAATAATCATTTTTATTACATAATAAAATACATTTAAAAATAAAAATTTATAAAAATTATTTTAATATCATTAATAAAAAACCATTAATTTATTTAATTATAATAATATTGTCGGGCCAAGCGGGGATGGAATGGAGACAAAGGTGCAGACATCATAGTATCGGGGAATACAGGGTTTAGTTACAGGCAAGGCAGGCAAAACACAGACGGACAATACAATGACCGTACTCGGGAACCAAACTGAAACGCGGACTAAATACAACAACCAGAAACTGCTGATCACACGGGATTCCACACGGGGTTATTTTAATATCATTAATAAAAAACCATTAATTTATTTAATTATAATAATATTGTCGGGCCAAGCGGGGATGGAATGGAGACAAAGGTGCAGACATCATAGTATCGGGGAATACAGGGTTTAGTTACAGGCAAGGCAGGCAAAACACAGACGGACAATACAATGACCGTACTCGGGAACCAAACTGAAACGCGGACTAAATACAACAACCAGAAACTGCTGATCACACGGGATTCCACACGGGGTTAACGAGGGGACGTGGCACACAGAAGGAGCAGACGATCGTGGCAGGACACATTGTTTTTTTTTAACTTTAAAAAATATTTCTATACATTCATTTTCTTACTTTACAAATTACCATACTCATCTTGTTTTATCCATTTTGTGTTTAAATGCTAAAGAAACATTTAGGTGTAATTTTTTGGTGGGCAGGAACCAATTAATTGGTTTTCCATTATTTCTTATGCGGAAAATTCAATCAGAACTCAGACTTTTTAGGATTCGAACATGAGTTCTGAACGGATTAAGTTTGAGTTCTGAGGTACCACTGTATATAGGTTTGCAGGAAATAATTTTTAACTCTTTTGTTTCTTGCCAGATGTTCTTCTGGTTCTTCCGACCAGATTAATGCTTGGATACCTTCCTTTGCTCACACATTATTCTTTATTAATTGGGTGTAAGTTCAGAGACAGGCTATTAGAATAACTAATCAACAGTAAACACCCCAAAGTACTGGAACTTTTGACATAGGTACTCAACCAGAAGTCAAGGTACCAAAAGTACTGTACCAAAAGTACTGTACCAAAAGTATGGCACCTCCTTCAGTGGAAAAGTACCTTTTGACTACTTTTGTTAACCAGGATTTTAATGCACTGATCCTTCAATATGCCTCCTGTATGGAGTTGTAGGTACTGAGATATGATCTTTGAACTATGGAGGCTGAGTCTTTGAGCCTGTTCCTGATTGGGTGAAACTCTGGTGTGAGACTTAAGTAGACCTTGATATAAACAGTGAATGGGATGTTTCAGTCCTGTACCAGCAGAGGGAAATCTAGTCCTGATTGGCAGTAGTTGGGGTTATCTCTCATTCTGTCTTTGATACCGTTAAGTGTAGGGAGTAGATGGTCGTCCGTGAAATGAGACGACTGCACCTTTGTGGGTAGAGCTTCATGAATGAATAAGGACACTTTTTAAACTTACATATTAGAGCAATAGTAATTATTGTAAATCTATGTCAAGAATATACTTGGCTATTATATATAATTAGGAAAATTCATGTTTCTCTGAAGGAATACGGCAAATTACCCATTCCTCTATTTTTGCATCTTTTATGTGATGTAATTAAAACAAGCAAAAAGCCATGCTTCCTCAGAGAGGACACGACTTCACAAGCTAATGCCTTTCAGGGCACACCGTACACGTGAGCAGAAACGTGTATGCACCTGAGACGAGTAATCATGGCTGCAAAAACATGAAGAGAATATTTTGATAATTATGAATAATTTTTTCAAAGCCCTTAGTAGTCAAGAAACAAGGATGCTAAAGCTTTTAGCAGAATTACCATACTGCCAAATTCAGAAATGTCTTTAAGTTGACATAATTTTTCAAGGATTTATACTAAATGCTGGGGGCAAGATTAAAGGTATTTCATAAGAGATTCTTCTTCTCCATTATGTCATGTTCAACACATAATAATTACATCTATTTTGTAAAATTACACAGGACAGTGCAAAGCTACGATCGCTTAGTTCCGAAAATGTGTCAGTGTGTTGAATATGTAAATTCATACATATTACACGAGTGCAGACACACACAGCATATACTTCTACGCAGAACCAACTGGGTGTCATTATGTTCTTGGCATTCATAAAAACTTCTCAAACCTGCAAAGCGTATAATGTGATAGTCTCTTCAAAGCAGGGATATACAGTGATGGGAGAGGGAGTCTAACTTTCAAAAACACTGCAATTCATATAGAAAATGTGGTATTTCTAGAGAAGCTCATCAGCTGTGAATGGTTACTGCACCAAGCAGTACTTTAGGAGCAGCTGAAACAAAAAAATGGTTAAACACCTGCTATGTAATTTAAGTTTCTATTGGCTGCAAAAAGTGCTGAACTGTTATCAATATTTAATCTGACTCTCCAATTATTTTATGGGAATTCAAATTCCCATATTTCTGAAATACGTTATAGTACAACAAATTTTCATAGAAAATGTTATTATCTCATGACTGGGTAATTCATGAACAAAAACTTACTTCACTAATGCAAAATCAAAGAAAACACACTTTACACAAATCCACCACCCACGCAGCATAAAAACATTATTTGATAAGTTTGCTGATTTAAGACACCGCCGTGCAATATTGATGAGAAAACACATAAAACTCTTAGAATAATTATAACCTTATGTTTATACTGGAATTGGGGTGGTTTTGAAAGATAAACGCCAGTAAACTATATGACACGATAGTTAAAACAATCAGTTAAAAACTCTATTATGTAGTATACAGTAAATGCAACAAATCCAACTTAATCCTCCGGACAAAATCGCCTGATTTAGCAAACACACACTAAACAAACCCTTCTGTGCAGTTGTTCATTGAACATAAAGGTTGGTCCTTTCCATCACAAATCAATAGTTTCAAACCGACAAAATGTTTGCATATCATGTCTCCTTTCCCCCATTCTTTTTCAAGGCGCTTATTTCAAAAGGAGAAATGCAGGGATAATTCAAAAGAGACCGTGTTACTCTAGCAGCTACAATCTAAATGGAGTTTGATCCCCTTAATGTCTTTGCATACAAATTGCTCTTATCCGAATGACTGCATTTAATGCCTCAAAATATCCACTGGACTGACAGTAATTCTCTTTTTTCATTTAGCAGAGGCAGTGGACCTTGCGGAAGCTTTTTTTTTTTAAGTCACAACTCCCCTGCCCGCTGGAGGAAGGGCCATAATATTTTATTTAAGTGAAGAGGCTCTCCCTTTGTCCTTCCGATTGGTGTCAGAGGGGAAGCAGACCCCCACTGGGTTGACGCACGGAATAAATTTAATAAATCTAACAAGCACCAGAGGTCTAAATTACAGGTTACATAGTCGAAAGTGAAAAATCCAAATCCATAAAAAACTTATTCTGAGCTTGTTGACCAGGTGGCTTAACGCACAAGGAGGGTAAGTGAGAAGCGGGAGGCGCGGTACCTGACTGGGGCTCCTCGGGACTGCGCCGGCTTCAGCAGCACCGTGATGGTGGTGTCGGTCTCGTTCAGGGGCGTGTCGGTCTCGTACTCCGGCATCGAGGGCGCTGTCGTGAAAAGTAACAGAGCCGTTATAGTGGCTTGTTGTTTGGCTCTGCTACACGTGGACATAGATCGCTGACCACTTTTACTGTTGTCCCCTCCACCGCGTCTAAAAGGGGACCCCTAACACCTCTCCCGCGACTCAAATACTGGTTTATTATACTATGTCACTGTATTCAAGCCACAAGGACTAAAAATTTCCACAAAATGATCTCTGCGATCTCTTTTCACAGCCACCTTTACTGCCCACCTACGACAATGGGTAGTGTGGAAAAAAAAACTAAATTAATTTAGAATGGTAAAACATACGCGAAAGGTTCACTTATGTTCAGAGCCGGGCTATGAAAATAAACGTCCGCCGTCGAGGTAAGCGCGTGGCGCAGTCGTGCACGTGCTGCCGCATTATCTTTGTAGAAAATGCAGATGATCATTATCCATTAACGTGTTATGAACAATGCTGATAAAATAAAATCGCACAAGAGAAGACTTGTAAATGGCATATCGTTCCAAGATTAAAAGGAATCTCTGTTGACGCTCTAGGCAGCGATTTCATCTTAACACTTGAAAAAGATGTTTACTACCTCATATTAAACAAATCTTTCATGCTGTTTTTTTAAAAAAAAAAACTATACAGTGACTGAAAAATTTGAATGTCACTTTTTTTACCTTGTGTGAAATTATTATTATTATTATTATAAAATAGATAGGTCATGCAAAGCAGCATGCTTAAACCATGGACTGCAACAACCACACAAAGTTATCCTTAAACTGATAAAAGCATCAGATCTGTTCTGTTTTGTTGAGCAATACAGAAGAGCGATGAGAAGGTGAGGTTAATTGTTCTGCTTCTCCTGCAATGGATTCCCCCACAGTTGAAAGAAAAACAAAATCACAGCAATATTAGACAAAAAGTGGGAAAATTACGCCTTTTTAAAAATACAGCTTCACCAGCGACATCAATGGAGCTCGGCAGATGATGAGACCTGCATTGCATATGGCGCAACCTGAAATTTATCGACATACTATATATGCCACTATTTTTTCAGCATCGCAAAGTAAAATACAGCAGCCTATCATCTCAAGTGTAATAAACAGACAAGATATGTGCATATCTAGTGGCTAAAATGCGAGAGTAAATGTACAAAAGGTATTGTCAGGTATTGTTTATTCAAAACAGGGAAATGTCAGTGCTCAGATTTTTTGACATAATAAAGTGAGTGTTTTTCACACAGCTGTAGGCACCCAGACGGTAGTAAATCAGGACTAGGTAAACAATATACCTCAGCATTTAGAAGACAAACGCTTCTCTCTCTGTGAAGCTGATATGGAGGTGCTGTACTGAGGCGATGTACTGTAGTGTACAGCATTAGCAGCGATTGGAGCCACACTCAAGTTAAATAAAGGTCAAAGAATAACGTGCATGTGTAAGTTAATGCCACAAAAACAAAATATGTCATGAATGTGCTGTAAACTGCTGGAGTGTGCTTGGCATATGGGAAACCAAGTGGGCAGGTGACCGCAGATCGTGCGCTGACAGCGATGTCAATAAACAAAGGGTGATCTTTTTAACTATTCCGTAAGGAGTGTTTTCATTTCCCTCGCCCTCACCTTCCACACCAATTAGTTTATAGTGGATTACATGATTTTTTTTTGATGGCATGGAAACTCTAGTAAACAGCAGAGGTGGAGATTTCAGGTCCAGAAAGTAAAAATCCAAACCAGGATTTTGTTTCAACCAACCGGTTGAGTATAAAGAGTCACGGTCACAGATACTCAGCTGGTTGGTTGGAACAAAATCCTGGTTTGGATTTTTACTTTCTGGACCTGAAATCTCCACCTCTGGTAAACAGTTGTGGTTAGATGTCTTCAAATTGCAGGCTCAACCGCCTGCCGTTTGAAAGGTACTTGGTCTAAATATCCTCACTACAAACAGCATAGACAGAGCTAAGTAAACTGTTTTTTTATGAATTTCTCCTCATAATAAAAACGAATATTGCAATCTATATTCATTCATTACTGCAGGTGAACAAGACATATTCCCTCATTCATTCCCCAGGGCCAAGCAGATTGTCATAAACAGTAAGCTGGAACTCTGAAAACAAGTAAGGTCCAGCTGACCTGTTTAAACTGAATGACAAAAGTGAAAGGGGGCAAGCCAGGCTGGTGATAGAGGTGTGACGACTGTGGAATGCAGATTAAACATGGATAACTGGAAAGCTTCCTAAAAAGACGCTGCCTTGCTAACCACAGGAAACCACTGCCATGCTTACATTTCAGTTCTGTTAAAGCTCTCCTTTCCTCACCTCACCATGTAGGGGTTTTTCAAGGGGCAGGTAATGTCAGTGGGAGGGGTTGGGAGACTAAAGCCAAACAGAATTCAATGATCATCAGGGATTGAAAAAAGGGGGTCAGAACTTCGAAAGGGAGGCACTTTAAGCCGTTTTGGCAAAAGGGGCAGGTGTTCAGGTCTATTGCCCCCCCATTCCCCCCACTATGCATGCCCTGCTCCTCACCTCCAATTCTGACCAATCCATTTAACCAGATAACAGCCAAAAAGCTTTGTCTTATTCTTATACGCATGTGGGAACATGCAAAATCCATATGACTTGACTTAGCATTAGCAATAAACTGGAGAGGAAACCATGAGCCGTTAATTTCAAAAAGAGGTGCAGAGCCAATTTTCTAGCTTCTATGTGTTTATGTTATCTACATACCCATTATTCTGCTAAGATATTGCACTTTGATTCTTCAATATACTGTATACATTGTTGTTGGTTTTATGTAAAAAGCTACTATATTTAGACCTATTATCTTATTATTTATTATCCTATACTATCATTGTACTACTCTGTACTATTCTGTTTTTCTACTTTAAATTTGATGCATCAGCTCTATGAGTCACAACACAAATCTTGCTATACGCATCCCTCTGCGTACTACAATGTGATTTTTTAAATCTGTGAAGTGCATGGCTGGAGAGTGGGAGGGGGGGGGGGGATTCCAACCTGCAATCTTGGTGGCGATGCGGCTGGTCACTGGTGGCCCGAACCCTTTGTTGGTGCTGGCCTTAATGGTGAAGAAGTAGGTGGTGCCTGGGTAGAGTCCCACAAAGAGGTGGTGGGTCTCGTTACGGAGCTTGAAGACGCGGCCACGTTGAGTGGACAGCTCTGCGTTGGGGTCCAGGGAGCTGAGGGCCTTGTAGGTGATCTGCGTGGGAGTGGATTTTGTGCAGAGAATAAGCAACACCACGCTGCAAATACCATTGCTGAGAATAACTTCGCTTCCAGAGAAACCTGACTGACCCATTTACCCAGGAACGATTCTTGACTGTCTCCATTAAAAAAGAGAAAAAAAAAACACATTCCATCTTAGCCTCCAAGGTGCTCAGCAACACAAGACTGTGGGGATTATAAATGCACAAGACTAATTATAAAGTATAAAAACAAATTCTTAAATAATAACCAGATCTCTTCATTGCACTTAACAACATCTGTTCAAGGTCATAAACGGACCTTAGAAGGTAAACAGTTTCACTGTTGGTTCAACTCAAAATGACCTTTTAACTCGTGACTTGATATGAGAGTAGGAAATTAATTGTACAGGCACTACTTAATACTCCTAATACTTTATTGATCCCTGTGACACACAGACAGGTTATAGGTGAGAGGAAGCTTGGTAGCAAAGGGCAATCACGAATCTGTGACTTAAGGGCCTCGCTCAAGAGCCCACAGACATGTGAATATCCTACCAAAGCCAGGCCCAACCTGGCAACCTTCCAATCACATGCACAAAGGCTTAGCCCACTCAGTCACACAGTACTGCCAGGGGATATTAAGAAATGAATTACATTTAAAATGAGCTGTTAGGAGCACAAATAGGTAAGTAAACAAAACAGGGAAAGATGCTTGATGCCTATGCAATTTCAAGGCGACCCGGCAACTGACAGAGGTCTGTTCAGATAAAAGTGTAAAACATAGTTTCAGGTTGTTTTTATTAGCTCTGTATTTTGTCCGCGTTTCAGTTTTTGTCATTGTATTGTCTGTCTGCGTTTTGCCTGCCTTACCTGTAATTAAACCCCATATTCCTGATACAATGACGTCTGCGCCATTGTCTCCGTTCCATCCCCTTTCAGGACGACAATATTATTGTAATTAAATGTATTAATGGTTTATTATTAATATTAAAATAAATAATAATAAATCTTTATTTTTTATGTATCTTATTACATAATAATTACTGTTACTGTCTATCATTGTCTAAATGTATTTTTACTGTCTTTATTCAGTTAGTGTAAACAGGCACGGTGCTGTCATGGCGAATGGGAGGCTGAGACTTTACCCTTTGTTTCCGCTGAGAGACGTGCTGCGTGACTCATTTCCCCACACGTACATGTTACCTTAGGTCGGCATTCACGTTTTTTTTTTTTTTTTAACTGGTTCATTCGACTTTTAAGAAATTCGAGTTCTAATGAGTGTGAGAACTGAGGTACCACTGTATGTGCCTGGTTTAATTGAACAGCGTAGGTGGTAACTACATTCTAATTACTCATGGTGACAGTATCAAACTCAATTTTGTTTTTCCTGATGGCTTTTATGGACATATGAAATAGGAATTGTTTGATATAAGTATTACATCTTAAATAGTGAGTATGATTTAGGTGTCTGGAAGAGGGCGGAAATGTGGCTTTACAACTTCGGGTTTCTGGCTGTGATGTCCCCCACAATGTAACATAAACCTGTTTTTTTAGACATTGTGGGGACCATTTTTCAGTGATTTTTTTTTGTGAATGCAATCAAAAATGCAAAAAGTCTTGTATTTCGTTTGGTTACTTATGGTTAAGGTTTGGGCTGGGTAGGGGTTAAGGATGTCATATTGGGCATAGAGTTTTCTCCATAGAAATGAATACAGAATCCTCACAAAGATACTTCTACAATCCTGTGTGTGTGTGTGTGTGTCTGCGTGTATATGTAATTTTATTTTAAAAACATACATCTAGAAATGCACATTTAGTAGTATTGCACTAGGGGTGGGTGTTTAGGTAAATAAATCGCTCATGAGTTGGAGGCAATCACAACATTTTAGTGCTGATGTTACACAGTCCAGTGCTATTACAGAATTCAAATAAAGCAAATTGACTGCTCAGCGCCCGACAGGCCTGGAGCACAGGATGTTTTCACGGTGAGTGAAGCCATTCAGCCCCCTGTCGGATCCCGTGCTGACTGCAGATAACTGTCCAGGCGGAGGAAGTCACCGCTTAAAATACAATTAAATCTGAAAGCAACTTCAATAAGGTGGGGGTACGGTGGGGATGGGGGGGTGGCTCGGCAGTCTCATGCCACATCGCCTGATTTTTGAAGGTTATGTCAAATTTGGCCGACCTGCTTAAATTGCGTTAAACTCGGGAGGAAGGGGACCGAACCCAGGGCCCGACCCATTTTAATGGCTCTGCAGCCCGCGGTATGCTAATGGCTTGGAGTGAACAAACGTGCGACGGGGTGACTGAGGATTTCAACCTGATTTAACACCATGCAAGAAAGAGCTGCTAACACTTGTCAAATGAATTTGAATAATCTTGGGGGGGTTGAAACTCGTATTAAAAAAAAAAGGAAAAACTTCCTGAGAAGAAGCGAAGAGTAAGCAAGGCCCAGTCTTACGGGGCTGACACTGGGAAGCTGGTCCTTTCGGTCTTCGCTCCAGCGTGTGCTGCTCCGTTCTGCTGGTTATTCATGGTGCATTTTCCCCATAATGGGTTTTTATGTTCCCCTTTTTACGAAGCACGGGAATCACTTTGATGCTCTATCAGTGCATAAGCCTCCGCGCAGAAATGTTCGATTCCCCCCTGAAAGGGTGCGCGCGTCACGATGAAGGAGGATTTCAGAAGGGTGGCGACCAAACATGAAAACAAAAGAGAAGCAAAGAAATAAATCAGAAGAAAATACAAAATAGATTTCCTGCATGGCGATCGATCATTTTTGGCCTTGGGAGTTTTTGATCAATATGGCTTTCAGCCAGCACTTTCAAAATATCAGATTAACACTGACAAACATAATTTTTAGCCAGGGAACAGAATCAAGCCAATGTTTATGTGCTTTTTCCTTTCCGGCACTTGTTTTTTTTTATTATTTCTTTTACTTTATAGTTCCCATGAAAAATGGTCCGGATGCACACAACGAGCAGGACACTTACCAGCTGTCATACCCAGTTTTTAGAGTAAACCAGAGTCAGGGAATCTTTTAGGATCCCAAACTAGGTTTCCAAAGGCCCCCTTTATGTGCCCTAGCAGACGCTTCTGAGATTTCTTGATTTTGCCAAGGGGATGTTTAACATTCTACAGCTCCCCTCCATCCCGGGACCAAGGCTTCGAAAAAACACTGAATTATAGGGAAAAAAAAACACTGCAAATATGCCTTTGGAATAAATGAGGCCTTTCAACCAGGGAAAAGTAAGTTGTCCTGATGCACTCGGCAGAGCAGCGAGGAGCGCAGCAGATCATCTGCTGCGATTGCTGGAGTCACACAGAATGGCGCCTCCAAGGGGCCTCTCAGAAACAAATGGGGGCCCTTAGCAGAGCAGAGAAGGAGCCAGAGGGAGCCAGATGTCCCGGCATGGCCGTCGATTGCTCTGCGGTCGCACCAAAAGAAGGAAAGCGAAGTGCATTTCAAGATGCATCCAATCCACACGTCAGCGGATCGTTCAGCGGACAGAGGCGGGTAGAAAGTATGAATTAAAGGAAAGCATATTAAAGAACACAGGCAATGAGGTGGAAAAGGGAAACATACGCACCAAATTATATATCTGCCCATTTGACATAACCACTTATCCAGTGCAGGGTCTGAATGAGCCTCTTCCAGGGAGTCCAGACACTCCTTGCTTTACGATGATTCAATGATATTGTGACTTTACGGGGATCATTAGCAATGCACATTAAGTAGCCAGCTACGATATTTCCAGCACAGTGATGTGCCATTTGATACTTTCTACTGACGCCTGGCAATGGCAACATCCACGCAGCCATGGTTCTTGTCTGGATCGCAAGCACAGACATCTCATACAGTGCTGCAAGAGCTATTGGTACGGCCAACAGGTTAGCCCAACAGGTTAGGTTTTATAAAGCACTTTAGGCATCTTGTGAACCACTATATTAATGTAACCATTCATTCATTAATACAACAGCATACCATACAGTGTTATTTCCCCTGTGTTTAATGAACTTGAATTCATTTATTACCTTTACGGTTATTCAGGTATTGCGCTACAGTAATTATTTACTTATTCAGTGACAGTAGTTATATATTTCCCACTTACAATGCGTTCATCGGAATGTGACCCCACCATAAGGTACAGAATCTGTGTGGGACACCAGGCCGTGGAAACGCTGGACTGGACACTGGCCCATCCAAGTGCACAAATCACACACAGACAATCATTACCAGCAATTCCGGGACACATCTGTTTGCCCAACTGCATGGTTTTGGACTGTGGCAGGACGCTGGAGTTTCACGAGGAACATGGGGAGAACATGCACACAGGTCTCAGACTGGAATCAAACCACAATAACGGGGATGTGAGGTAACAGTGCTTCCCACAGAGTAATTGCACCAATCTTTTCATATATATATGTATAGATATATAAAATGTATATACACAGCTGGGTTCTAAGCACATTACGTTGTCGGCAGGTGATGTTACTGGAGGGGGTTCTAGGGCAGAGTGACAAAGCTGTGGTAAATGCTAGATGCTTTATTTTTTTGTTTTCTACATCGTTGTCAAAAAACAGCCAATGGCTGAGCATTACTGGGTGAGTGCTGAGTGGCACCTGACTGAGGCTGTTTGGACGAGGCTCATCCCCGGCGGCGTGTGGCGGAGAGGAAAGCACTGAAGTGACAGAAACGAAACGCGTGAGGGGGAAATGAAGGCATGCAGAAACGGGGGCCATTCACCCGCGGAGCATTTGGGTGACAGTGGGCCCCGGGGCGATGGACCAAACAGCTGGCCTGTGTCCCGTCCTGCCGCATTTAGGCCGTCACAGACCAGTTAAAAGCAGGACTGGGCTTGATTGAATTGGCACTTTGTGGAATAGGAGTTTCATTCCGCTAGGCTAACTGCTGTCGGAAAGGCAGTAGGGTGTGGATAGAGAGAGATGTGAAGCGGCCCTGACCTCAGTAAAGCACATTTAGGCTTAGTGATGTCATTTAAAGATGAAAAGCATTGCTAAATGTAACAACAGGCAAACACAGAACATCTCAGTGGAAGGACATTAGTAAACTGGCTACTTCCTTTAAGTATTGAACAACACATTTAAGCATGATCATTACAACAGCAAGGGTATATTAATGAAATGCTAAAAAGCTATTTGTTTGCCCTTTAAAATTAATTACATGATGAATCAAAAACAAATCATATTTTTTATAATCTCCAACCAGAAGATAAGGTATCACATAAAAATTGCTTAATTTAAAGTCTCTACAGCAGGGGTCACTGACCTTATTGAAACTGGGAGCTACTTCACGGGTACTGAGCTATATGAAGGGCTACCAGTTTGAAACGCCTTCCTAAACTTATCTAAACTTCATCTATAATAAACATATTTTAATGCTTTTTTTCAGATATTGTCATTTTCAAATCTATATAAATGCAAATGTGATTAAAGAAGAATAGCAACAGGATAAAATTAATTTACAGACGCTGCTCACTGGTGACTTGTGCTATTTTTAGAACAGGTCCGCGGGCGACTCATGTGGCCCTTGGGGGGCATCTTGGTGCTGCGGGCACCATGTTGGTGACCCCTGCTCTACAGCTTCATTTGTGTTTTTTTAGTTTCACAAACCATCAGATACGTTGCTATTCCACCCATCTTGTGAAATGGTTTGTCCTATTCAGGGTTGTGGGAGGAGCGATATCCTGGAGACTACAGGCACAAGGTAGGGAACAATCCAGGATGGGGTGCCAAAGCCATCGCAGGACACACTCGCTCGCTCACACACACACCGATGGGTAACGCGGCAACTCCAATTAGCCTCAGCATGACTTTGGACTGTGAGGGGAGGGGAACTGGAGGAAACCCCATGATGACACATGGGACATGCACACATGCACACATGGGACACTGGCAGAGACTTGTACTCAGGTTCCATAAGTGTGAGGAGATAGTACTAACCACTGCACCACCATGCCCCCCCTCCAAATAACAACAATAATAATGCTACTCCTATTATTATTATTATTTAATACTCCTATTACTGAAATAGACCTTGGGGTGACAAGGCTTTGCTTTATGTCCTATTCTTGCTGGAATAAGATTGAAGACTCACCTTGGCCCAATACTGCATGCATAATTAGAACATACGTGGATGGATAGATGGATGAAACACCTGCAACAACTTCTTGATCTTTTTATTCCCTTTACTGGAACTGAAAACGTGCCTCCAGGTAATATTATTGTCATAACTTGAATGGGGCCCTACCAATGCTGAAGTGCTGTCTCTGCAATGCAAAGACGAGAAACCCTGCTGGATTATTTAAAGCCCCCCCATTTACCATTAACATTTAAATTGGACACTTCAGCAGTCTTGTGGTATCACGTAAATCCAATAATTGCCTAGCCTATCAGTAGCATATGTGCAATTCTTACCCAAGATAATGCAATAAGTCCATATATCTGTATAAGCCGTAAGCATTTCGACCCGAAACCCAAACATTCTGGCGGCTCGGTTCATTTATTAATTGCCAACAGCCTCAAAGTAATAAACGCGGGAAAATAAAGAAACATACAAACCAAAATCTATTCAGGCAACAGTGGCTGCTAATGGAGTATTTTATGATTATTTAACGCACATCACGCAATTGCAAAACCACAAGGTACATTTCTAAGAAATTCTGTCGCTGCAACTAAGCAACCAGGACTGTACTGACTGTAGGGCACCCAAGCAGTAATAATTACACTTGAATGCAATCTCTGTATATATGTGGTTTAACGCTGATTTCTCTATGCAAAAAGCATATTTATGTGGCAGAAGGCACGGAGATAGCTATCTGGTGAGTGCGGCGCCAGGTAAATTAAGCTACCCGGGCGCCGTCAAAAATGGTCACCATGAAATAAAATAATAATAATAAAAAATTAAAAATCAGTAAGTTAGGGAAAGGTAGGAGGCATCTCCAGGTACTGCCCAAGCGTGTGTCCTTGCAAACCCGTGGCAGTCGGATGCTTGCCAACATGTCTGACACGGAGGGGGGCAGGATCGCCAATGTTCCCGACTCTCCGGGGCTTTTTCACGCCGCCGAAGTGAGCGGAGAATCGCTGCTTCATTTAGCGCGTTTTCGGCGGAAATGAAAATCGGTACGGAGGTGCAGACCGGCCGCCCGCATACCCGCGGGGGTCGCACCGTCTCTTTGTCTTCGTTGGGCAGGTGGCACGTCTATAAAACGGCGCCTTAACAAAGCGTTTATGGGGGTGTGTTTAAACCGCTTTTATGCAGATCTGATTTTCTTAATAAACTTAATTGTTGTTGCCGTCCTGTCTCAAGGTCTGTTTCCCAGTTTAATGATCTGGCGCGGAGAGGGTCCACTTATAATGTCTGCCAATTCACAATGCTCTCATGCCACAAAAAATCACTACAGCTCTCAGAAGCACAGGACCCTAAACCTTTGTATTTTGCCCAAGTAGCTCATAAGACAGAATCCAAAATCAAAATGGTGTGACTGACTTCATGCACCTTTTTACAGGGTTCAACAGGAGTTCCTACAGCCATGGGTATAATCCATTTCAGCCCCAGCTCTTAATGCAACAGCTGTTAAACCGTCACATTAAATAAGCAGCTGCCATTTTCCCACCATTATAGTGTATATTTAGTGTAACACGTTAGAATGACACACAACCAACGGATACAGGAATAAAGGCGGGTGGTTACTTATAAGTATACTTAAAAGGATAAAAACAGTAAATATATCCAGAACCCCGAACAATACACATTTAAAGAATAAATGTTTTTGTTATCCTTGTTTAACCATTTTTATTTAGTATTATACGGAAATACTATAGCCAAATGTCCATGTAGAGGTTTTGTATTTATGCTATTTATTAAACATTCATAACCAATGACAATAAACTGTTAAAACACGTGATAAAGAAGACACTGGTATTTGCTTCCTGTTTGATACTGTCACCTCAAAAGCATTATTCAGTTTAAAGCTGATTAATTAAAAACTCTTTTACATGGCGATACTCCTACTGCTGCAAGAGCTGTCAGTCGAACAGAGACATGAAGGACAATTAAGGCATCAGTGTTTAACACAACGTGGATCAAAGACTCCCTGTGCTGGTTCAGCGTGTACAGGACACGCATGAGTACTGCTCCATCCTCACTGATGTTTATTAACTTGTATGATGTTAGGAAATCATATGGGAATTGAGTTGTGCCTTTAATTATCTTTTTGTCAGGCAGGCAATTAACTTCCAGAACAACTTGATAGTACCTATGCCACAGCTCAACAGATTCTTTGTTATCAGGTCGCCTGCAGTTATTTATGATTTTTTTTTATTTAAAAAGCCTTTTTTCCATTTAGGTTATGATTTGGGTCTCGCCGTCATATGGTCCCCATGGGATAACACGACCTGCTGGTGTTTTGTGCCCGACCGGCCACGCTGATGCTGAAACACCTCTGCTTGGTTTGCAGTTCGGTCGCTATTAGTACCTGGAACCAAGCCCTTGGGCTCTATCAGTCCCCCTTAGCCTCAGGACAAGATGGGATTGTTCTAAGCCTAGTTTGCCTGCAGCTTTAACATAAGAAAAGAGGCTTATAGTTTCTCAGATCACGCAGATTATGCCACTGCAGGATGAAAGGGTGGGAAGGTTAATTAAATCAATGGAAGCTATTACGGCAATTACTGGGGAAAATGAGAACACATTGTATGGGGCTCAATACATTTAGCAGATGCTGTCAATCCCATGATCAGGGAGAGAGAACAGAGTAATTTGCCTCTAAATTACAGTCACAGGTAGGGGTAAGGAACAGCAGGGCACTTCAGAGAGCATGCTGGGCTTCTGTGTATTCTCTCCCCCGGACCACAATCCTCCTCCCCTTACACCACAGTGCCTACACCTGAAGACCCAGCTCAGCCCTCAAGCAGAGATGTCAGCAACATCAAAAGAAGCGTAATTATTGGCTCGCTGAGAAAAGGAAGGAACACACACACACACATATGCGTGCACAGCGCTGATGCCTCGCAAGGAGATGCTAGCAGGACGTTTTCCAAAAAATGGAGGGAAAAGTGTGGAATTCGTTCTCAGGCAGTGCGACAGTCAGACAGTGCTCCAAAACAGCGAGAGCAGAGGTTAGTGTATAGGATTATGTTTTGTTTATTTACCACATGCCTACAGAAAGGGTTGGGTGCACAAAGGATTCTGCAAGCATCTCATGGGAACATTCCTCAGAATTTTTATGTGCCTGCTTGTAATTCATATGTCATTAATAAGATCTGACTGCTTGATAATTAACTTTCAAATCAGCAAAAGACTTGACAGTCTTGCCCCTAAAAAGTGAACAACAGGGAACCTTTAGACACCGAATTAAAAAGAGTAAGTCAGTTTTCATCATGGGGAAGGAAGACAGAGATCTGGGGGGGGGGAGCAGGCGCATTATGGCGTACTTTCCTACCACTACCACTGTAGCCGAAATGGGGGGGTGACCATCTGTAACCTGGGTAAGTAAATGCCCTTAAATCACCCTCTCACTGACTCACTGCGCGGACCCTATGGACTTATCTATCACCACCAGTAACATATCATCTGATAATACAAAACCAAATGACTCACATACGGTAGGTCGACGCCCACTGCTAGTTTCTGCTTTGGCAACATCTTTAAACAGTAGCCAAACAGTTGGCCCACAATTGGGCCTGTACATCCAAGTGTGTTTAGCACTTCAGCAGATATTTCATGTCACGAGTAATTCCCAGAGGGATGATACCCTCTGTATCAGCATGGATGTCCTATCGATTCCGATACAGAATTACGTGGGCTGGTTTCAGACGTCACTGAGTAAGTAGAGTATTTTTTTTACCACTATTGTTGACGTTAGCTCCTATTAACAAATCCTAGACAGCGAGTCTAAATTGGCCAGGATCTCAAAGATCTTGTCACTCGAATTCAGGATGCTAAAGTACTGTTTTATAGATGCTGAGTCCATTAAAGCAAAAATAATCAGGCCACATATGGTAGCTATGTAGTCGGTTCATTGGTATTTCTATAAATGCTTATCTATTGTTCTTAGCTTTCCAAATGAAGTGCTGTGAGACGGCGGACATTATTTACCTCATAAAGTGTGATGACCCCGTTGGTCTCGTTGGGAGTCTTCCACTGTATGAAGATCTTCTCTTCGTATGGGCTGCTCTGAATGGATTCCATAGGAACTGAGCCCGGCACTGAAAGGACGGAGACGAACACACTGAAGTCGGTGCACAACCCGCAACCAGGATGGTCTGACTGAGCATCCAAACAGCTGTGAGGCCATATATCTCGCAGGCATTGTGGGACGTCAGCTTGTCGTAGGAACACGTGGGAGGGTGGCTGTCTCAGCAGTACATTTTCATGCAGGTGAGAAGAGATGAAGCCATTGAAAAACAAACCACTGGGACTGAAATATTATGCAGCCTGGGTCTCCAAATCCCTCTGTGTCCTGCTAACCGTTGCAAGCCGGTTGACACAAGGGGGAAAGAGAAGCCGTGAGACGCAGACAGAATTAAGCGATCTTCATTTGCCTAAAGGCTGAGAGGAAGCATCCTGTGGGCATATCTCTGAACCACCTCCCGTCACAGGGGATAAGCTGGCGCCTTGGGGTCTTTCTCCTGGGGCCATGCTCGTTTACAGCGGCATAATGAATATAATTCCTCACAATCGGGGAATGTGTGAAAACGGCTTTGTTAAGAGCCAATTTACTCAAACTTAACAGACATCTGTGGCTCGATTGTTTCACATGGCTCTTAAATTAATTGCGACGGTTGATGATGTTGTGGAAGTGTGAGTAAAATTAAAGTTTTTGTGAACCTTTTCAAGCTCACACAGTTAGCTTCCTCTGTGGTCTACAGTGTTTGGTGATAGACTGGTGTATCTCCAGTGTTTAATCTTGTGTATCTGATACGACGATAAGCGTTTAGGTCACATTTGGATACAGAAATGTGACTCAGCATCAGAACTCACTGGTCTGGGAAATCATATTCAATTCTTGAAACTATGGGATTGAATTAGATGTCATGGCTTCCTGCATCTTATCCGCGTACGTGCGTGTGAGGGGAAAGGAGGCGGGTTTAACGCAAAAGATAAATGACCATATATCATTATAATGAAAACTTGATTAGCTTCTCACAAAAGACAGTCTGAATGACATGTTTCATTAAGCAGCCGACTCATAGAGCATTTCCTCATTTTACCTCCTGTGACGATAATAATTCCCAACTCTTGGGGCCAACTCCCCCAGTGGGAAATCCACACTCCTCGCAGGGTGGGTAGATGGTGTTTGCTGGTGGTGCTAATCATTAATCGATAATAACGAAGTTTGCTGTACATCTCACAGCTTACACCGCACCTGCCACGCACAGACCCACTATCCAGCGTTAATTGGTCTGCGTGATCAAAAGGCATAAGCTGCCCACCAAATTGCTGATGGGGGTGCATATTACACGGCATTGCGGTCCTTACGCAAATGGTGTTTCGGATCTTGTTGAGGCTAGTTTCTGTGTGTGAGCACATGGTCTCTTATTCAGCTCATGCAAGGTCTCACCCTCTCCTTATGGGGCTGGATATGCATGACATAGTGAAACGCCTGGAAGGCAGTACTCCCTATGTTCTCCCACTTTACATCATCTGCCATTGTCGAAGACCCGTTCCAGTACTAAGAACAGAAGTACAGAGGTACAGAGGACGATAAAAAAAAAATGTCATTCTTGCCCCACCCCCACATCAAGCTATATTGGTTGCATCCTTGCCCAATGAGACTACCCTCTCTGAGCGGCACTGCCTGGACTGCTTCCATTTCTGATTCCGTATGATTGTATGCAATGTACAGAAAATGCCTGTATCAAAGTTCTTTATCATCTGTTATAGCAAATACTGGTGGGAAATTGTATATATTTCTTAATATATTTCTGAGACCCCGAGACCCTTGACCATGACAGAAATTAAACTGCTCATATAAACATATTATGTTCTGAGAAGCAATTCTGCTCTACAGCAGAATAGCAATAATACCTTTTAGTTTTGAGTAGACCACACTAGCTGAAGGTCTCCGAATTAAATGCAGTTGTATGTCTGCTGATGCAGTTTATGTCTGTTGTATAACAAAATGGGGGATTGTTGACATTATATTTATTTGTGTGTCCCCACTTGAAAATGTTTTAGCAAAACATTTACTCTAAGATATGAGTTATTCAAAAAAGAAACCCGCAAACCCACATATAATAGTGAAAGCAAAAAAAAAGAAACCTAACAGCCATATTTATCCATTATTTATGTTGTGCACACCGGTGTTTCTCAGCTCAGGCCTTGGGGACCATCAAGACACATTTTTGCTCCCTCCCTGTAACAATTTTGCTCCCAACATACCTGTAACAAGTATTCTTCCATGTTCTTGATTGTCTGTATTGTCTGGAAGGGAGCGAAAAAGGAGACTGTCTGGGGCTCTCAAAATCCTGGGTTGAGGAACATCGGTGTACGACATTTATGTATTTTTAAAAGAGGCAAATAAACGTGGAAGTCGAGGCCCACGGTTGCAGACCAAACCCATGAATGCTGCCTCTTCTGAAACAAATGGGATTTAGAATTTTCCAAGCAGTGCTTAAGGAGAAGCTGCGACAATTAAAATGCTCCAAGAATGCTGAGCACGGCAGAACTCAAACGCTGCCATCAGAAGCACAAGTCATTAATAATATGAAGTTATGCTATTTATTCTAAACTTGCAGCCACTGTGGACTACGGAGTTTAGATTTTGAGGCAAAAAATATAATTTAATTGGAATCATAAGTAAAGAATTTAGTATTAAAAAAATGAAATAAACTACTCATAATTATACACCAATTAGAGGCAGAAAAAAACAATATACACACTGTGTACTAATTACGAAATGACTATCCTAAGATTAAAGTCTGCTTAATCAAAGACAATTAAAATTTTCCAGGCTAGGTAGTCTCCCATTCACCAGAGACTTCATTTGAAGTGTCTCTGGTTCTTCATCACACTGAACTACAGTGCATCTGTTATGATACATAAATCAAGCGAAGCTTTTGATTTTGACAGTATAGAAATATTTTTTTTAAATAAGAAAAAAATGTACGCAACCCAAAGGATGTAGATTTGTCTTTTTCCCTTATGTGCATTAAAAGTAAAATATCTTTCCTTGATTGAGTGCCAACGTAGGAGGCTGCTATTGACTTCAGACCCTGTTAACAAAAAATATGTTTTCATCAAGCCTTCGCCCAGTATGTGTATTTTTCTGTATTCAGCCTAAGAGGTTGTTCTAGGTCTGTATTTCAGTGAAGTTTCTCATTTACTGTTTTTTTGGCCATTAGGTTAGAAGGACGCTACATGAAAAAAATGAACCCCCTGAACTGATTTGTTAGTGAATATAAAGGTGCGATTGGTAGCTAATCACCTGAGGAGAATGTGTTAGCTAAATTAAGTGATATTAAACCAAAAAAAATGTGGAGGGAAATGACAGATAAGCCATAAATCTCCCACAGCACTACCTTCTGATCAATGTTTATGCTTGTGGTCGTGTTTTAGGGTGGAGTTAATGTGGCGGGTGGGAATAAAACACCTAAAAGCATCAAGCGCTGGAATGGACACTCAGTATACTGGCTTTCCCCAGGTTACGATAGGCTCCAATAATAATAATAATAATAATTGGAATAATAATTCCAATAATTTTATCACAAGACGAAAATATCATAAGGTAAAAATGCATTTTAATACAGTATCTGTCATGATCCGTCCGTCCGAGCCTCGTGTATGCCACGCCCCCCTCGTTACCTCGTGTCCGATCCTGATGGAAACCACCTGTTGTCAATTCGTGCCTGATTGTCTTCGCCTGTTGTGTATCAGCCCATTCCTGTCTCACGTATTTAGTCCGCGTCCGAGTCCGTCTCCCCAGATGAGTCATTGTGGTGTTACGCGTAAGTGCTGTGCCTGTCCTTCGTTTCCTTCCAATAAATCCCGTATTCGCCACGATTCCCTGCCTCCCGTCATTCCGCCTGCCTCACGCCGCCGACACCCTGTCCGCCGACGTGACAGAATACCTAACCTAAAATACATCAGACTTCCTTAAACATGCGTAGAACACTTACATTAGCCAACGGTTGTGCAAAATCATTTTGTTTTATAATGAAATGTTGAGTATCTCATACTCAATAATGGACTGAAAGTGAAAAACATTTACCTATCGCAAAATCAAAATATCATAACATGGACCAAGACTACCCAGGGAGAGATCTGTATATGTGCATCTCCAGGATAACCCTTGACGTTCTCGTTCTGGTTGCCGTGGCATGTGGTCATTTCTACCCTTGCCGGAAGCAAAGCACGTCACGCTTTTCACTCACTGTCCCCCAGAGCAGTGTTTCACAACCCGGTCCTCCGGGACCCACAGACAGTCCAGTCTGTGAGGGTCCTGTATTTCTGCCAGCTGAAAGTGGCGACCCTACCGTCCTCCTCGGTCTGCTTGACGATCTCCTCGCTCTCCTTGTGGCCTTCCGGGTTGGCCAGCACCAGTCGGAGGCGCACGGTGACGAAGGGCCGCAGGCCTCGCAGCGTGTAGTGCGACGACGTCTGGATGAGCTCCTCGGCGGCAAAGTCCTGCTGGTTGAAGGTGTACTGGTACTGCACTGTCAGGTTGTAGCTGTGGCAGCGCGTCACGGCGTAGCCGAAGGTCTCCCATTGCAGAGTCAGCTGCCGAGAGCGGATATCCACCACATTGACGTTCTGGGGGCCGTGGACCGGATCTGGAGCGTACGAGGAGGGAGAAGCCAGTTGAGCAAATGGGACAGTTTGTTCGTTCATATCAGGCTTCCTGAGAGTGCATCCACCCTCTGAAGGCTCATCGGTATGCCACGTGTCTACGAGAGCCTCTGCGAGACAAAGAATTCCTGTGACACTGCTGGCAGGAGGCACAGGTCCCGGGGGGGGGGGGTTTTACGGACAGCCAGGGGCAGTTAATACCACGCAGGGATGAGGAGGCCCTTAAGGTCTCATCCGTCGTAATCCGTGCCACAATAAAAACCTCATAAAAGATTGAGAAATACTGGAGGGAGTCGCCATTTATTGACATATTGACAGCATGGTAAAATATATAGACGTTTCCAACATTTCCTTGACATTTTTAGCTATACCGATATGGATAGAAAAACCCTTCAGTAAGAACTCAAGGAAATTTATTTGAAAAGTAATAAAATTATGGGCAAAAAGAAGGCAGGACCCTGGCTGAGTGGGTGGTCCTGTTGCTTCATGCCCCTTGGCTGTGTTTGTTTATGTTGTACCTCAAATAATGTCTTTTTCTTGCTTATTGTGCCAAGAATCTAACCTGTGGTGGACTGGCAAGAGTGTGCACCTACCTTGTGCTCTATGCTGTATCTGCCCCAGCCCCCCCCCCCCATCCCACCCCAGCAAGTGGGGATCCCATGGTAAAAGGCAAACAGGGTCCCTTGTGCCTGAGAAGGCTTCACTTTCTTGATAGTCAAGTAAGGATCTTAGACACACTCTGCGTGACCTCCAGCAGACTTTGGAGGAGCTGGGTATAAAGCACTTTCTTTCAGGAAAAGCGTGTCAGGGGCAACTGGCAAGGTCGCCAGCAAACCAGTAATCAGGCCCACAAATTACCATCATCTACTGCCGGACAGGGAGCGACTGTAAGAAAATAACTGATTGTCAGCCGTGGGACCGGGCTGGGACCTGAAATTTAAATGAAGCCAACCTGGGAAGATGACGTGGGGAAAATCGAGTCAGAGACAGGCAAGCGAAATAAATAAAATAACAGCAAGACCTAGTCATACTTCCATAGAGACACGTGAAATAAATCTTGAGTAATCAGGGTTCATGTTTTTGGGAGCGAGTTTAAGTTCTACGCTTATCCAGGCCTTTTGAATCCAAGTCGGGCAACTGACTAGCTGACAGAATTTGCCAACGTATGTTTTGTGGGCTTGTTGCATGCTGGTGCCAAAACTGAGATGTATGTATCTCATTGGCCGCCTGTTACCATTAGTTCTGTGACCATTTGTACACTGTCTTTGTCTCCCATTCCCCTGGAGAACTAGGAGAGTTGCAGAGGCCATTAAGACT
>JABFEB020000124.1:975709-988260 GCA_019775895.2 Stomatorhinus ivindoensis
AAGGAGAATCCCCCCCCCCACCAGCCACATTTCATCCAAGGCCATTTTTTCAGATACACGCAATTAGCACGATTAGACATTTATTTATTAAATATCAATTAAACATTACTGTTAAATAGAAGTGCCAGGAATGAAACCTTTAAAAGGTTATGTGAAATAAATTTATAGTCACCTTTACTCTTGTGAGCGGCACAATTAGCAAAAATGAAGTAGTTTGTGACCATCTGAATACAGGCTTTGACAACTTAAGGGGACAACAGCTCAACCGTCCAGGTCAGGTACCTTCAGTTTACAAAGTCGCATCTTCAAACCCAGCCAAACCTCACCCCCCCACCCGCGTCAATCTCCCACTAATAGCTCTTCCCACCTTGATCTTTCCTGATGTACGGTCAATTTTGCCGCTCTCAAGAGCACTCAAATCGTCAGAGGGAATGAAAAAGGAAGATGAGGCGTTTAACCCTTGTGCTCTCATCGGGCACTGCGAGTCTCGCTCTCCGGGCAGTAATGCAGTCCCGAGGTGTCAGCCTGCAATTGAGTAGTCCATTACTAATCCGAGGCCTTCAGGAAGAGACCCCTGCAAGCTGCAAGGAGGGAAATGCGTGCCGTGTCAAAGCGACAGGTTTCAGCTACGCCTCCATGCTTTCCTTATTATCAGCTAACACAAAACATAAACATTACATTTTGCTTAATGAAAAGAACGTAATAAAAATTCTTGCAAGCTTTCCAAAGAACAGAAAAGAGGAGCGATACACCAGGTCGCGCTACATCATTTAAAATCACAATATTTCTCTGACTTTAAAACACATCGTGTACAAAGTCAATGTTCTGTATGCGATACAGGAACCGATTAACCTTACAGTTACATGTAAAAATACAATTACCCAGAAGATTCCTTCAGCTCTCACTATATTTGTAGAGTCCATAAGTTTGAACAAGTCCTGATAACTGCTTATACATAGTTATACAACTATTAGTGCCTGTTTCACCATTTTAGATTTAAAAAGGAAAGCGGGTGGGTGAGTTATGAATATATTTTGGCAACAACTTCCACCTTATATAAACTGGGAAATGAGACTTTATCTGAATGGTCTGTTTTCCCAGTTCAGGGGTACAAGCTGTTCGCCTGTCGCTACACCGGCTCATTTTTGCAGTAATGTGGGAAATAAAGAGACCGCTTAAAAAATGGCATTCCCTCCCGGAGCAGGCGAAAGGGGCACAGTAACAAGTGTAAATGGGCTGTTAGTACACAGAGCCCGCTCTGGCTATTAGCGCCAGTGTGCCTATGGCACGGGGGGAATTCACTTCATCCCTTTTGTGAAAGGAAAAAAAGCACCCTGAGGCTTCACGCTTAACTTAAGCCAACTGCGACCGGCGTCCAATCAGCTTGAAGAAGACGCTTTCTAAATAGCCAATCCCAGTAGGGATCTGGTGAATCACTAGTCATTCACCTTGCAAAAGAGTAAGTTTCTTCAGAGTATAACTGCACATAGAACAACTGTGATCCTGAAGGACTTTGGGGACATTTTTCCGCAATTATCGGCCACTGAGCCATATTGACTGAGAAGGTGATTTGGTGCATCTTCGAACGCGACGTGAAAGTGCCACGAGTACTACTTGGAGACCCATGGAGTGAAATACCATGTTGCATCTTACTTTTAGCGGAGCACAAGCTATGGAGGTCTCTATCAGTAACTCTTGTTCCAACTCCACCCATCCCACAACGAGTGGATTGTTGAGGGTCTCTGGGTTTAATGTAAATCACAGCTCCCTGCATTTCCTGCAGTCAGTACATGGCATTGTGTATGAATTTACATTCCTCTGGGACGGGTATCAGGGGACAGACCCTTGGGACAGGGTTCATGTGGGATTTTAAATGAAAGGACTGGAAGAGAAAAAAACGTTGGAAACAAGGTAGAAATTACTTAACGTAATCCTTCTCATGACTTCTCAAAACCTGCTTTATATCATTAATAATGAGTAACAGGCTACAGGTGAATGGAAGGGCTTCTCTCCTGAGTCCACCCCCCATGATCTTGCATTCTCATACAGCTAAATGGGTCATAAGCTTAATGCATATCATTTATTTCCACGGTGTGTTTTTCTTTAGTCCGTACCAACAGGAGGCCAACCAATCAGTGCACCCGATTCACTGCTCTGGGCTGTGTGCAAGTCGGGACCTTCACCCCGAAAACCCAGTGGGCCGATGCGGGCAACGACGAGCAAGCAGGCTGACGTCAGGCTTCGCTGCCAGGACTTCCAACAGAACAAATGAACCCCCCCACGCCCCCACCCCCTCCAAGTCACCTCCTTGCCTGTGCCTGTGAGTGTTGAGTGTGGCTGAGGGTGCCACTGTCATGAGAGAGAGCGTCTCCATGCTGCCCCCTAAGAAGGCAAAACACAGTAACTGCTCTGACACTGAAAGTGAGAAGGAGGGCTTCATAATTTTCGACTGTGCATCCATATGTGTAATAGGGCAGTGAATTATAGTGTTTTCTTCAAAACCAACCACCAAGATATTTTGTCACTAGATAAAAGAGCCTCAGAGACCAGAGTTTTGACCAAACAAGCAGTTGGAGCGTTTTGCCTTTGTAGCATGGAGGCGGGATCTGCAGGCTGGGCTTACCTGTGGGGAGCACCGCTTCTGTGCTGGGCTTCTCCCAAGTGTTGACTTGTTCCCAGGCAAAGCCGCTGGTCCCCAGGGCCACGCTGTACCCACAGCTGTTGTAGTGCTCTTCGAAAGAGCAGCTGCCTGCCAGGCATAAGGAGACGGATCGCATATGTCAACATGATTAAGCCACATATTCACATCATTATTTTATCTCTGCTAAATAATGATTTTCCAGCACATTAAGCATTATATTTGCCAGGAGCCATGGATTAGAAGCCCAGGAAGGAGTGTCTAATTAAGCACGCTCTTCTGTGACACGGGTTTTATTGTAACAAAAGATCCCTCTGAAAAGAAAGTGAAATTGTTTTGGGTTTAAGTATATACTTTTAAAGCCTCTTTTGTTTTTAGTTTTATGTTCCTTATAGCTTTGAAAATGCTAGAGCAGCTTTTTTTATTTTGACAGACTCACACTTTGCACTCTTGCACAGCTCACACCAAAGTCTTCTTGTATGAGTCGGTGCATCTTTTCAATTCTTCCAAGTCAAGAAAATAAAAAAAATCTACCTCACTGTGTGCACGTGGCTTATTTTTTGTGCGATAAAAGATCTACCTACAACTTAATTAAATCTATAAACCGCATAATCCAAAGACCAAACAGTCTTGATATTTAATTATCCACTCCTGCATAGTAAATGTGGAGAAAAAACAGCATGAATCCAGAACATGCTTCAAATTTAAAAACTCATCACTGTATCTTCACTCCTGTCATGACACCAATAAAGACTATTATTGGTTTCCCTAAATAATGTTTTACGTTTTGTAATTACTTTGATATCAGTTCACGTATTGTTAGGTCATCTCTTCACTATCAAACCAATTTCTTTCTTTCAAAGAATGGTTTATCAAAGTCTAACCCCCTTAAAAATATTATTCTTGCTGTTATTTAATACAGTGACTACTTGGGTCCACATTCAGTGCATGTGACCTTATGTTTAAATTGAAACTGCCTGGGACAAGTCATTGTGTGCATGCTGAAAGCTTCCATATTTAGCATCAAACATCGCAAATGGTTGTGACTGCCTCACCGCTGCTCCGCGCCTGCGTGGAAAAAATGGGATGAATGTGCGAAAGCTCTTCATCTTCTGTAATTAATGCTGCCAACCAATTTGATCCATTATTGATAAGTAGCTGGCAGCAGACGGGCAGCTGAGAGCTGAATCCTGGGTTTTGTATCGAAAAGAGGACCTTTACACCAATAACGCAAGAAACTGAGGAATACAGAGGGGGGGGTTCTTATCGGATACTCTGTGTTTGTGTTTGGGAAAGACACGTTTATATAATCTGCCTTCTGATGCTGAAATGTGAATCTGAAAAAAAGGAGGGTTTGGGGTTGGTTAAAATTCTGGAGAGTTGTACTAACTACCCTTATCCATGTTTTACTTACTATGTTTTTACTCATTATGTTTGGGGTGTTTATGTGGACCGTTATGAACTTCTTAACACGAACTGGTGGGAGGTTCATTTATCTCCAGAAGTTACTGCCAGTTTAAAGAACAGTCCTGGAAACTGGCCTTAGGGTGTCTAAACACTTCTAACAAGAGCCATATTTATTACGTCTCAGGAGAAACCCTGGGTTTTCTCCTAAATCAAGTTTAAAAAGAGATTCAAAATTAAACATTTATGACTTGCGACAAAAAAATGAGATTGTTGATTAAGATGAACAACTGCATGAAGAGAGTTAAGAAGGAGAAGCTGTGTGTATATTCTCCTAATCTCATTTCAGAATGCTTTGAGGTACTTTCCAACCACCTTCATCTCAGCAGAAATGAAGTACAAGTTTTCCAAGTCTCTACAGAGATTTATAATTTAGATTCAGCATCGACGTTTGTGAAATATTCAGAAAAAAAAGAAAAGGCTGTGACTCAAAGCAAAGGACATGTCATTGCATGTAGTGGTTTTGTTTGTCTTGTTGAGACAGACCTTGCTGCAGATTCTCCACTACTGTGTGTAGAGCCATCACCCCTGTCTTATTTTTGTATTCCGATTCATCTCAAAGAAGTCCTACTAGGTTGGGATCGGGGCTCTGTGCTGACCAGCTTCCAGATATTATTCTCTGCAAACTTTTCTGACAGTTCCCCTATTCCTGCAAGCCTTGTGACTTTTAGCAGTTGCTCACATTAATATTCAGACTAACCACATATTCAGTCAGCCTACCTACTCAATGGTGGGAGCCGTGAAAGACTTACTGCCTTTCAATCATCATTAGTCTCTTTTGTGAAACACGTTCGTAGGAACCCACAAGAAGACTCTCGGCAAGCTTTTACTGACATCGCAGCATTTTAACAAGGGCTGTGTTAATTCAAAATGATGAACCTCATCTAGAGGGCTGAAAATGGAATTAAATGGTTACAGGGACTCCAAAAGCATATTTTAAAATGCTAGTTTAGTTCCATTAAATTCACTGTCATGTTTTAAGCCTTAATTAACACAATTATAACCATATGTCTTTTCATTCTATCCCTTATCCTTCCCCTGGCAGAATTTTCTAGCAAGAAGGCAAATAATTCAGAAATGAAGCCTAGTACATCCACTTCAGAAGCCATGAATGGTAACAGAGAGGATTTAATTGTTAGGCACTTCAGATGTATGGAAACTTGTAGCTCTGTTCTACTGTTTTTCATATTTTGCTTGTACAGGATGTCGACTAATTGAATTGATAATAGGGAGTATCTTGTAATCGCATTATGCAGATGGGGCAGTAACCGGGTCATGATTTCTGATAAGAGACATTGCTGTTGAATATTTCAAATGTACCTTTTCTGGTGCTTTACTTACCACAGACGGAATGCCATTGACTCCTATTTTACTGGAGAGACGCCAGACATTCCTACAGCTGGTATCTCCAAAATTAAGCAACTCCCAACTGAACAACCTAGATTCACCTGTAGATAGACAGAATTAAGGCCTTTCTAAAACATATCATTTGTCAGTTTTGGGGGGAACTGTTCCTTTAACTGTTATCCTAAAAACAGGAGAGTTTATGTAAGATTTTTGGAAATTAGTAATACGGCCCCAGGACAGAAC
Organism: Stomatorhinus ivindoensis; assembly: GCA_019775895.2. Classification (NCBI taxonomy): domain Eukaryota; kingdom Metazoa; phylum Chordata; class Actinopteri; order Osteoglossiformes; family Mormyridae; genus Stomatorhinus; species Stomatorhinus ivindoensis. The sequence goes on from JABFEB020000124.1 coordinate 981,402, forward strand.
GTGGTTACAAATGAGAATTCTATGGAGAATTTGATCTATTGTGCCTTAGTTTGCAATGTAAGCAGTCAGATGTCGGGGTTTGTTTAGAGCCCGCCCACTGAGTTTGATGGGTTTCTTTGACAGATTATTTCAATGGAGTAATGAAATTCATAAATAATCATTTAAATGAATTTTTTTTGTAATTTGCATAATTATTTAAAGGACATATTTATCTACTGAATATTAATACAAACCACCCTCCACCCATCCATCTAGGTTGTTCTGTTGGAAGTTGCCTAGTTTTGGAGATATCAGCTGTAGGAATGTCTGGCATCTTTCCATAAACCACACTGAATTCATAAGGCATTGAATTCGTAACACTGTCAATGATGAAGCCATGACAGCTTAATGTAAATCACTGGTAATGATTTACATTAAGTGCACGTAAGATTTAAAATGCATTCACAGAACAAGTGCACATTTATATTAAGGTATACTTATATGTTGCTTATTAATGTTCTACGAATGCATTATAAATGCATTATGGAGGTGTACTTAATGTAAAGTGTTACCATCTGTTTCATTCATCCAGCCATTTTCCCTGCCTGCCCCCCCCCGCACAAGATCACGGTGATCCTGGAGTCCACCCTAGGAAGTGCAACATAAGGACCACACTTGGCTTGGATGCCAGGCCATCAGAAGTCATAGATACAAAGCAATCTGAAGACGCCAGTTTACCTAAACGTACGCTTTTGGATAATAGGAGATAAACGGGAGTAGTACAAAGAGAACAGGCAAACTACACACCCAGCTTCAATGAATTAAACCAGAAGGAAACTTGTCATAGCATCAGCACCTCAAATGCCAGCTCATACAAATACCAACCACACTTCATCAACTACAGCACATAGCCAAGAACAAGCCAAACTCCTGCGAATGCTTTTGTTTTTACTGAAAATCCACACAGAGCTATTTGTTGTGTTAGGACAGCCTGGTGACAGAACTGTCGGCTTTGTATCTTCGCGTAAGTGGAAGACTGTGCTCCCTATGCCACCCTGTGCACATGGTTTAGACACCCAAGAGACTAGGACTTACACAGAGAACTTTGAAATCTTGCCAGGTTTCATGTCAGGTCCTGTGTTCCATACAACTATAAATGATTCTGGACGTGCAGCTAGCTAGGACTTGGACCATCAGTCGGAAGGTTAGTTCCAGGGATGATGCAGTGTTATACGGGTATATCTTAGTCTGAATTGTGGAGCATAATATCTGGTATGTTAATAGGCAAAACTGTAACACTGATAAAAGCATCATCTATGCCATTTAATAGAGAGATATGGGAACTGTTGTTGTACCATTGGTAACAAAAAAAACGTATCTAAATTTGACTAGGCCCATGAAGACACAGCAGTAGAGCTTAACCAGAGGCCCTGAAAACATGCTGTGTGATGAATTTGCTTGACTTATTTAACAATCAATACCAGCATCACATCAGTACCAGCGGGGATTTCGCTCCGAACTTCTTGGGGGACGGCCCGTATGTGAAGCCATTTATGTGGCATTTGTATAAGAAGAGAGCACATTCATTCTTTATATGTCCCGTGTCTTTGGCTGTTATCTGCTCCATTTGAGAATGATACCATAAAAAAGCCATCAGTCTTTATAGCATAAGAAAGGCTGGTGATGTGCGGCACAGTGGGCTAGGACGCTGTGTCTATCACTAGAAGGCTGCATGTTCAAATCCCTGGATCAGCATTGCAGTTTCACTATTTGGCCCCGAAGCGAGGTCCGTGACCCCCAGCTGCTCCAGTCATTCTCTAGCCCCGCCTTCTCAGCTGTATGTCACGTGAGATAAAAGTGTTTGCGGAATAAATATAATCTGAATGAGAAACAACTGTTTCCAGAATGCAAAAGTCTCCATATTCAAATTCTTACTGTTATGGCAATGGATCCAGAATCTGTGCTATTCTGTAGAGTGCTAGAGTGAAGTAGTGGATGCATGCAAAAGGGTAAAATGCAACAAAACACCTTTATCTATAAGCACCAGTAAGACACACTTCATAGAAAGATCTTGAAATGAAAAATCTCAATCTCAACTAGCTCCATACTTCTTCCTTCCATCCAGTTAAAAACTACAAGCGACTATGTGTCTTTACATTCAGACAGGGTCATACCAAAACCATCAATATAGGAGTCTCAATTTGTACATTATTTCTAACAGAAACAGATATCACTATATCTGCAATGAAATGTTCAATAATAAGTATAGAGGAATCAGACAAATATGAAATTATTGAATACTGAATAATAACATTAAATAATTAAATGACTAACATTTACAATTTGATAACAAAGAGAGGCAAGCAGAAATATGTTCAAAAACTATAGTAATATTTTAAATCCAAAAGCAGAGTCAGTGTAGTTATTTCAAGTACAACTACCTGTAAATAAGAGTTATATGTGACAGATTCGAAGCAGTAGTATTCTGAGGCATTTACGTCTGGACTAAATGTCCACTATGGGGCCATGGTCAGTCTAAAATGTACAACTGAGGTATGAGGCTACAGCAAAGGCAATCAGACATAAAATATTTATAGAATTTAAGTTACCAACACGTTTAGAAATCTGCAGCGTATTTACAACGTTTATATTCCATAAAAGATCGCATTTCTTCTTGTCTCAGTTTTCCAGATTGTTGGCCCATGATGTTACTTGATTTGACATCATTGGGTGATGTTTAAATCACTCCTAGATGGCTAAGAAATTTATGTTGAACTCTTTGTTATACATATATAACCCCAATATTCATTACAAGAAAATCACATTACAATACTAGACATTTTGCAGTACCATGCTGTCCTAGTACATTATACAAAACACCTTTTCCAAAATACTGTACCAGATCGCAGTTAGAGCTCCAGTCACTTCATTTTTCCACACATCCATTATTATTATTATTATTATTGTTTACCTCATTTATCGTTGTTTTCTGAGTTGTATTGCATTTCAGAGGCAGGCTATTTGCATAACTAATTGACAAAGAAAGCATTTCAAGTCCCTCCCCAAGTACCAAAAAGTCATAACCCCTGTCATAAAATCCTACCTATAGAGACGTGCTTTCAAGCCTTTCTGTGCATGTGCAGTTCCACTGTCTTGGGATTAGGGTTAGGTTTTAGGGGTTAGGGTTAAGGTAAGGGTTTTAGGAGGTTTTGGGGAGTTAGGGTTAGGGTAAGAGTTAGGGTTAGGGCTATCGATTAGCACTACGGTAGCATTTTTCAACAAGGCAGCATTAATCGACAGACCACCGGAACTGTTGATATGGCTGTTCTGAATGGCCAGATGAGCGTTTGCTGGTTTCCTTTCTGTTGTCAGAAGTTGACACGCTGGTCCTGGATCAATGATGCGTTTGGCACAATCATGTTTTGTTGTTGCCTTTTGCAGTTTAATAAATGTTTAAATTTGAGGGGAAAAATCATTTCAGAAAATTGCGATCTCAATTCTAAGTAAAAAAAAAAACGATTCACATTTTTTCCGAATCATGCAGCCTGACTGCATCCAAGCCGTATTTCAGATCAGAGAAGCAAAACCAATAAAAATGATAGCGACAACAGAATGCACGTTGTGCATTTTTTTAACCACTTAAAAAAATGACTGCAGCAGGAGAGGCTATAAATAAATAACCATTCCCAACTCTTCCAAAAGGGGGCACCAGAGCACATTAAGGCACACGGTCACACAATGACAGGTGACCTCACATAAAAATGCATGAGCCACAGTATTGCATTTGTAACATGTAAATGTTGCGTTACTAATTGTTTATGTGTTAAACGTAGGAGGGCCTGGATGCTTCCCGTGTCCCTGGGATGAGCCGGTTCTTATAGAATTTGGTTCGGTGTTCAAGTTTAAAAGCTAAACCGTTTTTCCACACATTGTTCTCAATACATTTTTATATAATGTATGGCTCAGTGTGCAGCACTATTGCCTCACAGCACCAGGGGTGGGGGTTTAAATCTGAGGGTTGCATTGAACCCCTGTGCCAAATAGGTTTCCTCCTGCAGTCCAAATGCATGCAGTCAGGCTAACAAGCATCTCTAAAGAGCCCATGGAGTAAATTGCCCATGGAGTATGGTTGCGAGTGTATGTACGTGTGTACCTGGTGGGCTATAATCCCAACTTTGCAACCTGTGCCGTATGGGATACACTGGAGGCATCTCACAGATCAGGATAAGTTGTCAGAATTTGGATGCATGGACTCCAAAAGAGATTACAGATACTGCGATGTCTGCAAGTCCTTTCAATGGCACATTCTTGGGCAGCTCCATCGATCTCCGACCACAGGTGCCACTGCTTAGCCCCCTTCGCCTTAAGGCCCTAAGCCACACGGCCCTCCAGCAGAAGGCTACGCTCGCCGGCATCAAAGAGCCGTCGAACGTCTATCTGAGGGGGTTTAAGCCCAGCGGGGGGGGTGGAAAGACCCAGCCTCGGACTCACTGAGGAATCCGCACTGACAGGGCGATGCGATTTGCAGTGAAAGAAGCCCTTGGAGGCGAAGATCCTCTCCACGCCTGTCAGATCGTTCCTTCTGGGTGCCGACGTGTTTGCACCCACAAAACCACAACACTTGGCGGGCTGTCTGCTCACATTACGACCCATTTAGGTCCCAGACTAAATCGTTATTACATTTGACAGAAAGGTCTGGATGACAACTGATTGGTATAACTCTTTGAGTAGATCTACCAGGCTTACAGTCCAGCAGCTCCTCTCCTCCACTCTTATCTCCTACTCCGAGCAGAAATGTTTTTATCCAGTTTATTCACTAAAGGGCACAACTCCGTTATTCAGGAGAGGGTGCATCTCTTTGCTGTAAAGCCAGCTTGTCTGCAGTTTCAAGCTGAATTTACAGATGCAGTGCTTCTCAAAACCGTTGCAACAACTTGGAAGAAACTTCCTGTTGCGATTCATTAACAGTCCACAGCAGTAGTAGGAGGCAGAGGAGGACTACAAAGAATGTTGTTGTGTTTGCTTCTTCTACTACAGTACAGTATCCAGGCCTTATCAAGTTGTTTACAGGTAACCTTTATATGATATTCAAGGATAATGGTGATAATGTTTGAATTTACATTACTATTCAAAAGTCATAAGATGCTGCTGAATCTTCTCATTGGAGAAAGGCTGAAAAATTATACATAATGACACGTAATTTTTACTTGCCCATGAGTTACGTATTACATGTTACACATTATGCTGAGAATATGGAGAAGTTGAACTCAGCAAAACACATTTCCTCATTTCATTAAAGAAATAAATCATAATTTTAGTGGAAAACATACCTAGTTGAACCATAGTTTTCCAATCTAAAGAGAAGCAAAACATGCCAGCATCAATAAAATCAATATAAAAGATTCACCTGTGATGTTTCTCATTTTCACGAGGAAAAAATGCTTCCTGTTTTATGTTAATATAACAACATGGTGAGCATCTTTAATCTAAAAACAAAATGTGTCACCACAGACTCACATAAAATAATATGTTGATACTGTGTGGATACTGTTATACTGTGTGGATACTGTGTGGATACTGTTATACTGTGTGGATACTGTTATACTGTGTGGTTACTGTGTGGATACTTGTTACCTGACTTTATTAAACACAGGATACAGTTTCTGCCAAGTGTTACTTTGACTACTCAGTATTACCATCCAACTACTCACTGTTGAATGTTAAAGGCTGACTGTATTCGTCTTTAGTTAAAAATGTGTCATTCATGCATCAGTCAGTGTTTTTTTTAGTAAGAATTTTATTAAGACATCATATTGCAGCATACATGGCAGTATAAAGCTGGGTAAATGCCATTTTTTACTTATCTTAGCATCCATTGCATCCATCTTTCCCTTCATTCTCCAACAACCACCAATCAAATACCAGATTGCGGTGTGTCTGGAGCCTATCCCAGGATGCACCGGGCTCAAGGTGGGGGACACATTGCTGTAATATCCATTTACATTATTTACTTGCTTTATTTACAAGAAAGCAAATAATCTAATAAGATACTGCAGCAATGTAATATGGCATTAGATCATGTTAAATTAGTTGTCATTTTACATAGCCGGCTGTGAAACAGGGAGCCCTCTGTAGCGCCCTGGGTGACGGTTAATGGCATTTAACATGAAATAATAAGGAACCAGCTATGGAATGGAAAGTTCAGAAGTAGAAAGATTAAAACTTCGTTGGCAATGATAAAAATGAATACAAAAATAAAAGTGAAAAATTAATTTTCATTAAAGCAGATGTGAAGCGTCAGGCTTGGATTTGAGAGGAACTGCAAGCAAGGTTTTATTTTGTCCACTAAGTGTATGAAATCGAACAAACCACACTACAGTCGTGACACGGTTCCATTTGTCCCATTTGTTTATTAGCACAGATGCCCCTCTACGAACTTTCAACTTACAAACTTTCAGACATATGAACAGGCCTGTAAGTTCACTGGGTTCCCGTTTCCTGTCAGCAACATATTTTTTTTTCTGCGTTCCAATTCCGCCTAGTACGACTTCTGGCCGCTACTCCCGCCGCGCAGCAGCATATCTTGCGTACTCTCAGCATCCTAGTTCTTACGTATACCCTTAAAATTATGTTGAATAACAACTTTCAACCTGCAAACGGGCATTTGGAACACATCTAATTAACTTCCATCCATCCATTTTCCAACCCACTTATCCGTCTGGGTCGCAGGGGGTCTGGAGCCTATCCTGGAAGCTATGGGCACGAGGCAGGGAGCAACCCTGGACAGGGGGCCAGCCCATTGCGGGGCACACTGACACTCACTCACACATGGACACCTATGGGCAACTTAGTAACTCCAATTGGCCTCAGCATGATTTTC
>JABFEB020000124.1:988360-1002126 GCA_019775895.2 Stomatorhinus ivindoensis
GGGGGGAACTGTAGGAAACCTCCTGATGACGTGGGGGGGGGGAACATGCTAACCCCAAACACATAACCCAGGCAGAGACTCAAACCCAGGCCCCAGAGGTGTGAGGCACCACCATGCCGCCCCCAATTAATTAACTTGAGATACAAAACATTGAAATACACAAGAGAGGGAACTTTGGTCTAAAATGTATTTTTTTGGCTCAGAATAAGATAGTGGTATTTGGATATACCTCACCTCCATGGAAACTAAAAGATAAGCGGCAATTGATTCTCTGCGCAGGACACAGCCGTTTGCGGTTCGGGTGGCACTGACGTGACTTATCGCACACGCGCACGCACGGAGGTATGCCGCCCGTTCACTGTAATCTCTTCTCTCGCCCGGTTTTGCCGACAGCCACGGTTTCGAGTCTGTGGTTTCATCTCTGTCAGGAGGAACTGAGCCCAGTGGTAATAAGGCATTCAAATAAACTTACGTGGGTGGGGGGGGGGGGGTCTTTAGGAAATCTGACAGCTACTTCGCTGGTTTTAACCCGGCTGCTTTCAAGACGCTGATAATAGCCACTCGTCGGTTTAAACAGCGCCGCCTCTCCAGTCACAGTGAGTCTTTGCAATGCGATTTCAGGCCTGCCTGACAGGACCTGCAGCTGCCAGATTTGCGCTCACCGGCGCCTCCGCAGACAGCTCCGGCAGCCTCCAGCTCTCCGAAAAAAAAAGCTGAGCCCCTCATTTGTATTCCCGGCAAGCCCTGGGACGAGGCAGCCTTGTCGCGGTGCACGGCGCCGAGACACAGGCAGCACAAAGTTCACGGGCACCATTTTTTCCAGCTGCTCGTTTTCCTGGAGGACCACCTTGACAAAACAGCTTCTGAAAGCACAGGAAGAAACTGCCTCCGTTCCATGCAATTTGGAGGGGGCTTCCCGCCTGTGTGATCACTGGGAACAGCCAGCGATTCAGTACAGGGTGAATATCTGTGTATTAACATGGGGAAGCACGCTATCGGCTAATCTGTACGGTCCGCCTCGTACAGACAAATACATCTTCTAGCCCGTCTGGCAATGACAACTTGATCTAGACGTCCGGTAGCATTTTTGGACGTTTTTTATCATTCCGCTCAGTGCCTGTTGAAACCTTCACCCATATTGCAATTAAGCTGGCCAGATTTAGGGTATTAATTAGGCCCCTAAACGAGTAGCAGAAACGATTAAATAAACAGGGAGCCAGCCCGAGAGTGCAGTCTCTCAAGTGCTCCTTATCTACGAGCCTTTTGGCACCAGGCCTCCACATTTTTAAGGGGGGGTGGCTTCAAAAAGGCGGCCTTGACCGTTGCACCCCCCCCCCCCCCCCCAAAGGCCCTTATTAGAAAGAGAGCTGCAGGTAGGCCTCTCTTCCATGTGATTACAAACTGTCTCGCTCTCTGACACTCACATACAAAAGAACACACTCCAGGTCGCCCATGGCAGTTCACTCATATAATGACTGTCAGTTGAGTCCTGAGTTTTTCTGTGGTAACGGGATGGTGGTGCACAGAATGTGCTGTTTGTCACACTTAAGGAGCAACAACAAGTATCACACTTTAAATATAAATGCAATCTAAATATGCATATGATGTTATGTAATATCAGTGCTATTGTAAATCATTCCACTGACTCTCCAAGATCAATATGATAGGACATTTTTCATAAGACATCTTTTACTTTATTTCCCTCAGGTCTTCTTGTGTATGACTTAACCATCTCTGATATATTTTATAATCTATGTTGCTTAATAATTGTACAAGTACTCCTCAACTTAGGGCATATATTATTTATGATTATCCATACTTACGACCATCATCCCTGTAGACTATATATTAATCTTACATTATTTCCGAGTCACAATAGTCATCCGTTAGGTCTAACATCAGTCACTCAGGATGAGGGATGACAACAGGGTTGCCTGTGCTGTCACACCAGATAACACAAAGTCTGGCAGTTCAGCGTTTGCGTGTCAGCAGACATACGTCAACAAACTGCCCACAGTACTTATGTCTGTGCTTGTGTGATGCTGCACCGCTGCTTAAATGAGATCAAACAAGAGAGACAGTGAAAGTTTAGGCTGTGGTACAAGCTTGTACTGCAGCTAATAACCAGACTACACGCCCGCAGTAGTAACTGTACAAGTGTTTGATAGTAATGATAATAATGTGGTAATGATAATAATGTACAGTTAAAAGGAGAACGGTGTAAAAAAGCTCTCAGCATCCACCCTAGCGACAGACAAGTGGTGATGCTGTGAAAACAGCCCAGGGCAGCCAGCAATACAGGTATATAACCCGAAACCAGGAGAAAGCTTTTTCACAGTCGGGGCTGCCATAGGAGAAGTCGACCTCTGTGCTGAAAATCAGAGGACAGAAGATCTGCTTCCACATGACAACCAGCGCATATCTGGATAAAAGACACAGCGTGTGCGCGTGTGTATGTATCTGCGCCAACATCTGTGTTTGTTCTTTGTGCGAGCTTCAGGTGGATTTACACACGCTGACACTTCCTGCACTAACGGCAAACTTGCACCCACCCCCCACCCCCCAGCCAGCGGTCTGATAGATGTATTATCTGATAATGAGCCTGGGCCGCCTTCGTGGTCGTCCTGTCACGCGTTCCTGCAGCGACTGCTGAATATGTAGCAGGATTTGTGCGCCGGTCCTGGCCAGCTCCTGGTACACCGCCGTGCCGCCTCTGATATCGTACCTCCTTGCCTCTGATTGATGGAATTACCTCCCGCGCCGAGAGGACCGCCGGACTCCAACAACAGCCCTGTCTGGGTGACTCCGCGCGTCTAAGGCCACCAGCTGCATTATTCATGACCAGAGAGAGAGAGGAGGTAGAGAGGGAAAGGCCTGACATGCTGTCTGAGGGCAGAACAGTCAACAAAGAGACAGAGGCCAGGTGACACCCACACAGCCCTGACCCCAGGCCAAGAAAATCCCAGACACAACAAACGGTGCATTCTAGCCAACAGAGAGCCATTTGTGCAGTGAAACCTCTCCCAATCCCCCAGGGTAATGAGAGAGGAGACTTGATATTCCTCACATGGGCGCGATAGCCTTTGTATTCCTACAGCAGCCGACCAGCAGTAACAGAAACTGATTCTGGCAAATATTTCATTATCCGCAGTCGCGCAGGAGAAATAGCTCATCAGCTGGGGGGCAAGGAAATAATTGCTGCTTCGACGCCGGCAGTCATCAAAACGGCGTTGGGACTGACGACTGATCCTATAGATCCTTTATGGATCATAAAGTGAGGCAGGAACTTTGACTGCTCTCCCTACTCCCTCATCACAAACGGTCACAGATGCTTTCATCTGCATGAGGTCCATACCTTAAAAGTGCAGAAAAAGAAGAGGATTGAAAGCGCTGCAGGCAGCAGGACACCTATATGTTCATGAATATCCGCACCAATATATGTTAGCATCTATCAGCAATTATTAGCTTATGCCTGAACAACGGAAAATCCGTTACTTTCTGAGGTTCTAAGTACCACTTTTTTGACCGTCGATGACCACGCACCCCCCTCCCCCATCTCCCATTCAAGCACTTGCTCTGCAAAATGACTCCGCACTACATCACTCCTGTGAGACCTACATACTGTACAGGAGAGGGAGCAGAACCTGAGTTTAGAATTCCGGGTCAGCCATGTTCCCAGCACCCTTGAAGCACTTTTCTGGGTTAAGGGCCCAGCAATGATAGGATTACTATGCCAGCTACGGGACTTGAACCGGTGACCTTCCGGGCATTAGCGCACACTCTTTAGTTACCTCAGTTGCCTGTTGTGTATGCCCTGCAATGGACTGGCGTCCCAGCCAGGGTCCCCTTTGCCCTGGGCGGTCTGGGATAGGCTCCAGGCTCACACTAAGCCTGCACTGAATGAGGGGTCATGAGATTGACGTTCCCGCAATAATCAGTCTGTGTTACGTCAGATGTTCAGATGAAATATAATATACATTCAGTGTTTCTAAACAACACCAAATAAAAGATGTTGATAACACTATACTTAAGGCCATGCTTTTAATAATTTATAAACACATTCATAATGTATTGCAATGCATTCATAAAGCATTATAAACATGGCATAACACACAGGCATGTTAATTATGCATTATGACAGCCATTATGAAGGTCTCATCTATAATGCACTATAGATGCATTTATAATGCAGTACAAAGTATCCTTAATGATTACAGTATACTGTTGTGTTTCTCACTTTCACAACATACATACAATAGACGCCGAAGTAAAGTTAACAATGCCTTTACTTTGAATTAACTTGCATTACACGTCACGTCACAGTGTGTGCTATTTATCGCACTCAGACTCCGTGTATTATTACGCTAGCCAGTCTGTCGGTTAATGGTTATAGTACATACCAGACAAGTAGTTCTTATACCTTAACAAAAAGTAGTTCCCATATCTAATGTGAACACAACATATACTGACCATTATAATGCATTATAAAGGTATTTATAGTGTATTATAGATCAGGGCGTCATAAAGCATTCATAATGCATTTTACGCAGGACTATGATGTTATGCCTTTTGTTTAATATTTATAGCCATGTTTATAACGTTTTATGAATGCATTATTATTTGTTATGAATGTTTATAAATTACTAAAGACATGGGTTAAGTGTTACCAAGATGTTTTTAAAATGCCTTCTTTCAAGGTCCTCAGTCACACCAATTAAAATGGGTTCTAACCAATACTGCTACAAAAACAATATAAGGATCTGGTTGCTGTAGTTTTTGGGTCCCGCTTCGCCAAGAGAGCGAACCCAAGCTGCACGTGGCCCAGATTCGAGTAGCTTAACCTCACCTGTAGCAATGCTTAAACAGAGCAAACCACTTAATTCGTCACCTTTCTTCTTCATCAAAAGAGGCTTAACTATCTGTTCTCACAGATAAGGGAGAATCCCTACTGACTGAAAGCACAGCTCTGCGCTTTTGTTCAGAAACGCATGGGGAAGAAAAAATACATTTTGGGAACTTCCCAAATTCCGGTAGCTACTTTCTTATGTCACATGACACCATCGCCGCCCCCCCAGACATTAGACCATGTTAAAGGGCACTAGCCAACTCGGCACAGATCCGGCCTGCTGACTTGTTCTTTCATTACAGGAATTCTGGAACTTTCACAGGCAACGAGAGAACTAGCAAAACACATTTCTGGCAAATAAACACGATATTGGTGTGCGTGTGGTGGGGGGGTGGATCTCAGGGGAGATGGGGGGTGTCTGATGTGAACAGACAACACAGCTTGCATTAATTGAGGAAACGACATGGATTTGCCAGATGTAACACCTGGGGTCACCCTGTTGACAACATTGCAAAAGGAGGTCAGTGCTTCCCTAGTTCAGTCCACAGTCATTGCTGAGGGCAGAATACTTTACAAAACAGCACTGCCCCGCCCCCATCCTTGAGCTCTTCAAAAGGTATCACAAGGTTAACATTTTATATGGTATATTATTATTATAATTATTATTATTACATGGCAAACTGATGGTCATTAACTGGATATATACACCACGATCTTGTACTAATTTAGGTTGTAAAGGAAAATATTGAGCATTACATTGGCAATTCAGTATTTGGGGATTTATTTTAAGATTATAGGTACAGATACTAAGGTGATAAAGGTACAAGTCTTTGTTATTGGTGTTTCTACACTATAGTGTAGATAGAAGGGTAAACAGGCTGCCAACATATTCAATGTCTTTTTCTCATGTGATAAGTGAAACGAGTGGTGATCACTAGCATATCGCACCTTAGCTAGTTCATTCTGCTAGAATTAGCTACTAAATTGTGCATTTTTGTTACATGCCGTCTATATTCCAGTTTGGTAGATTTAGTTATATCTCATGGCCCCACCCAACACCAGAAGACTTTAGCGCATCATCACCGACACCAGCACTCACTCTGAATATCCCATTACTCAGATTCAGTGGACTGTTTTTTGACTGACTTGTGATTCTGATTCTGTGTCTGCTTTCTGGTTTCCTTCTGTAATTTGGATTTATTATGTCTCGACTTTGGGTGTGTACATTGGTTTAGCTCTGTGTCCTGGACTGTCTAACATTTCTCATTTTCTTTCTTTTTCAATATGATATCCATTATAATTCGGTGCTTATAAGTCACTTCAGCTACGTATCCTGTAGTCAGGAACCCGACGGCAGCCAGCGCTGGGTATTGAGAGGCACGCCAGCTGAAAAACAAAGAGCTGACAGGCAGAAAACCTGGCCAGGCAGCAGTGTTTGGGCTGTGCCATTATATCTGGTAGCAGGCACTGTCTTCAGGACCTGCTTAATAAGGTCAGCTTTCCTGTACCTCTGTCTTGTTGTCATGACAATTGTATATATTGGTACATAATGTCTTAATCGCTTTAAGAAACACTAAATGTGAAAAATGAAGTCAAAAACAATTTACACAGCATTAGTGGTGCTTTTTGGGGAAATTGGTAGAACATGATGTTTAATTATTTTAGTAATAAGTCATTTAAAATGACAAATGAAAAATGAATAACCTTGTAGCTGGCTAATTTGATTTAGAAAATAGGGAATTGCATAGATTTTTCTTTTGAAACATGGTAATAATTGCTATTATAGGAATTCTCTTGCTTAATGGCTTCTGAAAACAGGTAATGTGTGCTTAATTCAAAAATCAGGATAATGATATATACGTACATTTTGAGGGTGCAGAACCTGGAACCTCTAATGTAGCATAAGATCAATCAGTTTATCAAATGATTGTCCAACTCACAGAGTAAGAAGAAAGACCGGCCTTGACCCAGTACATAAGTGATTCTGCTTGACAGGAAACCATAGTGATGGAGTACCTACATTATTACTGCCAGCAGAAGATCCTTTCATGGTGTTGGCAGAATGTGATCTTTCCAGTCGGAATTCCACTTTAAGTCTGACTGTCAGGAGTCAATGAGTGGCCTTAGTTCTAGCAAACAGCTTCACTAAAATTAGCGTAAATGTAGCAGAAGCTCACAGCTGCACAAGGATACCTAGATTAGTGGCTCGCTCACTGTGGCATGTCGCTAAAGCAGACCCTGTTCCAGAAAAATGACCGACAAGCCAGCTCATGATGTCCTCATGAATAACCATCTCAATTCCTGCCGAAACACCCTTCGGACCTCATTAAGGGGAACAAACTGAGCCAAGGGCTGGAGGCCCGCATTTGACCACCGACATCCGTCCATCTCTCAGCTGTCCACAGTAACTGTATTAAACAGCACCTTTCACAACCTGGAGTGGCTGTCAGGAGCCGTCTCTCTCTGCACGCCAACTGGGCAGCCATTTTGTCATTGACTTTTTTCTTCTTCCGGCTCATGTTGGTTTCATTTTATTCGTTAGGTGGCAGCCCTGAAAGGGACACCCCAGATGAATAATCTCGCCATTGTTTCCTGCCTGCATTGTTTTCCTCCACGGCTGCCAACCAGCCGTTAAGAAGTACCGGCACCGTAGAGCACATTTTTCCATTGCTAGTCGCTTCCAGCTTCCTCCTGAAAATGGTCCTTCCTGACCACATTTACATTATTACTGTGGCTCCCAACACATACACGGCGGCGTTTTGTTCCAGTGAGGATGTGTGTATGTTGCAGGTCTTAGTCAAGGTTTGACTTTTTAGCTGGCATATGTTCCCCTGGAGGGACGGTGACCTGACTTGGACCAGCCGCTGACACACTAATGGTACACAAGTGACCGCTCCCTTGTTAAACATGCTGTATTAGATCCCTGGTGTGGTTCTGCTGTCTTAATTTTTGCCAGGCTTGGAATTCGAGTGAGTTAAATTGCTTTGTCACCTCTGCCGAATCGTTTCTATGACTACTGACATGAGCTGCAGCTAAATCCAGTCAGACTCCCTTCAGCTTGTCATGGTCCTTCAAAGAAGTTTAGTTAATTGAAAATGACAGCGATGCATTTTATCACTGTCTGAAATATGCATTGGGTCTTACCATTTTCTGCCCCTTATACAGCTGGAAATTTTGCTGAATTCAACAACTCACCTGAGAGTACGACATCAGACCTCTCCAAGAACTGACTTACAGTTAGAAGACACTTATATCCAGCAACGCATAATTGAGAAAGCAGGGTCAGCCAGGGTTCCCGTAGGATCTGGGGCTAAGGGCCAAACAGTGACATCACCATGGCAACCTTGGGAACAAGCCACCTCCCGACCAAAGTCCCGGCAGCCCAAACTGCTGAGCCAGACACCTCTCCGACAAGCCCGACCAGCTAATCTCATCAACACTGTGCTGCCTGCCTGTCTTATACTGGAAATAATTTCCTCAAGAGTCTCTGTTATGGTCCCTGCACTTCTGAGGATTACTATGACAGACAGACCACCATGAGAAAAACAGCGTAGAGTTACGCCATTTCGCACACAGGACACCGGCCCTTAAACTGGAAGTTTTTTTTCTTCTGTCAGGACACATCATGAGAGAATAAGCTACTTTGCCCACTTAGCAGTAGCAGTAGTAATAACAGCACTTCAGAAGATGAGAGCATTAAAATCACCTTTCACAGGGCACAGGGATGTGGGGCAGGCTTTGTCCTAAAAGGGCAGCTATTCTGCGCAAGATATCTCCTCAAATTAGTGCTTTTATGCATCCGTTTGAAATTTATTAAAAAGAAACAATGTGAGCCCTTTGTTCAATTTCCTGAAAATGCATCATCTGTCTCAGTAAGAGGGTCATTCAATTTAATTCAACCTATTGTATTAAATATTAATTCTGTCTCAATCATGACTCTTTTGTTTTTCACCTGTGTCTGTAGCTCTTGGATTATTTATGATTTCAGTCATTATTTTAAATCAAAAGGCATATTGTTCATTTTATTCCCCTTTCTACTTCTGGGAAATAAATTGACATACAAAGCCCAAAATACACAGGAATAAATTAAAAACAGTGGGCTTTAACAGTGAGGACCACACTGCTGTCCATTCAGTACTCACCAGTTTAACAGTGAGGACCACGCTGCTGACCATTCAGTGCTCAGTGGTTTAACAGTGAGGACCACTCTGCGGTCGATTCAGTGCTCA
The DNA here is from genome assembly GCA_019775895.2 of Stomatorhinus ivindoensis. Lineage (NCBI taxonomy): Eukaryota > Metazoa > Chordata > Actinopteri > Osteoglossiformes > Mormyridae > Stomatorhinus > Stomatorhinus ivindoensis. The sequence continues at coordinate 997,436 of JABFEB020000124.1, forward strand.
GTGGTTTAACAGTGAGGACCACACTGTGGTCCATTCAGTGCTCAGTGGTTTAACAGTGAAGACCACTCTGCGGTCCATTCAGTGCTCAGTGGTTTAACAGTGAGGACCACTCTGCGGTCCATTCAGTGCTCAGTGGTTTAACAGTGAGGACCACTCTGCGGTCCATTCAGTGCTCAGCGCTTTAACAATGAGAACCACACTGCTGCCCATTTAGTACTGAGCAATTTATATGTGGACAATCTGCTGTCCATCCAGCACTCTGAGGATGTTTAAGGAGTCCAGGATCAGGGGTTTAACAGTGAGGACTGCTTTTGGTCTATCTAGTACTTTCTGATTTGACCATTAAGAGCGCCTGCTGTCCATTCAGTGCTTTTGGGTTTAACTATAAGGACCATACTGCAGCCTCTCCTGGGCACTCAATCCACATCTCTGCTCGCAGTCAACATAAATCTGCACCAAAAGACTAAACATGTTAAGAGGCACTTTGAAAATCATCGGAATTAAATCTAAACAAATCACAAAGGACTTCAGTTCAAGCTGCAAACTGTTCTAAGACTTCAGTCAATAAGAAAAAAACTCCAGCAATAAGAACTAAAGCCACTGAAAAAAACAGAGATAAATATGATACACATCAGTAAAATAATAATGCAAAAAGACAAATTTAGGTAAAAAAAAATACATAATGACATCATATCTGTATTGTACACATTTACAGATGCTCTGACCCAGTCACCCTGGTCTACATCCCTGCCCATTTCTTCTGCATTCAACATGTCAATCACAAGCACTGAATGCTGACTTACTGTTTAATATGTCCCAGACCCTGGCATGTGCCGTATTTACGAGATATTCAATGTTATTCACATCACATGGGGGTGGTCATAATATTTTGGCTTATCTGTGTATATATAAGCACAAGCATAAAGACATTGTTTTAGATACATAAAAGCCACTTTCAGAGTGGAAAGCAGGACAGGGCAGGAACAGATACATCCTGATGGGACTCGGTGTAATGAATCCAGCAAGGGGGAGACATTAGCTGCTGGCGGGACATTAGCCCTGGACTGACTGACTGGCAGAGTCTCCCTGGGAGTCTTAATCACGGCTGACTGTCTTCAGAAGGCCAGCCAGTGAAGATCGGGCATCATGCATGAGGCATGGCAGAGAAAACATGTTTGATCATTTCTAAATAATAACAACAGCAACAACGATAATAATAATAAGAAGAATTTTAAGAGGTCACTTCAACAAGATCTTTTCTTTATACTACCCAGTCTAACAGATTCTCACAGCTAAAATGACTCAATATCAATATTCACAGAATATTAGTTAGAGTCTCTAGAAAATACTGGGAATTGCTTAAAATCATGCTTTATGAGCATGCTAGGGGTAGTGAGTCCCGTGTTTGCCATCAGCACTCCTAGAAACTGTAGGTAAAGCCTATGCTTCGCAATAAACTAGTCCTGAAATAGGAATGTTTCAGGTTTCTTGTCCAGGGGTGAAAAAAAATGGGACATTTCCAGTAACCTTCAACAATTCGGTGTTCCCTGTCTGCCAGATGCTGTGGCTGCCCTTGGTCATGTCACATTGCAAACTAATAGAAGTATCCACAAAAGCATGTTTAAGTGTCTCTTTTTGCAGTCTGCTATGGTAATATTCCTCACCAGCAATCTTCAACCTGTTGGCGGACAGACTCACTGTAGTCACTCATTTCAATCCACAAGTGATTCATGATTTTTACAGTGCTTTTAATCATGTTTTCAAATTACCCTAAACTCCACGCAAGTGAACTACTTCAATGAGCTGCATCGCCTTGTAATCAGGGCTGCACGATTTATCGATTTCAAATCGAAATCGCGATTTGACACAACGCGATTGGCAAATCGCAAAAATCGTAGTTTAGGATATACATAACACAACACGTCGGACCCGGGGTTTAAAACTGCTGTGAAAATAGTTTTACAAATTCATGCTGTGCTCCATTCGCGATGCGGAAAAATACTGATTTCGTTACTGAGCTACAAGTGAATTGCCTTCCTATTTCATGGTCCGAGATTGTTTCAGAAAAGTCCTATCATCAATAGAACCGGCAAGCTCCTTTTACACACCAGCTGCAATATACTTAATAATTTAATATAATTACTGCAATATACTTTTTGTTAATAGGCAATAGCATTAGTATACCACTAACCCATCAAAACAACAATGAGACAGTCAGTGATTCTCACAGCAGCGGAGTGGGTGACCTCCAAAAAAGCCGAAAAACCCACAATACAGTCGTGTTTATGTCATATGTTTTTGTGCTTATTAAATTTAAGTGTTTCCTTAAGATGAATCCCACAAGAGTAATAAAATAAAAGTCTTGCTTTAACATAAATACTAAAAGAATAGATTGCTTTAATTGCTATTACGGTTGGGTATGAGTATGGCCTTATTTAGAAAACATACAAAAAGAAACGCATATAATGTTTAATCATTCGTTTTGTATTTGTCCGAGTAACAAACCAAGGAAATGATAAGCTGCTTCAATCGAAAACTGCATTTTACTTCTCATTTAAAATAAAACGCAGGGTTGGCAACTTTGGTCAGCTGCATGGAGTGAGATTTTCTTTTCTTTGTTCTGCACACACATTTACATGTATGTAAATTTTATTACCTTATAAATAGTCTGCAAGGGTTTGCAAACTGCCGTAACGTTTTTGATGCAGCTAATTTTAAGTTCAGAATGGAATGTAGATTTGCTGTAAGATTTCTTGCGTAAGATCGAGTCTGAAAGAGTTTAATTGCAACCATTAACACGTACATTTTTTGTTTCACCTGAATTGATTTGTATAGAAAAAAACCGTATACAGTTGTTAAAAAGCGGAAACTTCGACCAACATAAAATCACTAGTAAACAACTTCTATTTATTCAACGTTTTATAAAATGCATACTACGTTTCAAAATTTCCAGCTTTACGGTTTCAGTACAGAACAGCCACTGTGTTATGAACCTTACGGTTTTTAGAGTGTTAATAATTAGTGGTAATAACAGCAGCTAACAATTATCACAATAGCGCAAACAAAAGGGCTGCATACACCGAAGTAGTTCTTGCTTGTTCATTGGCGTGGGAAAAGGTGGTGCTAGTGTTATTAGGAGGGTAATGAGCGTTACCTGCAAAATCGCTGTTTTTCTTTTTTTGCAATTGTTTTCATTATTATTTTACTTAACTTGACACATCACATCTTTAGATTCTCATCCTTGCATTATAATATAGACCAGTTAATACTGATGGTATCTCATGCTGCGTCATATGTTTTAAAATTACTTCACACTGAATATCAAACTGAAGCTTGACATAAAAAAATTAAATCGCAAATCAAATCACAATTTCCGTCAGAAAAATCGCGATTCGATATTTTCCCCAAATCGTGCAGCACTTGTAATATTATCCTACCACAGCAAACTCGCCTCCAACTATATTGTAGCACATCTTTTAAAATGGAGTTCTTCAGTTACTTGCTACTTATGGCAGTCATGATATCATGTGATATAATTTGCTCTCAGTCACGGAGACGGCAATTAAGTAATAATGCACGTCAGCCTGTATAAATGTGCATGTTACAGGTAATGACTCATTATCGTTACATTACTGGGTCTGCGTCTGTAACACCCAGGCACAGAGATAAAATTACCGACTCTTGGGGAACAAAAAAATACCGAGCTGTACCACAGAAAACTGGCATGTATAATCTCCTCCTTAGTCAGGTAACTGTCGAGCTGGATTTAGCAATAGGTTTTGAGATACCTAAGTATGGGTGATATTCCACTCCGAAGACAAAAAAGAGCCCAGTATGAATGGCGTCCATTGTCGCCACTGCTTAGTGGGCTGTAATTTTCTCAGGGATGTTCTACTAGTCAAAAATTGCTGGAGTTTTTTTCTGATCTGAGGGGAAAATATGGGTTTCTTGAAATTGTCATGGTAACATGTCAAAAAAAACGAAATAAATAAGAAAAAGAAAATTTCAGCGGTGTTAGCGTATTGCAATTATGAGAATGGTGGGGGGGGGTGTAAATCGCATGCTCCAATGTCATGCTGGATGAAACGGGAAGGAGACAGAAGAGTAGCGCAAGGGAACCGCTCCCGCCGCAGGCTGCTCCACACCCGGGGCTCCAGCAGGGGGCGTGTGCAGGGCCAGTGTGACTGGTGGAGTGGAGCAGCCGCCCCCTCACTCTCCAGTGGAACTAAGGCATCATCTACAGCTGGCTGCTCCCTAACACTACTGTCAGTCAGTTTTGGGTGGGGTAGGGGGGGTACACTGACAGGCTCTCTGTCACAAATATACCTGCCAGCCTCACCTGCCCCCCCTCCCCGATTCCGCCAACACAATAACACCCAGCTCACCACGCGAGACCCTCCTCCGTGGCCCGATGCCCCCACTGACAGCCCAAGATCGTAGCCCAGACTCCAGCCTCTCTAGCACGGAGACCGCAGTGGGCTTTTGAATACCAAACGCTGTGGGCACCGAGGCTGCTCCCCCCCGGCGACAGCAGACGTGAACTGTCTTCCTTCATTCACCATCCTCTTTGTTCTTAGAGCAGACACAATTTTCTGCTAAAAGGCACGCCAGTTCAATTACTTACAGTTTGTCAATAAACTGGCATCTGTTTATAATAATCTCTGTTTAAAGTTAATTAACTAATTAAGCTA
>JABFEB020000124.1:1015182-1034372 GCA_019775895.2 Stomatorhinus ivindoensis
GTTTTCCATGTGCTGGCTATGTGGTGGTTCATTAGACCGCACTGTTGCCCTATATCTCCTGCCCTTCTTGTATGAGTTTGCTTGTTTTCTATGTGCTGGCTATGTGGTGGTTCATTAGACCGCACTGTTGCCCTATATCTCCTGCCCTTCTTGTATGAGTCTGCTTGTTTTCCATGTGCTGGCTATGTGGTATCTCCAAATATCCTACAGAATATAAGTATGGGGTCTGTGCCCAACAATGGACTGGCATCCCAACCAGGGTGTACCCTGGCCTTGTGCCCTGTCCAGGTCCCCCTGTAACCCTAACCAAGATAAGTAGTTAGAAGACTTCGGTCTCAAACATATGTGCAATAAATAAGGACTCTGTCCACACAGCACAGGATTCTGGCTATCCAACTCTCCCTCTTGTCTGTACCACAAAGGATGGTATATATTTGCTTTCAGGTTGAATAGTAGAAATTACAAAAAAGTTGAAAAACTATCAACTGACCATTGCTTATTATCTGCAATCACAGGCCAGATAAAGTCGGTCAAAATACAAATTCTGAATCATACTGACAGCTGTTTTTCTGCTGCAAATTTTCAGGCTGATATGATGCCTGAAATAAGTCAGGCACCCGCGGGTGAAATGTCACAGACTTAATTATCAGACTAGCCTGGTGGGATGTAGAGATGTAATGGATCAGATGCCAGTCTTCAGTACGATAGGTGCCATTAGCCAAAGATGTCCGGCCTTGTTTGACATGTTGGAATTGGAAGCAGTATTTCCTTCACCTTTTGGACAGAATGACGCAAGCTCTGTGAATGCTGTCTCACACGAGGCCATTATTACTCTCAGACCCTCATCCTGTTGAAGTTCATTTCGAAAGTCCATGTTGCCCTTGGCCCCGTGGTGGACTCGCATTCTGTCTCGGATGTCTCGTGCCTTGCAGCCTACCTCTGTTTCAGATTTTATATTTGGTCAATTTTATGTGAAAGATGCTTGTCTACAAGCTTTGGAAACTCTTCTATATTAATACTTGATTGTGCTGAGATATACCATTTATTAGCTAATGGGCAAAGCGCAGAATGACACTCTACCAAAAAATACATATTTATATGTGTGTGTTTTGCTTCCATACAGCTAATATTAAACCCTGAAACCCAGCATTTAAGGCACTGAGAAGCCACAGCAGATTTTCGTAAATGGCATTGAAGGAGAGGATGCAAAGATGCCTCCATATCTGCAAACTGACTGGCCTTCCTCATTACATGCCTAATGTATTCTCTTTGTAAATTAAGACTACAGATCATTAGTCTGTATATGCCATGGGACGTTTTTAATGTGCCATGGTGGGAGAAAATCGGAATCTGAAGTCAAAAAACTGGAAGTAAAACCAACGAATTTCCATACTGGCACATAAGCAATCAATCATGTCTGGTCACTGGTTACCAATTTAATATTCATATAAAGCAAGCTACAATAAACCAGAGTTATTATGCCTGTTCCGTTCTGTTTATTATCACCCCTACAGTTAATAGTGCCCTTATGTAATAGTTTATTTATGAGTTACGCAAAAATTTTAAACGCCTGTATTGTTTCCCTCTTGATAAAAAGCGCCTTCGTCTTCCGGAGGAACGCTGTTGCGCTGAGTTGTCCATTGTCGCATTCCTAAGCAGGCGTCAAGGCATTTCCTTCTGGCAACGTCCTTTGCCACATCAGCCTGCATCTGAGCTTTTTTGTTGCGTCTTGCTCTACAGAACTTCAGCCTGACAGGTCAGCTGACCCCACAGCATGCAGGCAAACATGTCATTGCGAACATGAGGCTCGGGAGAACTGGCAAATGCCAGATTACAGACAGATATAATCGAATCCCACTCTGCAACCCATCGACGGGTGATTAGTAAGGCTTTCTGCTTCCCGTCAGCGTCTTCACTCTCTCCGGCACCTTCCGCCCAGCCATTCACACTCTGCGTGACCTTCCACGATCGGCCGTATAGCGGCATGCCGCTAATACGGACCGGCAAATTGTCATTAGCTGTTCCAATCAACGCTTCATTCAGCCTAGCAAAGGCGGCTGTCCTTAAAAACCATCTACGGATGGTTTCCACGTATTTGAGAAGGTTAACGGCGTCACGCCATGTCCGTTAACCCCTTCAGCCCCCACACAGTCCAGTTCCTTTGTGGCTTCCTTATTTTCTGCTTTTATTTTGTAAAGAGAAAAAAATGTATTTATGCTACAGACTTTTATACAACGTATGGTAATGGTTTACATTAACTGCATCTTCATAATGCATTTACAATGCATTCATAGAACATTCATAAGCAGCATTTAAATAAACCAAAATAGCCTAACATACTTTATCAGCTTTAATAAACATTAATAACAAACATTATACGATTATACAATTATAATGTTTGTTATTATCATATTATGTATGCATATTAAAGATGTTAAGGTATGTTACGATGTTAAGGTATACTTCGGATGTTAAAGTGTACTTATACTTAAATGCTGTTTAGGAATGTTCTATGAATGCATTATGAAGGCAAAGTGAATGTTCTACGAATGTACTATATCTAACTTTTATATGTGACATCAACAGCACATGCTAAAAGCCAGGCTGAAAATTTAAATATGTGAGGCTATTCAGAGACGACTGGTCCGAAAATAATATAAATGAAATATTGAATGCATTACATATGAGAATTGGAGCAAAAGGCTAAGCATGAAATGTCAGTCTTAAATGCAAAAAGTAGTCTCTTAGACTGCAATAGCACAATTCTATTATTATACTGCCACCTCTGTCTGCCAGTTAGGAGCACGCTAACACTAACAGGAAGGAGGATATTTGCTGCTTAATGCTGAATTATCTAGAAACAGTGACTCAGCACATTTTCGGAAGCTATTGTTTACATTACAATTATGCACTTTAGCCTGTAGCATTGTTGGTAAGGCAGTGATTAATACAATTGCTCCTGGTTATTAATTAGCATCCAATTTTTGCTGAGCCTTTTCTTCGGTTAGTTATTTGCCGAGTAATTTGCCAAACCAGCAAAAATAAATGCTTCCATTTCATACCAACAGGTTAAGGGAATCATCTTGTCCTTAATAACCAAGATTTATCATACTTCCCTCCTCGCTGGCTTCACTAGAGATGGGGATTACTTGACTTTTTCTTATCGACATCAGTGATCATAAAAAAAAGGAATAAAGGGCTATTTCTTACAGTTATCAAGGCGATTGTCACCTCTGTGCAGTCAAAATAAATCGATTGCTTGCACAGAGCACAAGTATCAGTCAATGCTTGTATCTGTTTAAGTGCAGAAATGAAGAAGCTATGTTAAAACAGACAGTTCCTTTCGCCCAAACGTTCTGAAAGAATTAGTAGCTGTAAGCCACAGGGTAATTAAATAACCTATGCCTCTATCATTCTAATGACCCTTAGACAGACATCCACAGACCCTTAGCCACATCCGCATAATGTAAAAATGCAGGTCAAGCATAGGCAAACGACTTTGACTCATCACTTCAGCTATGAGCTAAAGCTAGTGTCTACTGACACGGTCAAATTCATCGTGCAGCAGAAGGATGGTCCTTTTAGTGCATGTCATGTTCTTTTAACTGAACAGTTCCCTGTGCTCAGCAGAAGTTTGATGGCATGTTTTTATGCATCTCACAGCCAGGACATTTGTACCTAAATCAACTTTTATAGTGATTCTCAGGGGGCATTCTGGAAAGTTCCAGAACCTCATAATTTTTAGCTAATAGTTTTAATTGCCGAACATCGACGCTAAATTCTTAATTGCTCGTAAACTGATAGAATATCGTAGGCTGCATTACAACCAACAGATGCGATACTTGCCAGCCGGTTTAGCTTTTTTTTTACTCTGATTTTCTTGCCTTCGATATCCCTGATGAAGTAACACTCCCCAGACAGCTTAAAAATATAAACTTATTCTCGAGAGAAGCCACACTGGTTTGTCGGATAATGCCAACAATCAGAACCTAGTATCTTTCTTATCATCAGAGAAGAGGGGTTAAAGGTACACCCACACTAATACATTTCCGTTTAGTAATGCCAAAACTTTCTTCCAATTTAGCCTTCCATCCAAACTACTGCAGATCTTTGTTTTACAGAAGCGGAGAAAATTTTCAGTGCTGTCTGACAACTAATCTTCCCATAAATGTCTTAGGGTGGATGCTCATAAATTTTGGTACACCTGCATCAGTGAGCTCCGATTGGTTCGTGGTTAGCTCGTGACCCTTTCCTGATTGGCTCTCTTCGTTTCGATGTCTCTTTGCAGAATTGGTTATTCTTTACGGGAATTAAGAATGTTTTTCATAAGTTTTCATGTGATGGGCAGGGCATACGGGACTTTCACTACCTGCCAAATGTACTTTTGCGTACTTGTATGCAGCTAAATCGTGTCTTGTGTGCATTGCATGCTGTTTACAAGCAAAGAAAACTAAAAATTCACCGATCGATGCTTATTGCAGATAAATTAGAGTAAGACAAGACTGCAGTGAATTTGAGGGGAAGAGAGTAAGAAACGTGACTACATTTCTGGATCCATCTATGTTACTGATAACTGTGTTGTTAATGCGATTTTTATAGCCTACAGCAGGGGTGAACAATCTTATCCGCAAAGGGCCAGTGTGTATGCAGGTTTTTGGAGTAACCTTTAGTTCAGCTGTTCAAACCCGGGTGCGAGAAGGACTCAGGCAATCAGTCCTCTAATTAGTAATCTAATTAGGGAGTTGCAGTGAAAACCCGCATACACACCAGCCCTTTGCGGGTAAGACTGGCCACCCCTGATGTAGGCTATCAAAATCACAGTAACAACACAGTAAAATAAATGTATAAATTCAAAATATATACCTGGCCACTTCTAGAATTATAAAAAAAAAATTGGTTGTGCTCGAGCCACAGCAAACAGAAGTTCTTTTCCTATGCTAGTGGTAACAGTCGTGTGGATGCGGATCTTTTTCTTCGGAAGCCACTGTGAAAATTTTTTTACGCATTCATGGGGACGTAGCCTAAAGTTAGTAATAGATTAAAGGAGGCGCTTATTCATTGCTTAACTCCACAAATGACAACTGAAGATCTAGCTGACATATTTGTGGGGTTCAAGGGGAGGAGGAAGGAGATCAGTTCCCAGTTTCAGATTTTTTTCCATCGGAATCAGTCATTAGCAACAGCAAGCAGTCCATGACTTATCACTGTGGTTTTTGAGTTTGAAGTCTTTTGCCCACCTGGCATGTTGAATCATGGCTGTTATAAATAGCACTGTACCTGCTCATTGGGATGCTGCAATACTTCATCGAGGGCCGAATGCACTTTAAACGGTGCCACAACAGCGCGACATGACTGAGAGCCTTTAAGAAACTGCCCTGCTACCCTGGATCCAAGTAACATGAAATCCAAAGGTTTGATCACTGATACAGATTTTTTAAATAATCTATTTTGATAACCCCTCACACACCGACAGATTTCTGACCCTCTGGCCTGCTAACAACAGTCCATCATTTGGACTGTTGGGGGTGGGGGTCTAAAGGGTGGGGTTCTAAAGGGTTCTTCTGGTCTGCTTCCCACATGAAGATGCCAGCTTGTGCCAAAGGAATGGCTGGGTAAACAAACAGAAGAGGATCAGAGTGCCAGGCGTCACAGTGCCCGCCACTGCCCTTTGGGGCTGCATGAATCCTATCTTCACACAGGTAGAGCCGCGAGTCCCCTTCCAAAGAGGCCTCTGCCTTCCGCAGCTGTCCCCAGGTCGGAGAGGTGCTGAAATCCTACCCGGAGGACCGCAGAGCCGAGATCAAGACTTGGACAGATCCTGAGATTTGAGCTTCCTTTAAACTGAGGAGAAGCCGTGTGAAACATGACAGATGCGCAGTAGGAAGTCAGACATCATAGAGAAGCACCATCAGAGTCCATTTTTCTCCAGCAATTTTTTCATGTGTGAAAGTATCACACTTTTAATATTTAAGTGCAGGCGCAGAGAACGTCATACTGAGAATAACAAAGGCACAACTGCAGGTATCCTAGTGGCACCAACAAAAATACAAAAGCACTCCAAAGCCATGTACTTGGAAATAGCAGTTTGCTGGTTTACATTTACATTTATTTAGTAGCTTGATGAGGCAGATAATACATTGCAAGCATCCATATATTCAGCTATCTACCAAAATGCAGTAGTTTTCATTCAAGTATAAGAATAAGGTCTTACCAAAAAAATGTCCTTCCCAAGCAAAAGTGCTTTATTGGTAAACAGGCCGGTGTTCTTCCATGCATGAACATTGGTGTACCTGAGGTATGCATGCTACCTCATCCATACAGATTAATTTATCTGACATAATGTTTCCATCTGGCATTTTGAACAAAGACAGTCACCGAAAAACAAATACACTGTGCATAAATTAGATTATACTGTTCAAGAAAAATAACAGCAATTATGCATTCGGGCAAATCACTGTTTATCTCTCAAATTCTCCACCGGTTTCCTGACCGGCGCAAAATATCAATCTCCCCTCTAACCTCCAGAGCACGACAGATTCATGAATCTTTCAAGAATGTGTTGATTCTTGCATATTAAGCTTCACACACCCAAAATCATCTTAATTACATTCTCAGGCGCCTACACAGACTCTGCTAATAAACCTGGACATCATATAAACAGCTCTCCAGCCTACTGGTGTAGCCCTTAGGTAAGACCATGTAGCCTTATAATAAGCTCTGACCTTGGTGTAACAGGTGCACTGTGGCATCTGGCCAACATTTTGACTAACGCACCCAGTTCTCACGTGTCATTTCACTGTTTGCAGCAACACCGCTGTGCGTGGAAGGCCCAGGACATTAGCAGGGCGCCCTAACATCAGGCCACCGCTGGATTTGTACTCATTAGTGTAGCTACATCCAGACAAAACCAGAAAACCCTCCTTATGGAGCGACGAGAGCCAATAATCAGTGCAAATTCAGGAGTGGTTCTGCGACCAGTCTGGGCACATATATATTTGTTAATTCCAAATGAAACGAAATTTGTCTTCACGCTAATTTGGCAGATACCTGTTCTGGTATTTGTCCAGTGTTCAGCCTAGCAAACAGATCAGGCTCCAGCGGTTACCCATGCAGATAACAGAAGTACACCCCACACCCAACAATATATCTCTTTGGCCCCCAGCCTCCTGACACATCAAGCAAGGTGGTGTCGTTTGGGGAGGGGGGTCCCAGGCACAGAATACAAATCAGACGGAAAGAGTGACAGCTTGTGAAATGTCGAGCTGGCTGCCGCTTCCCGGCAACACAAGCGGCCGGTGATAAGAGGGTAAGAGAAAACAATTACAGCCTGGGCTGTATCTAATGGGCAGATTGGATATAATCAAGCTCCTGATTTGTGGAACACAATCGGCAGGCGCGCGTGTGAAATCCATTAACTCTGGGACAGCCTCGCCAAGCACTTGTGCCGTCTGCGGTTTCATTGCCACAGTGGTTCGAGGGCCGCGCTCTGGCCACTGCTCCCAAAATGTCTCCTTTTCATTTGCTATTTTTCTCAGTTTGATGTGTTCTCCTCCCCGGCCGCATCGCTCCGATTGGACCGCGACACAAACGGCACACGTCACATCATACAGAGCTTTCCTCACCCCCTTTACGCCGTTGTCTACCCAGTTAAGATCTTAAGATCTTTCCGTTTCCTTCATTGATTATGAATTTGGTATAATTGTAAAATACTCATCGCAGAAGACCTAAGAATCCAGTCACTCCCGGAAAGTAGGAGTTCAAAACTTCCTGAATCTCACACTGCCAAACAGTAACAATGACGGGGATTTGTTCCTGTTTCGGAGCTTGAAGACCAAACAAGACTTATATTGTCAGGATTATCTATAATAAATATCCAGATCGCATAACCAGGCAATTCAGAGAGCCCTTAACCCCCTGATAAAAGCAATTTCCATTCCAGGACGGTGTTCATTCCCTATTGTTTTGATACTCCCTCTAAGCAGACTCGGCTGAGCCTGCCGCATGTGTATGCAGCCTGTTTCCTGGACCCCCCCCCACTCTGTGTACCAACCAGATTAAAATATCAGAACAGGCCACACAACAGAACAAACATCCTCCCAACCCTGAGCAAAAGGCAGCCCAGAAAAATAAATAGCCTCCCTTCTGACGCTGTTTGTGGCTCGCCTCTTGCTACCAGAAAACCGACGGGAGGCCCAGGCAGATTGATAACACGTCAGCCTTGGATTAATCGCTGGGTCCAGGAGTGATCAGAATACTAAGTGCCTCCCCTTACCAAAGCAGATAAACTCTTGACACAGATGACACTTACAGATCCGCAGGTGTTCGTGAGACTAAATACTGAGCTCTTGGAAAGCCAGGACCAAAATGGATGACAGTGAGAATTAAAAAAAACACACACGCCACATTAAAACAGATAATGCTTTTTTCTTAACCCTTCGGGACAATCCAAACAACTAAGGCAATTTTCAATAAAATTAAATGATTTGGGTACCCATGAAAAATAGCCACATATGACCCAGCAAGACATGAGGCCATATTTGCACTTCAGGTCCCATTTGAAAGTATATCAGACCTCCTTAAGAATCAGAGCAATAAAAGTGATTACATAAATTGCCCAGCATGTGAGTACTCTAAGCAGCACCAAAGTCACTGCGCTGTTAAATTGTGTCAGTGATGAGCTAAAACCAGTCACAAAAGGAAAAAGGGAGCAAGCAACTCAAAAGAGCTGAATGTTTGAAAGTGACACCAGTGACTGGAGCGCATGAGCCTCGACGGGCGTTTAAAGGCAGCCAGCAAACAGGCGTGTAAACACAGTCCCCCACTCCTCTGCCGGTAAAGTACAGCTGACTGGCTGCGTCGCCATTCGGGCAAAGACGCGCCGTCACTCGCGGCTCCAAGCCCCGGCTCTACGCCAGCTGTCTCCCAACATCCATCACAGAACCGGCTTGGGGGCATCGATCATAACTACCCAAAAGCTTCATCTGAGTTTGGCTTTTCAAAGCATATTTTTAACTGCAGTTTAATTACAGGGATCAGTGCAGGTAATTGTAGCATCGCGGTGTTGATGACAAAAATGACAATGATGATGATACGATGATGATGATGATGATGATGATGATGATGATGATACGATGATGATGATGATGATGATGATGATGATGATGATGATGATGATGATACGATGATGATGATGATGATGATGATGATGATGATGATGACCCAGTCCCGGTTAAGAAGTTTGATCATTCTTGAGACGCACAGCAATGTAAAGCCATGAGTCATTAAAACCTACCTCAGGTCATCTTTAAACAAATCAGGGACACACCCAATAAAGACGTTCTTTTTCTTTGCTTATGCTAATAGGCACACTTTCCAGTCCAGGGCAAGAAATAAAATCCAGGTCAATAAAAATAGTATTTAATGTTATTTATTATTGTGATCATATACATGTTTATAGTCATCTAGATATGCAGCTACATCTATAGGTAATATTTTGCATAAAGTGATACAATACTTGAAATAGTCCATTAGTGCCATTCGAATTTACCAGCCGCTGAAAAATATTTTTTTAGTGTGAATGAGGAATAATAATTGCTACTATATATATTGCTGTAATGTAAGCAATGCGTTTACAAGAAGCATAAGACACTTAAAGAAGCTGACGAATACCTCCTCTTCTAATACGCCCTGTGCCCCTTTCAAATCACCGTCTGACTTCACATTTATAGCAAAATTTTTGTTTTCGATGGTAGGTGGGGGCGGGGGGGGGGGAGTCAGAGCAGTCGGATTCACAAGTAAATTCCTGTGCCTTTAGCGCCATCTACTGTTAAAATCGTTTACAGCTACAATTGTCTTGCCAAACTCAGCTTACATGCGACGATAAGCTTAGGTACGCAATGGGTACGAGCATGTCAAGTATATTAAGTGGATTAAGGACTCGAAACTTTCTTTGCATCAGTCTATGGTTCTGTGCAAGCAGTGAAAAATCTCTTTTCCTAATCCACTCGCAAAAAACATGATAAACTACAGAAGCATAAATAACAAACCACCTATAGCGCAGAGTAACTACGGAATTTGGTTTATCTCAGTTCCGGCATTGTTAATTTCTTCCACATTCGTTTTGCCTATTCCAGGCGACTAAGGAAAATCTACATTTACATTTTAGATACATTAATTTAAATATTGATTTAAGCTGGGAGAACGGTATTTCGGTTTACTCAAAAAAATTAAAAATCTACCGAATTGCAAAGACCATTGAATATGTAATTTATAACAATACGTTCTGTTCTTATCTAGTTGTGTCTACAGTTTCATGATCAAATAAAACACACCGCTCATACCTATGATAAAATGGACAAATTTGCTGTATGCAGTAAGACTTTAAATTGATTTCAGGGTACAGAATAGTTCTGTTACTGACAAATACTGTCCTACTGTACTTTTGCTCCTTACGAGACACAGATTAAGTCGCTTTTTGCACATTGTACGAGATGATAAACGTAAGAATCCCACATACCAAAGCGCCTGGTATCCCGCTTGAAACAGACGCGACGCCTAAACCCAACTTAGACGTACCTGTTTAAATTAGTAATACACGAGCTCTCGAGTTACAAGTCAAAGCGAAGGAGAATTTAAAAACCAGCACATAGCGGGTAGAAAAAAATACATCCTCAAATGAAAAATAAAGACGCGTCTTACCGTTAAAATGAATCCCATAAACTTTCGCGACACATATGAAGCACATTGACAGTCACCTTCCACATTAACCTACCCGGCTCCACGGGAAACTAGCCAGTAAAAGTGAGATTTAAACCAGAAAGCTGATGGAAATCAACTTACCTGGAAAGAACTGTCCACGTATGAAGTTCAGTGACTGAAATATGAGCGCGAAAATAACAACACGGGTCCTTCTGTCCATTTTCGCGGCGTTTATTTCACATGCCCACCGAATGTCCGCGCGTTGTGCGCCTGTAAGTATCCCCGCATCGGTGTAGCGGTGCCGGTATTTAAAGGCGGAATCCCGATCTGATTGTTTGGCTTCAAAATGAGTAGCAGTAACTGATGGAAAGGAGAGAGAGGATACGGGATGTTCCCGTCCCCCGGGTCCCTACACCTGCCTGGTCTGGACGCGATTGCGTGTGTGTGACTTTATGCTTCTGCCTCCTGTAACGCTCCACCGTGCAGATCCCCCCCCCGGTCCGCGAAAGGTGGGCTGCGATTGAGGCGCGCTCCTGCCACCGACTGGGCTCAATGCATGTCCTCACCCCAACCCTTTTCTGGGCTCCAGCTGAATCACAACTAGATCTGCCGCAAAAAAATGGACTGGAGGTTTTATGATCGCGCTCTAAACCTGAATTATGCCCCCCCCCCCCGTGTATTGTATTACTAAACGGAACTGTTTATTAATATTTAATGCACATCCCAAATACGGGGCGCGTTAACAACCACGAGTAACTAACAAAGAGAATGCAAATGAGACAAGCGCCGTTACTGTAATTCTCAAGTGATTAATAAGAGATTTCACGATTATTACACTGGAGTTTATTAAAAAAGGAATTTAGCGCAACACGGGAACTATAACCGACAGATAATAGGGATGAATCTGCGGCCATAAAAATGAATAATCCATTAAAGACTAAGCACTTTAAATGGCAAAAACAAATGAATATATGAAAAAGAAAATCAAAACCGAAGTGAAGGAGGAACGCACCCCATATATGCTAATGAAATCTCTTTCATTGTAATGAAAGTCCGTTTATTTCTCGTAAAAGTTAAGCTGGATGTTGCTTTAACATTGAAATTATCGTGTATATATGTATATGTGCATGTATATGTATGTGTGGAAAAAATATGACTAAGCGAGCAGTAAAGTCACACGGAAGTCTGAGAGCGAAAGGCACTCAGCGCTGATATTTCCATTTTCGGGATATTCCTAACGGAGAGTTTATAGCGGGTTATTCAATGCCTTTATGTTCAGATGATTTTGAAATATGTAAAACGGGCAACTTTCAGACCCCCTGATATGCCCGATATGTGACTGACTTATCAAACGCGCAAAATAATCTAACAGCTTTGTTTGATAGGATGTCTTAAGAGTGCTGCGTTCAAAGTAGGCGCAGTCACAGCGGAGCTCTCAGATCTGAAGGGTACTTGATCTCGTTGGTTATTATACACGCACATAAACATATAATTCCATTTCGATGACTATAAACATTCGATTCTGTTATATAATATTATTCAAAGTTTTTAATTTGGCAACAATTGTTACATAACATGTTTAGTATCTTCAGGATATTCTGCACAACAACACCAAACGTTCAAGATTTGTAAAGTATTTTACTTCAATTAAGGCTTAGCTAAAGCTAGTCTTAAAAGCTGTAGGCTATTACTGAATTCTTCCCCATCTAGTCAAGGTATGCAGTGCAGTCCGCGTGAAGGGGGGAGAAGCCTTAAAATTTTTGAAACATACACTTCTATACATTCTATACATTGGTGTATTTCACGTTCCAGATCCCTTTGTTGAGCCTGGAAGAGGTTTTAGCTTGAGTGTTGACGTTATGTTATGTAGTGACATATTTTTTTATTTTCCTCACTTGTGTGCAATTGCTTGTATTGCTATTTTCTCGGTCAACAAATTTACAGCGTTTATATGTGTGGGTGTCTGAATATGTGCCTGCATACTTTTTTTTCAAAGCTGTCATTTAAATCCAAAGCAAAGTTACAATTGAGTATTTGTCCTTTTTCCACACACACACACACACATATAAATAGATGGGTGTTTACTGTCATAATTACAAAGGGACAAAAGCAGCTTCCCCCAGGGGGGTTTTAAAACCAAAGCAAGTAATCATGCGTACGTAACCACACTAACGCCTACAACCCTGGCATAACACAGGAAAGGGCTTATGTGTCACAGGGCTGCAGAGAATGGTATTATCAGTACAGATACGATCTATTTGCACACCAACCAAATAAATAATTAAAGTACAGTGATTTGACATGGAAAATATATCAATTGATTCAAAATTATATGATAGTGTGCGTACACGCCTTTTCCATGACACTGATCCAATACAGTATCGTGGGGAGTCTGGAGCCTATCGCAGACTGCAGGGGCAGTCTGGGTGGGATCATAGCCCATTGCAAGGTAAAAAATAAAGTGTAATATACAGGTAATCACTCACTGTGGGTGATTCTTAGAGACAGAAATGTGCTAAATTGCATGTCTTTTGACTGAGGAGGAAAATCAAAGTGCCAGGAAGAATGCTGCACTAATACAGTGAGAACATGCACACTGCATACAGTAGGGAGTGGGATCAACCCCACTGAACTAGCTGCAGTGCCTCCCCACTAGTCTTAATTAGTTCAAAATAATCGAGGTGTGACTCTAATATTGCAAAATTGAGAGCATTAGAGCAGCAGATATAACACTGAATGGTAAGTCCCTGGGCCCAAGGCTGTGTATCACAGAGTTTTGATTCTGGGAGCCGTTGTAGATGCAGTCACGTCATTGCAGGTGAGGCTGAGGGTTCTATAGAGAAGAAAGACATGGCATTGAGGAGCGCTGGAAAGTGTGCAGTCAGCAGGGCTGCCTTAGCAGCCATTCTTAAAAAAATTAGATTTCACCAGGCTCATGGCCACAGAAGTGGAGCAGACCGATACCCCCCCCCCCCCAACCCCAACCCAGCATGCAAATGCTGCACAGTCACCTGCTGCAGAAAAGTCTGGAGGGATCAACATCTCCAGGGTCATCTGGGAAATCATGTGCTGTGATCGGCCCCAACTGTTTCTCACATTTCAGTTACAGAGTCGGAGCCAGAAAGCTTGTGCAGAAGTGTGCTATTGGCTACCGTTCATCATTTAAAGCAAGAATTTTCGGCAAGTCGTGAAGGAGGTACTTTGCATGAAAAATAATCACACCTTGCCTAAGCACTAGAGCACACTTAACACATTCATATGTATGCAGGTGTGCTTTTTATAATCAGAAATAATATCTCACATCCATACACCCTTACAGAAAAAGTAAAAAAAGAGCAGTTTTGCTTTTCTAGTTATAAGTTCAAACCTTACAACGACATTACTAATTATTTTCGGATTTTTTTATGCTTCTGTAATCAAAATATGTTAATTGATGTTGAATCTTCTGTTGTCTTAAGTCTGATATCAGGTTTTTTCCTGAGTCTGAATTTCATTATGTTTTAGTCATTTTTTTGTGATTTATGCAATGTTTGCCTTTGTTCTCCAATGGATTACTTATTTCTATATTGGACCACGTCCCAAAACAGGTTTAAATCCCTTCTTTATTTATAAACCTAGCAATCTGTACAGTAGTGGAGGTTTTCCAAACTATATTAGGCCTATATTACGACGTGCAGAGAGAGCAAAGGAAAAAAATGATTTAATTAGCTTTCAGATTCACCATATCACCAAACTGTAATAGCTAACTGGAAAATATGGCCCGATAATCATAAAAAGTCATAGCTCGAACGATTCAGAGCAGCATTTCATAAGATAAATAGAAATTCTGGAGGGCATGAAATAAATTCAGCGATCCCTAACTCAAACGACAGCTTGAGATGAATCTATATGAATCAGTATTAGGAGTCCTTTACTCATAATCTTCGCATAATATACCCTTCAGAGAAGATACGCTTATCTCTCTCAAAGGTATTATATTTAGACGTATATATCATGGAAAACACGTTTCAACCACGACACTTCAGAAAAGTACACTTTCATCGCAGTTCGCCACAATCTTCCGACTGGCCCAGCTGAAACGTATTTCAAAATCCTAAGGCTGCTGTGGATGAGTAGCGTTCAGAGGCGATTTCCGGGAGACGGTGTCCGTCCCCCGCTGCCTGCAACGTTGCGCTCGTAGGTTGAACTTACTGCCGATCATCACCGATTCCTAACGATGTGTAAGCAAAGAGCAAGTGCACTGATCAAACCGCTCAGCCCTGCCCGGACTACAAATACGTGTCCCGGTTAGCACCCCCTGAAACAGCTGCGCCATCTGCCTACGCTATCTGTCATATCAGCGTCCTCCAAGCTCCCTGCTAATTACTAACAGATCTGATATACGAGCTCTAACACGGCTAATGTCCCCTGCGCGATCGTCTTTAGAAAGGGACCGTGATAAACTGTTGTCCCCCATGACCACTTTTGAATATATAGAGTTATCAATAAATTACAGCAGGAGCCTTATGTTAGCCGGCAGCAGCTCCACATCTGAGAGATCTCGCCTGCTAGTCAAATGGAACTTTTCACCACTACAGTGATCGTCATAGCAATTTTGCTCAGAAAAAAATATTACATGTAGGTCTGAGGTGGCATGGTGGTGCAGTGGTTAGCAGTGCTGACTCACACCTCCGGGAGCTCAGTTCGATCTCCTCCAGGGTTCCGTGCGTGGAGTTTGCATGTTGTCGTCAGGGAGGTTCCTCCGGGTACTCTGGTTTTCCCCCACAGTCCAAAAACATGCTGAGGCTAATTGGAGTTACCAAATGTCCCATGTGTGTATGTGTGTGCCCTGTAATGGGTTGGTGTTCCCTGCCTTGCACCTGTAGCCTGAAGGATAGGCTTTGGACCTGCCATCACCCTGAATAGGGGAAGCGGTTTCAGAAAATGGATGGATTTGAAAGGCTACACTTGCATCAGATGTACTTAACATTTTTTATGTACTGAACTTCTTTGTAATGACAGAGTGTCTTACACTTTTTTCCCATTATAAACCCCTAGATATTTTACTAGAACAATTCCAGAGGGTACAACTCCAGGTATGTGACACAGCAACCTTCTGGTTGCAAGTACAATGTCTATCAACCTCTGCAATGCCTTCTGGTTAAAAAAAAAAAAACTTTACACTTAAAAAAAAAAACTAAAGAAAATTACAGTGAACATGTAAATGTCGCATTCATATGCTATGGCATTTATGCATCATTTTCAGTATTGCCCTACCAATTGGTAACAATAGCCAGGTAGATTATAACATACAGTACAACTGGGCTACAAACAAATGTCCTGGACACCCACGACCGGCTATGGGACATAATTCACACAATCTCACACACACACACACACACACACACACACATACACCTTGGGCACCTATAACAGGCCCTAGCACAGAATTCACACACATAAACACACACACACGCATTTAGAACTACCAATTTACTTGCACAGCATGTGTACCGCAGTTCTGCAGTGGAAACCCACGCAGACAAGAGGAAAGGCATGCGATGCTCTCAGATGGTGCTGGAGCCCGATTGGATCCTGGAGGTGTACGGCAACAATGCTACCTGCCGGGCCAGCATGCTGTCTAAGGGGGGGAAATTAAACAGGAGACAGAGTTAATTTTAAATCTAGAGTTAATCTTTAAAAAGCTAGACCACATATACTGTGATGATAAACAATAAAGCCAAATGAAAAACTAAAACAAAATGGCAGTGACTGTTCACGGCAAACTCAACCCTGTCCATTCTGTGTCATCTGCCGGATCCACAGCTCTGCTTCTAATATTGTACACTAATGTGGAGTTTTAGGGAAATTTTCTATTTAATTTCCGTTACTGCCATCAACTCACTCTGGCCAGTTTATTTCCGGCCTGTGTTGGTTATCTAAATCTGTTTTAGCATCTTCATTTTTAACAATAAGGAATCTCGTTTCAGCAGAACATCATTTCGTCATATGAATCATTGAAGACCTGCACGGTTGTGTGCTGTTGTTTATGGTTAAGGTACCAAAACCTATTCATAAGAGGGTGTAACAGGTTAACACAGAACAAGGTAACTTAAATACTTTGTATGATAACCCCCGGCAGAAGTGCCGCTAGAGATTTTGGGCCCCATAAAATCATATCATACAATCCAATTATATTCCAAATTTTTTAGGGTACCTGTCACTCAGGGGTCCTTGAAATCATTGTGATCCCCCCTCCTTTACAGAGCCCCTAACCCAAGCTTCATGTATATTTTCATAAAAGGCAAAATTAATGCAAAATTGTATATGGACAAGGTATACAATAGGCCTAATACACAGTACTGGTGGTCAGAAGCAGTCAATTATTATTACAGTGGTGAAATAGATCTACAGTATAATGCATTTTATAGCATGATGGCAAAATATGTGGTAAATGATAACTTAGTCGAAAGCTTTCATTGGCTTGACTCTTTAACATCTGACATCAGAGAGCACTGACCCGTACCATAATACAGGTTAAAACAGAATCACAATGATGCTTCAGGTCCTCGGAATGATTTCTACAAATCGAAAGCAGTCAGAAGACATGAGGTGTAAGGATGACTCAAGATGGCTTTCTGATAAATTAATTTATTCATGCCTTCATTTTATGTAATCGCTTATGTACAAAGTGAGAAGAATCTTTATTTATAAGGTAACAAGTACAATCTTCGGGTATTCACCAATGTTACGAAGTGCTTAAGAATAAAGCGGTGAAGTTGAGCGACCGGCGAGCCTTTCTCTAAGGGTTAACAGAATTAATTGAATTTTGGTGCATTACTTTTGGCATATTTCGCTCTAAGAAGCGTTGCATGATGGTCCTGCATCTGCAGTCTGTAAATCATAGACTCTGTGTTTTATAGTGACTTTTAATTAGCAGTTCTATTATTTAGAGATGTAAAAATCAATGCATCATTAAACCAGTGACACTTCCTTGTTTATAGGTATAGTGTGTTCACAGGTTCTGTGCCATAATTCGCTTTTCTGTGTTATTAATTATTTCAACCATTTCATCAATATCTTCCTTTTTTCTACTGGCTCAGAGTCAAAATTATGTTACCCGAATGACAGTACCGCCAAAATGTTTGCTTCAGATTATCGTTATCGAATATTCCCTTTGTCTCATTCTGCTCTTTTTTCAAAAGTAATACCAATCCTTGCTTTCAGTCATAGCTGCAGGAGAAGCAGCTTTTGCAGGATAATCTCACCCACCGTGCATTTCAAAGTCCCATCTCTGACGAACACAAAGTATCCCTCAAACGATTCATGCACTAATTCAGTGTATTAATTGATCTTTGAGAGCTCACGGACGTTAATTGATTTGTTAGTGCTTAGGGGTTTAAATGGGACGACGACCGGCGTCACCCTAGTGTGAATAAACTGTGGACTGGACTGTTTTTGTGTTACATGCACCCTTCAGTCATCATAGTTTGCATTGTTAACGTAAGAGAGATATGGGCTGTGGGGTGGGGTAACACGGCAAACTGTGCTCTCCCCCCACAATGCTGGATTAATCGACCAGGTGAGCATATATCAGTCAGGTGTCTTTGACAGCCACTTGTCCTCAGCAGAAGGTTGTGGCTGCAATCGCTGTGATCGCTGTTCCTCTGAGCTGGCCGCGATGCTGTCGGGTGAGGAGAGGCGGGTGGGTGTTGGCATCACGCTGGGGGGGGGGGTGTGTCCCAGTCCCCGCAGCTCCTGAGGTGGCATGCATGCTGAGAGGGAGACCTAGAACAAATATGGTAAATAGCCATTCAGCTTTGGAAGAATATGTGCTTTCAGAAGTATTCAAATTTTTATCAAAAGGTGGAAGCCTTCGGTAGATAGTCCTAGAAATATTCCAGTTCATTCGAAGTTTCGAAGTTTTATTTGTTACATACGCAATTCTACTCACAGATGCACAGCGAGAGTCACAGCTGCCCATTCCCATGATGTGAATCAGGGGACATAAGATTAAGAGACAAGACATGACGTATTAACAAAAATTAGACATTAATTAATAATCATAAATGTCCATGGTGTGCAAAATTAGCATGTGCAGTATATGTATTATATTTGCATCTGATAAGTAGGTATAGAAGATGGATGGATGAAGAATATATTTAAGTAATTCAGTTATGTGTGAGCCCTGTGATGGGTTGGCACCCCGTCCTGGGTTATTCTCTGCTTGGTACCTGTAGATTCTGGGATACATTCTAGGCCTCCTGTGACCCTGTATTGGACAGGTGGTATAGAAAATGGATGGATGGATAGTAAAAATGCCTTCAAAATCTGATTTAAAATAACATGACAACAAAAAAATTATTATAATTTATGATTATCCCATCTGTGTGTACGTGTGGAGTTTGCCTGTTTTTCACTGGTTTCCTGTGTGCTCTACGCATTTACGTAAGCCGATGTCTGTAAAATGACCCATAGTGTGTCAATGTATGTGTGAGTGACAGGTGGGGGGG
>JABFEB020000124.1:1044432-1056555 GCA_019775895.2 Stomatorhinus ivindoensis
GGGGCCCCACGGGCCCCCTGCACCCCAAGGGCCCCTGGGCAGCGGCCCCGCTGGCCCGGTCCGTAATCCGTCCCTGTGTATACGCCTATAGTGAACGAACAATGAGGGTCCCTAGTTTAGTTCTGAACCAGAGACTCGAAGGAGTGAAAAAGTTGGTGAGTGAGTCGGTGAATGAGAGGCTGAGATGGGGTACTGAATGAGACACTACTGAATGAGACGCTACTGAATGAGGCTGCCATACTTCTGTCATCATTGAAATACATCATCGACTGGTGTAGCATATAATCTACACGTGCCATGCAGTGACTTTCCATAAGCTGCAAATGGATTTTAGAGATGAAACATTTTCAGGATTTTAAAAGATTTTAACCAAGGTTTGTCAGTGTTTGGACTAGTAAGCTGGCTATGCGATGACCTGTTATTTTTGTGTTTTTAACAAACATGAGTAGCTGCGGTGCAGTGTTGAGAGACTTAGTCTATAAGTGAATATCAAATGTTTTTTCTGTCATAGGTGGTATAGCACTGTTTAGTTTTACTAATGCGCTATTTTGACATATCAGAACACAAGTGTTTTAGATCTATTTTACACAGGAAGTTGCACTGAATGAGTTGTGAACGAGTCAGAACTGAATAAAACAAACTGTATCCCAGAATCATTTTGCTCATCACTGGTTTGCAAACTACATCGAAACTTTTGATGTAGCTAATTCTAGTATTATAATGTAATAATATACACGTGCCATAAGATTTCTCGTGTGAACATGAGAGCCTTAAAGCGTGAGCGTCAGACCAGATGCATAGGAGACGGCAATCCTGTGACAGCTACTGATGTTTCAAAAGTACAGGTAGGTAGGTAAAGTCCTTGGTTTGTCCTTGAATTTCTAAAGCAAGTACTGCAAAAATAACTGTATACGTTTACAAGGGATGAGCAGCATAGGAACCAGTATTTGTTGTTCAACAATGAATGAAATGGACAGCGGCGATGATTGGTGCTATAATTTCATTAATCAATGGAGAGAAGGTATGCAGCTCCAGCAGCCTGGCAAGCTGTCCAATCACACGAAACTCACTGATCATGTGGTAACCAACACTTCACTCACTCTTCTGTCTTCCACTAAAATCAAGGCTTGGAAGTATTCTATAGTTAAGTAAATCTGTTGAGAGCAAAATATGAATTGATATACTGGAAACTTTGTTTATAAACCACTGCTACCTCTCAATTCAATTCAATTCAATTTATTTTTATATAGCGCCTTTTACAACAGAGTCATCCCAAGGTGCTTTACATGGATGTGTTGTGATACGTTAAACATCATTAGAGAGAGTAACACAGAACAGGAAAACGGAAGGAAAGAAATTAAATAAAGAAAGCCAGATGGCAACGGAGAAGAGGAACCAAAAACTCCCAAGTAAGGAGAAAAAAATCTCTGGGGGTCCAAGATTAGCTGGTTGCCCAACCCCCCCTGGGCACACTAACATTACAGCACGCAAAAAATAGTGGAAACTAAATCTTAGTTACCTACCGATCTCATGTCTTACAATAGTTACTATAGTTATTATGTTTATTAATTCTGTAAACTTGAACTACCTGAACTCGTGAACTACTACAAGCGAAATACTGATCACATGTTTTATTGTCAATAATAAATAACAAAACATCTTTTATCCCAAGCAGTTTCTATAGTTGTTACTACAGCTGTTACTTCTGTAAATCTCTGTGATCTAATGAAGGAACTACTGAAAGAACTACCAAGGAACTACTGAAGGAACAAGTCATGAATAACACAGGTGAAATATGGATCGTTTATCAATAATGAATCATGACGAGATCTTTTATCTCAAGTAGCTGCTATATTTGTTTATGAAACGTACTTCAGCATTAACTGAGTTGTGCCACCTCAAGCAAAGTGTTACCTAAAAATTATTGCAATTCCTTCATTCGGTGGCTTGTTTTAACGATCTCATCAATTTTCCATAACTGCATATCCAGGACAGCAGCATGGCAAGAATGGAGTCTCTCCCAGGAACCACAGGAAGCGAGGCCGGGCACGCCAGCCCACCCTAGTGTACATGCACAGACGCTAAATTTTGTGATGCCACAACTTAGAGATCTGTATTCACGTAACCATATCTTTTTGGCCGGGTGCGAAGAGATCAGAGCACCTGGAGGAAACAAAGAAGAGAGACAAACCAACACAGAGCAGAAGGTCTAATGGAATCCACAAGCCTGGAAGCATGTGTTCGCCCTGTTCCCCAGTCAGCCACCCTGCCACTCTTTCCATAGACAGTGAAATGCCCTGTAGTCTTCCACACAACAGAAACACAAAACCGACAAAAGCATCTGTTAAATATTAAAGGTAAGGAAATGACGCACCTATCAGTGTCAGACATCAAAGAAGCCTGTGCATTCCTGGGTCAGTGTTGCACACACTCTACAAACACCAAATAAGAACATTGTATTTCTCAGGTCTTCAAATGCCCACTATGTTGCTTCTCAAAAGAGACAGGCCAGTATGCAAAACAGCCATGCTGTGCCTCGTAAATGGAAAAGAAAAGAAACGTTTTTTTTTAAACTAAACTTGAATGTTAATTGTAATACCTGAAGGAAAGCAATAGCACTTAACACACCACACCCAGAGGAACATTTTTAATAATTTTCCAGTTTATCGCGTTGATCTTTTCACTCAATCCATTTTGTCTCATGAGTTACCGATTTTCCCTCGGCGATAATTCACTGATTTCAGATTTAATTCGGGGCTACTTATATGAAGCTTCCTTTAATCTGTACATTGTGTGAAATATCTTTGCAAAATGCTGTGGATGGGCATAGCACATTAATGTTTTGGAAAGAACAACATTCCGCATATTCCTTTGAAATCATTGGCCGGCATTTGAGACCCCACCCTGATTCCTGGATGAACAGCAGTTGCCTCGGAGACCTGTTTGAGGTACTATATGATTGGCTGTAAGCAGTTCCCCCAGTCTGTTAATGAGGTCGTCACCCTTTGTGGATACCCACTACTCATCAGTGACTTCCTCTGAAAGAATGCAAGCATAGTCACGGATACGGATACAAAAAAATCAACTCATTTAAACTTAGGGCCCCTTGTACATGAATTCGGACTCGTGAGCACTGACTACATCACCAACGCCGGGGTCAGAAATTTAAATCGACAAGGTCATCACCAAGGACGTTTCTTGCTTTTCAAAAAATCAAGGGCTAAGCCAAGTTTGCCTGAGACTTTTCTTTAGGACACATAAATTATTATCAACATGAATATAATGTTCAAGGAAACAGAGACATTTAGCCATTGACTATTAAACATCAGTTGTATAATTTATCACAAGATAATATTATTTAATCAAAATAATTTCTCACGTCTCACCTTTAGGACCACGAAGACACACATTTTATGCTACATTTTATATTACAATCCTGCAGGAGCTGGCCCTGATGTAGAAGCAGGTCCAGAACCCTTTTTAAGTATCTACTAGGTACTTTTCGCTCGAATACGAGCTAATAAGGAGGTGCTCACAGTAATAGCTTGCCGATTGATTGACAACAAGCACCGCCGCTAAAACTTGTAAGTTACGTGGAAATGTGGGGAAAATAAATGGAGCAAGCACTGAGCAGATAGAAATATTTTGGACCTTAAATACATTTGATGAATACTTTATTTTTGCTTGTGTCTCCATAATTCTGCATCGGAAAATCTGACAAGCAATACACTTTTGTCTAATGTCGCTGGTACGGCTGGTGGAACCGGCCAGTGCTCATTGGTGTAATAACATTAAAATCGTTTTTTTTCATTCTGTGAAACTGAAAAATCGATCTGCCAGCCAGATTTAATAATGAAATATAAACATGCGGGTTGTATGAATAAAACATAAATAAAAGGCTGTATCCATTTTGATCAAGATTGCGCCACCCCCCCCCCCACCCCAAATAAATAAATAAATAGTGAGTTATTTAACAAAACAATTTTTTGGGGTGGTGGTGAATCTTAGAATTTTGTATAAAATTTAACCTTAAAGCCTTTTGTGTCTCCAATGCTTAATTAGTATAATAGTATAATGGTCCCAGTTCTGTCATGTGGTGTGAAACACCTCCTTTTCCACCCGCAGACAAGCCCTTCTCACTTTTTTATTGTGCAAATACTTGGGGCTCCAAAATACTCAAGGCAATCATTCCGGGTGATGAGACCTAACAACGCCAGTGGTCCTTACCCAGTGATGATGTCAGTGTCCGGACACAAGAAGAAAGGACTCGAAGGCACACATAATAAGAACTGAAAAGGGACATTATTAAACAAAACTGGAGAAGGGAAACAAGACAGCGAGGGGTGAAAAGGAGAAGACTATTACAGAGTCGGACACAGGTAACAGGAGGTAGACGTTAATGACTGGACTGGGGCTGACAAGACAGGTACTTAAATACAGAGACTAACGAGAGACAACAAGCAATGGGAGTAGCTCCTCAGGCCGTGTGAGGGGGGAGACAGGAGGGACAGGCGAACATGACGGGCGGGACGTCACAATCAGGAAGAATACTGAAGACCTGCCTGAGGGGGGGCACTGAGAGCAGCACTTTGTGTGCCAAAGCCAGCTGACGAATCCGCGCCGGCATTTATGTCACAGGTGAACGGCGCGGTGGGGGCGGCGGCCACTGTTACGCCTTGTTCAGCGGGTTCCTTCAGGTGCCCCCTCCATGTCACCGTCTCATTCCTCCAGCCAGGGGGGTTGCCGACTGCTGATTTAGTTAGTGCCAAGTGGTATTAAGCACAACTGTCTGTTAGACATGCTACAATTCAGCAAGAACGAATAAACAAAGTGTGAAAGGAATATTCCAGAATTAGGAGAGGCATGGCAGCATCGTGGAGAGCATGTTTGCCTCACACTTCTAGGACCAGGGTTTATGTCACTGCCCCAGCTCTACCTGTTTGGAATTTGCACGTTCGACCCCATGCTGCTGTGGGGTATCCTCTGGGGACCCCAGCTCCCCCCCCCCACTGGCAGGTTAGAGACTCTGAACTGGGAGTAGGTGCCTGTGTGTGTGTGTAAATGGTGCGCGACAGTGAGCCCTGTGATGGGTTGGTGCCCCATCCTGGGTTATTCCCTCCAGGCCTCCACGTTCATGCAAGCTGGCGTTGAAAATGAATGGATGGATGATCAGCATGCGAAGTAGATAATGGCTTACCTGAGCTACCTCATGCAAAGCAAAATAGATGAACAGTTCCACCATCTATCTATTCATCTTTCAACCAGAGATAGAGCTGAAGGGTGCTGTGCCTCCCTCCCCTCCAATCAGATTACCCCCTTTCAGTGCCCCCATTATCATTGGCTCAGAGTGATGTCAATCGATTTTATTTCTTCTTAGAATGACATGAATACACAAGCCCTAATGTTTTCATGTTTGTAGGTTTGGTGGCTCCATGGATATGGGTACCTCAGTTATATTTGATGCTCGAACAGGTAGCTTGCCGGTAGGTGATGCCTATGTCATAGGTAAACCTTCTAGTGAGGGAGAGAAAAAAAAAATCAGCTAATGGAAATATATTGCTTTTTTTGTTCTATGTTGTCTGTCCTTCCATTAGAGGCACAAAAAACACAGACTTAAAACTGGTCAATGAGGAGAGAACTTTCCACTGAGAGTACAAGACCAGGTCAGTCAATAAAACTTGATTTTAACGATCGAAACAGGGATGCAGCCGGTTAGAAGGTTTAACATAAAAAGCAAAACAAAAAAAAAAAAAAGAACAAAAAGACCGACCATGCCATACATTGCTGAATTGCCACTGCCCACTCCGACAATCCTGGCTTTTTCCATAGATACGCAGCTGGTCCTATTTATACCCAGTAATGTAATTTGTCTAATCAGGGCCAGCTGGGCACCATTAGCTGGGACTTGGCATGTGACTGTTGCTCGGTTGCCATAGGAACAAAAAAAAATCACCCAAGCTACTTGCCATCCTTCTGCTTTCTGCCCACTACCAACTGATATTATTAAAATATTTCCATTTCTTAATTATTAATTGACAGTGTATTTTAGTTTCTTAATTGTATTCCCCAATATAGCATGAGGTTTCTGTATCTTACTAGGGTTGGAATTATCAGACGTATTTGCACTTATTATGTATTAAATAAATTACAAGTATGCTTCAGCACCCTTAATGCAGCCAATAGGGTGCAAGACGGATTCGAGGATTCATGTTACTGATTTATGAAATCAGTGGCAGCTATTGGCAGAAATTGTGCAGGAGGTAAGGTGACCAGATAATCATGTCAGGAAGGACACTTTGAGCTACTTCTGATTTTACAAACTACTTTCAAACAGAAAGGCTCCTGTGTTTGGCTAAATAGTTCAGCTCTTCTTGTGCTTTGACTGGTTTGTTTCCTTCACTGAAAGACTCATCCAGCTGTTTCACATCAGCATTAGTGACACATGCATGATTATAGGAGACTGACCAATCAGCACACAGCAAGAACTCAGTGCTCAGGTGAAATCCAGGTGCTTTTAAATGAAACGGTAATTTACAATTCCTGTCCTGGCTCAGTGTCCTCCCTGACATGGATTATCTGGTCACCCTAGCAGGAGGTCACCCCTCCCCCCATTTCACAATATCGCAATAGCAAACTTTTCTAAAGAAGAGGGAAAATGCTTTTGCATGGCAATAAAATATTAGTAATGAATTATTTCAAACTTATTGATTTAATAATTTAAATCTGAAAAACAAAGGAAGTACTGCCTCCTCTATCTCAATGGACCAGCTGGCTCTGAAGGAAATACTTGTGTACCTTCCATCAGACTTAAACTATAACGTACCGATAAATAACAATAAATAGCAAATAACGATAAATAACAAATAACGACAAATAACAATAAATAGAAAATAATAAATAGCAATAAATACCACATAACAACAAATAGCAAATAAATGATTTTTAAAAATAAATGTGTAAAAAGTCAATAGGTGTTCAGTAATTATGTCGACGAGTTAACGTGCAGGATACAGGGGACCACAGACAGCCAGGCAGGAGGAGCGAGACGAGTCCAGGGCACAAGTAGCTAAGATCCTTCGGAAACCTCATCCCCAGCTCGCAGAGAGAGAAGGCGAGTATCCCTGCTTAGGCACTGTCGGGGCTTTGGGAGCACGCCGGCGTTTATCGCTCCACACATGCGGGCTTACGCCAGCCGGCCCTGAGTCACGCACCACAAGCTCTAAGGCACAGCACTTTGCCTAATCCATCCCCTTCTGATGCTAATCCTCCCCACGAGCCGCTCTCTTTCACACCTCACCAAGATGATAGACTCGGCCGCCCAGCTGCGCCCAGCGCTGGCTTGGCCCACCCATTGGTCGATAGCGGTGACTGGGAATCAAGAGAAGGGCCACACGCCGTCCTGGAGAGAAGCTGCTAACTTCAGGACCAGCGTCCGTTTACAAACTGCCTGACTAAACCTGACATGGGCAGACACTGTGTATCAGTCCGCCAAAACCCTGCCTCAGTTAACTGCCTAAACCTGAGATGGACAGACACTGTGTATCAGTCCGCCAAAACCCTGCCTCAGTTAACTGCCTAAACCTGAGATGGACAGACACTGTGTATCAGTCCGTCAAAACCCTGCCTCAGTTAACTGACTAAACTTGAGTTGGACAGACACTGTGTATCAGTCCGTCAAAACCCTGCCTCAGTAAACTGACTAAACCTGAGATGGGCAGACCATGTGTATCAGTCCTTCAAAACCCTGCCTCAGTTAACTGACTAAACCTGCGTTGGACAGACACTGTGTATCAGTCCGTCAAAACCCTGCCCCAGTTAACTGACTAAACCTGAGTTGGACAGACACTGTGTATCAGTCCGTCAAAACCCTGCCTCAGTTAACTGACTAAACCTGAGATGGGCAGACACTGTGTATCAGTCCGTCAAAACCCTGCCTCAGTTAACTGACTAAACCTGCGTTGGACAGACACTGTGTATCAGTCCGTCAAAACCCTGCCTCAGTTAACTGACTGAACCTGAGATGGGCAGACACTGTGTATTAGTCCGTCAAAACCGACGAAACCAGGTAGAAACACCGATTGGTGGATTTCACTGGAAATGACCAACTCTGCAAAAGGTTGAGCGCCATAGTCATTAACTTTAATGTATAATACATAAAACAACAGGAAAGTATAAAACACAGGAAAATGATAAGTAGCACGCAAACATGAGCACATGTGAGGGAGAAAGACAAGGTACAAAACATAAAAGCTGCAAAACAATATATTGATAAGAATATTTAATTGAAAATACATAATTTCCCACAATACAAAACACACACTGCATTGTAGGTGTTTTCTAGCCCGTCACTGGGCAATTTTTAATCTGGAATTTTTAACCTGGAGCACCATAAAAGCGGTCGGGTTAAAAGTATGAAAGAAGGCCCCCTTAGTGACAGGAGCCCTAAAAATTTAGAACATAACTGGATTTGTCAGAATTGGGGTCCCAAGATCATAGGCTTGCATGGGGCCTAAAATCTGTAGCCGAGCCCCTGAGGTAGCCCCTACGGAAGGCGTAAACAGAGCGACTTGGAGGGGAAACACAGCGGCAGAGACACGGGGCAATTTTTAAGTCTGCTGACTTAACTACTCTTTTCTGAAGCTTGTAAACCATCGACACCGTCACTTTCCCCCATAAACTTTGTTTTATCCTTATCCTTGACTAAACATCTCTCCCAGTGAGAGACCCTGCTCTCCCCCGCTAAACCATCAGAGGATCATGGCGCATGAACTTGTCTTAAACGTAAAATATATGTATATGTAGTCTCCCCGATGCCCATTTCATTTGCTTTCATCGTTGTTAATTAAAGGCCTGAAACACACAAACAAGCACCGTCACGCAGATAAGAGAGACAGTAATTACACTTTTAGAGCGGCGATATTTTAGCTGAACCGGCTGTCGCAAGACTGGATTTACAATATCAGAGAGAAAAGAACTCACATCAGCCACTGGTGGTCCTAGGGGGTCTTTCCTAAAATGTATGAATATATTCATAATGAAATATTTTAAGCATCCTAGCACTGCACATTTTTACACATTCATCTTATCTTGCTTTTTATTATGAATACCTTTATTAACATCTAAATCAAATTAATCAAAACAGTATGTAATGAAAGCCAAGAATATTTAATATTGATGAAACAACATTGGGGGACAGGTTGGACTGCTTTAGGCTATACAGGTGGACACCGACTCGAGAAAAAGACCCCCGAGAGACACCATGGTTCTATCTCATGCAGTTCAGGACACAACGACAGGGACACCACACACAAGCAAAGAAAATCTGCCTGCATTACATATTTATTCACATGTGACACAGCTCATCAGGATAATGTGCAACCCAGTGGGTTATGAATAATGCATCCAGAAGGTCACGGGTTCATGTCCTGTGGCTAGCAAAGTAATCATATCACCGCTGGGCCCTTGAGCAAGGCTTTTAATCCCAGCTACTCCTGGGGCTCTAGATGTGGACTGAGCCCAAGCTATCCTCACATGTGCAACTTTTTGTTCAAAAATGTGTAATGAATAAAGACCTGAGCCACACCCCTCAAATGACTTCTTTCTAATAAAGTAATCCTTTAAAAATGCGTCTGTTTGAAGTGCAGTAAGATTAGTAGACAGAATTCAGCACAATCCCTAAAATTAATGACATAAGAACAAGAAACGATGTTGTTTGCTCCGCTTGTTATTTGGCCGCAGGAAGAATTTGCTGTGCTGATTGGCCTTCGGCACTGTACGCTAGTGTGCTTCACTATACTGGATATTGTATGATTAAAGAATTAAAGAATTAGCATAATGGCTTGGCAGTAGGTAATAGTGCTACTTAAACAGCAAGACTATGAGACATGGAAGGTGACTAACTGTACTCCTCATGTGTGTCAAGTCCTGCAGCAATTTTTAAAATGACTTTTCCATTTTGCTTTGACATATGGACACCACTGGGGAAGCCAGAGAGCATAATCACCACATTTGTTACAATTAACACTTTTATGCAAATGCCGAGTGGCGTCAGTCACAAACATCAACGGCCAGAAGGGATGACTACCTGACAGACGTTCAGCACCTTCCCAGCAATCTCTGAGACCCTCGAAGTTTCTCAGGTCTGTCACTCATATGCAAGCAGCAAGAGTGTTATATGGTATAATGGATTAGGATGAGGTTCTGCAAGGTAACGGCTGCTGGATCAAGGTGCAAGGAAGGGCCTAGTATCGCCCCAATGAGCAATATTATTATCAAATTCATTTTTTGTTGGTTGCATGGTGTCACACATGGTCTCACACTTATTGGACCGGGCTGGAGTCTCTGCCGCAGCTCCACGTGTGTGACGTTTCCCATTCTCCCCCATGTCACTGAGGGGTTTCCCCCAGGTACTTTCCCCACAGTCCAGAAAGATGCTAAGGGGATGTGAAGTTCCTATATTGTCTGTAGTTGTGAAAGGTGTGTGTGCCCTACTAGGGGTTGGTGCCAAACCTTGCACATCTCATAGCTTCTACAGGCTCTGGACTCCCATGTCCCTGAATAACACAAGAAAATGCATATTTTGTTGAAATATCCAGCTGCATAATTGATTTTAAACACTGCTTTATAAAAAATAAGTATTAGCCCCATTCTATAAAGCTAAAGCATTTACCAACTAGTTCCAAACCTTTTTACCCACCCTACCCAAGACATCGAGGATTATTTTCTAAAATAAGATTCCAACACAAGTTGTAGACGAGTGGGTATATTGTGTACGTAAGTTGTTCGTGAGATGAATGAGGAAGAGAGGCAAATCAAATTGCTTGTTCAACTTGAAAGTAAAATGCATTCAACTTTTCATTATTTTCATTTATATATTGAACTCAAGAATTATTTTTATTCCTTACAATGGATCTAGAATACTTGGAAAAGTGGACATTTTATTCTAAATCCTTGGTCATAAATTTGTTCGCAGTTCTTAAGAATGTCAATTTTAAGTTTAAAATTGCCTTCTCTAAAGGTATAATTTATTCCACAAATTGTGTTCTCCCTTGTTACTGTTGGAACAAGCCCTGGAAAAAAAAACCTAAATTAACCATATAATTTACTTCTCAGAAAAGAAATGTTACATTTCAATATCATTAGAAGTCCCAAAGGCTGTTCATTTTATCTGAAACTATGGAAGCTTTATTCTTAAAATTTTTACTTAATTGAAATTGATTTTTTTCCCAAGGCCTTTGCTATATTTTAATTCTTTTCATATTTGAAGGACTGGTACCCATGTCTGTGTTGTTGCATTTTAAACTGAATAATCAGTTTTAACAATCATAAAGGGATTTAAGGACTCAGCATATATATTATAATATATTATATTTTTCAATGGTGAACCTTTTCTATCTAAAGCATAATCAAGTTCATATATTCACTTCTTTATGAAAAGGACATTTCCCAGTTCTCAGACTACTGGATACAATCCGAGGAAATGTAAGAAAAAATATAAGAAATATTGCATATAGGTTTAATTGTTCTCTATGTCTCTTGTGAAATACGGCATATTACAAAAACACCCTCATGTTAATCTCAAATAGAACAATTCAGGCTGGTTCTGGGAAAATCACAAGAGGCCGCGTTGCTGAAATATCCCACAACCAATATATCTCTCCCCTTCTCCATCCCACTGACATATACAACTGCCATAAAGGACCATTACTGTCCTCAGTGCTACTAAGCTGGAGAAGGAAGGATCAGCATCACTTCAGGTTATTTGGTGCAGAAGAACTAAAAGCCCAGCTGGCACTTATTATGGAGAACCAGGTTCAGTCCAGAACCCTCTCCATCATCATCCAGCCTCCTATGAGACAAAGATGGTGCTGGCAAAAACTAGGTTATTCACTGGCAGGACACAGTATCCTCACTGAAGGCAGGATACAGGCCTCGACTGAAAAGAGATGTGGGACCATGAAGAAACTGAACAACCATTTTGCCAAAGTGGCAGTTAATTTCGGCATAGAATTAGAAAAACATAGGCCTCGATTTAACATAGGCCTCGATTAGAAAAACATAGGCCTCGATTTAACATAGGCCTCGATTAGAAAAACATAGGCCTCGATTTAACATAGGCCTCGA
>JABFEB020000124.1:1078071-1088783 GCA_019775895.2 Stomatorhinus ivindoensis
GTTTGCGTGCTCGCCCCGTGTGTGCGTGTGGAGTTTGTGTGCTCGCCCCGTGTGTGCTTGTGGAGTTTGCGTGCTCGGCCCGTGTCTGTGTGGAGTTTGCGTGCTCGCCCCGTGTCTGTGTGGAGTTTGCGTGCTCTCCCGGTGTCTGTGTGGAGTTTGCGTGCTCGCCCGGTGCCTGTGTGGAGTTTGCGTGCTCGCCCGGTGTCTGTGTGGAGTTTGCGTGCTCGCCCCGTGTGTGCGTGTGGAGTTTGCGTGCTCACCCTGTGTGCACGTGGCTTTTTAGTGGATCCTCCTATTGTCCAAAAACATGCAATTTACAGTTTGTACAATTGTTTACTTGTCTCAATTCATTGTCCCCCTTTTCAAAACACTTAACATATGCACCATATCAGTAGACTATGTGAACTGAACTGTATGCATTTTTACATTGCTTTGACATTCTATCACCAAAACTCGAACAGAGGACCTTAGAACACAGCCAGCTGAATCGAGGTGTTCCAGTCTGCTATCCACTCTGGGGCGTGGCCATCTAAGGCTCTGAATATAAAAGTTTATTCAGTTTTTTTATTTGCAGTTTTGTTGCCATCCATAAAAAAATGGTCCTGTTATACCCCTGAGTGTTCAGATACCCATGACGGAAATGTATGTATTTTTAGATTCTCCAGGTTATTCAAGGCGTGACACGGCAGTCTTATGAGAGAGAGAGCATGTGCTATATTATAGTTTACTGCTGGGAGAAGTTTGAAGTGATTTGGTGGTTGATGTGCATTTTGCATCAAAGGTTAATTAATGTGCTCAGGTGTGTTCTGCGAAGCACGCTGCGTGGCGTGTTTTGATAAAGTGAACATGGTATTGAGACAATTAAGTGTGAAAATGAGTGTAACTTAAATTGTCTGCATGTGGGAGTGAGAGGGAGTGCACCCTGTGATGGCCTGGCGCCCCCGTTTTAAATATAATATTGTTTATGTTATATGTAAACCATTACCCGATTAATCATCAAATTCATTTGTGGATTACTCAATTACTAATATAATTGATAGTGACAGCCATAAAATATTATTTTAACTATAAACTACAGCTATAAAGGATAAACTGTAAATCATATTCATAATATTTAAAACTATATGTCAGTTCTACGCAAAAAGATGAAAAGTTCACTTCGTTCTTGCAAAGCAATGAGTAATGTGCCCTATGTTCCAACAAAGCAAGACCCTAATAAGACTGTACAAAGAGCAGAATTGCAGCATTAAGAACATTCAGGGAACATACAGTGGCTTCTGGCTAGACCATTTAAAAAAACATATATATATATATAGTTTTAATCAGCCATTGGATTATAAACATGTGACGTTCATATTGCCTCAATAAGAAGCTGAACATTGGCCAACTGTATTATCTGCAAGATCCCAGCCATAACCAGACACTCATTTTACATTTCAAGTGAGAAAAAAAATACTTCTGTCATTCCAATTCCGAGAAATATCATGAATGACAGAATGACAATTAAACTAATTGGCACAAGTCATCCACACTCAACTAATATTTCTTGGATTTTTTTTTACAGGGTTGGTTCAAAATACCTGTTTTGCACAACATCCCACAGAATCAGTCACAGAGGTCTGAACTACAGCTTTCCGGCACTGTAATTCTAAAACAAGTTGCCGCAACACTCTACATACTGCCACATACTGCTGGGCAAGATGACAAGTTATTTACATGATGCTTCACACTGTGAACTTTCAGTGGCAAAGATGGATGGATGGATGGATAATCATCATCACTAGTTTATGTATATAAATCATATTAGCGTAGTTGCTAAACGGTTAGCACCATAGCCTCACAGCTGCAGTACTGTGGGCTAGATTCCTGTCTCAGACACTGTATGCATAGACTTTGCTTGTTTTGCTGACTGTGTCCTTCCTCCTACAGTCCTATGTTTTAGGTAAATTGGTGTCTCTAAGTTGCCCAAAGTCTGTGCTCTGCAATGGACTGGCATTCCATCCATCCATCACTGAATGCAGTACCTGGTCCCTGCATGGGCCTGAATTGTCAAACTGAGACCTGCCTGGGCCCGTGCATTCTGACCAGCCTGGGCCTGAATTGTCAAACTGAGACCTGCCTGGGCCTGAATTGTCAAACTGAGACCTGCCTGGGCCTGGATTGTCAAACTGAGACCTGCCAGGGCCCAAGCATTCTGACCAGCCTGGGCCCGAGTACTAAGAGATACCAGCGTTAACGATGTGATGCACAGACTCAAACACAAAAACGCACACATAGTACACACACATCTGTGCTTATTTACACGGAAATAAGATATTTAGCTATCAACAGACTCAAGTGATCTCCAATCTTTCCTCTTTCCACCTGTTACAGTGTCCACCCACAAATCACAACAAATACAAAATAAGATGTGACCTACAATGACCCTAGCCTGAACCCAACTGCTGCAGGACAAAATTTTCAGACTTGCAGACCTATACCTGTATGGTATGGAAAATGGAAGGACATTAGCATTACACATTATGGGTAGCAACATAGCCAGACATCAAAACCCAAAGATTATTGAAAATCACCTAGCTCTACATTTCACAATGTTTTTGAGCAAAATCGGGAATAAATAAAGGGAAACACCATGCACATGCTTCCGTTTAGCTGCTGAGAGACGGTTCATCAGCAGGCCTCTGATTTCACTCTTTCTGCCAAACAACTGTCCCTATTATTGCCATGGCTCTGGCTGGAAAGGCTTTGCCAGCTGTCGCATTTCCCAGAAAGCGAGGCTACAGAAAGACCAGGAAGTGCAGCTGCGCCAAAGCTCATGCAGCACTAACATTCTGCAGCCATGCTGTTGGAGATGCGGTATTCAACTCAGGTACACTGCCCATTTAAGATCACATTATGACCGGTAAAATTCATACAGATTCTGAGATGTTCTCATAGTCTAAGGAGCGGCAAGGGACTCACCACAACAATCTAGCGGGGAGTTTAAATAATGATTTCTGGTACGAGAGATCTCTAGCCTTCATCCACCATGTAACCCAGGTAATGAAAGGGGGAAAGGTCAGGTCCAGAAAGTACAAATCCAGACCAAGATTTTGTTTCAGCCAGCCAATTGATTACTCTGTGACTGTGACTCATGTTCAAGTGGTGGGTTGAAACAAAATCTTAGTCTGGATTTGTACTTTCTGGACCTGAACTTTCCATCTCTGCAGTTAATTGCCTTTTAACCTTAAATATGTTTTTGGATTTTTAAGAGGGTCAGCTGGGATGGTTGCAAGAGTTAAGGAAAGCAAGAGGATGGCGTTACAATAGCTTCTGCTTGTATGTTTTCTTGTGTTTAAAAATGTTCATCGTTTCATTTATTTTTGAGGTGCTTCATTAATGAAACATTTTTGTTATTTAATCATTCCTCTCCTGCCCTTTTAGTGGTTCCATTGGTAACATTGTGGCCTCACACCTCCAGGGTTGCGGGTTCGACACTTGCCTCAGAGTATTCCCCCATCTTTGTGCCTTGGAACAAGTTCTACAGCCTGCCCATGTGACTGACTGTTATCTGAAACTCCTCTGGTAAAGTACTCAGCTGTACTAATAGGTAGCTGGAAATTAAGAGTTGCTAAAATAGCAGAATGGCTGAGATGTTTCTTGTGTCGTGTTGTCTTGGCACAGAGAAAAGGAAAGGAAAACAAAGTTTCGAACCCACCCAGCCTAGGGTTGCTACATCTAGATTGCGTATATCAACTTATCCTCGATACACAGAAGCTCAGCCAATCCCTCATCTCCATACCTCCACCCAATCTGGCAGACAAAAGTACGGAAACGAATGCTTCACTTTAACAATTTTCAGTGACTCTCTAGTCTCACATCCTTAAACTGCCCATAGAGTGTGATTGTCTATACATATGTGTATGTGTGTGCCCTGTGATGGACTGGTATTGAGTCCAGATTGTTCCCCTGCCTCATATCCCATGATGCCTGGGACAGGGTCACTCCCCCCCTCCAATGTCCAATTTTTCACTTGTCTCCTGCACTTATTTCCATTCTGTTATGTACATTACTGTTCAGTTTATCCAATAAGCTTGTGCTTCACTACAGCTGTCAATAATTTACCATCTGTACTTGGCTAGAACAATAGTACAGCCTCAGAATTTTTTTGTTCAATTTTGCCTTTAAATATTGTGTGGGATTAAAAAACAAAACTTCCAATGGTAACAACTCAACTTTCTCCAGCACTGTTGTTTGTAAAAGGCGACAACACCCAGAAGAATATTGTAGTTTTTGTCCCTCGTGGCGATAAAATCCTTACTTACTTAGGTTGTCGATCCACAGGCTAAAGGTTGCACAGGCAAGAGCGGATGGTGTAGTCTTTTTTGCAAAGATTTTCTGAGGTTTCTGAATTAAAAACGTTGAACAGTTTGAATAATGCACAACTGATCTTTATTGCCCCATGGTGAATGGCTTAAGTGCATGAGGGTCCCAGAGTTGAAGTTGAAAGCTTAAAGTGAATGTGTGACTGTATGTAAGCTCCTCTTTTGGTCAGTTGTGTTTATGAATATATTTTGATATCAATTATTGGCAGTTCTGAGACAGACATTCAGCCCAGGAGTTTCATATTTGCTCTCTGTAGGATTAATTTTCCTGTGTAAATGTGAAACTTTGCATGCAGATATACAGCACAACTGGTGACAGTGTTTAATGATCCCCATGTTTAAATGTTTATTGTCAGGATTTCATGTACTGGGAGGTTCAGCTGGTAGCATTTTTGCATCTGACCTTCATGGTTGAGGTTTGACCCTGTTTTCCCCATGTTTTTCTTGCCTTATATAGGGTTTATTCCGCACATAACACACATGAATTTCAGATACTTGGAATCTCTAACTTCCAGGACAGGACTGGGATTAAAAATTGGTCGAAAGATCAGTGATGTTGTCTTTTATGTGTACCGTTATTCTTCATATCTGCATTGTTTTATCTTAAACATTATTATGACCTATTTCACAAGAGGTTTCTGTTGGTAACTATTCTGCAATGTTAATGTTGACCACACTCCATCTGTTGAAATGTTCTGCCGAAGCATGACATTACACTCTGCAACATTATCAACTGTAATATGATTACTTATTATTACTTTCTGCCACCCACAGAGGAACTGTGAGTGGACTGCAATCTTGCTGACTGGCAAATGATTGCATAACTATGTGTATTTTACTTTTTGATGTTTGTTTTTACAGAAATATATAATTAAAAAATTGCAGTAGGGAGTGCTTATTAGGAATGAAGCATATACACAGAAGAGAAAAATCAAGGATAAGTGTGATCATTCTAAATGGATTTGTATTTATTTCCATGTATCTTAACCCTCTATGGCAGTTTGTCCCAATCCGGTCCACGTGGACCCACAGACAGTCTACATTTTTGCTCCCTTGGGAGCTTTGAGGGATCAAAAATGTGGATTGTCTGGCAGGAAGCTAGGAGGGAGCAAAAACATGGACCAGCTGTGGGTCCCCAAGGACTGAATTGGGAACCACTGCTCTAAGGGGTTGAGTGAACCCTAGACATACCAGAAAAATGCTCACTACAACATGTTCTTACACTGTACATGCTCCAGGCACTGCTTTACTTGCAAAGGGAAATTGTAATTTATGCAACCCCATTTCTGAACATAGTATCCTTACTATCAAGCTCTTGAGTGTACTACCTTGGATTATCTTTACATTTGTTTTTCCTTTGTTAATGAGTAATCGAGTTGCTCATCTGTTCAGCCAAAGAACAAATACCATCATGGACCACGTTGTTTCGTCCACAGCTCCTTCTACTTGATAATGTCTTTCCTTCAGACTTCCATGGTGAGACACTGTACAAACCATTTTTATAATGAAATGTGTCCCATTATTGAAGTCTTCTGAAATATTACACAGCAAAGCACTGTACCATTGGATTCACCAAAAAATATTATTTCTCCCAAAGTTTTCCAGTTTTTAAATAATGTTTGTTCTCTACTTTCCCATTAATTAAACAAAGTCCAAATTCATAAAAGCAATAAATAAGATTATGAGTTTATAAATATCAGGTGATGGTTAATGTGTTTATCTATGTAATATATATTTAGGCCTATTTCCAGTCACCTGGTTATAAAAGCAGGAGGAATGTGAGTGAAAAGCTTTGACAGAACTGAGCCAGATGAAACAATGATCTCAGCGCTATTTGTGGGAGTAAAGCATGCCTTCACGGTAAGTGATCCAACTGCCCCTTTCAGGGCCAACAGTAAGATTGGCTGCTGTAATTGTGCTCACCCATTTCAGTCAGCCGCCTGACTGATTTCCAATTTCAAAGTGCGTCCATATGCAGGTCTGGAGATTGAGTTAAATATAATTTTCCTATTGCGCTCACCCACATAAGCACTGCATTGATACCAATGTTAGTCATATAACTATAAAGTCACAAAAACAGCCTCACTGTGTAGTTCTTCCACTGAAGACTTTCTGTATAAGACATCCAGAATGGATAGGAAAATTCTGATCTGCACTTGATGACACCACAGGGTAAGCAGATAAGACTATACCCGCCCAAAATGTGTGTGGTTGTTCATTTGCTAGCAACCAAAAAGATTAACTTTACAGTCCGTTTGAATTCTGCTTTAAACAACAAATACCGATCACCCCCATTTGCTTTCGTAGGTTTCTAATGTCTGTAGTCAGTGATGACCTACAAACCTATAGGTACGTAATTAGTGATAATTCTCTCAACAGGTAACACATTAGGTTATCGTTTCGGGGCCCCTAAGGGGCCATGGGAAGAGAAAAAATTAATGGACGTTTAGTGCACATGAAAACATAGAAAAAAAACTATTAGAATTCATCGGTAATCTTGGAAACCAATGGGTGTTGCTTGCTTTAGCTGAAAACTGAATATAAAGCTAAATTTACCACGGTTCTGGATTTAATGTTTAAATCCAGACCAACTGCGCAGTAAAGATAAAGCTTCCTGACAGCGCTGACATTATTAGAAGACATTGATGCTCACGGGGCGCACCATAGTGGTACAGTGGTTAGCACTACCGCCTCACACATGTGTGGTCTGGGTTCAAGTTTCTACCAGGGCTCCATGTGTGCGGAGTCTGCGTT
The DNA here is from genome assembly GCA_019775895.2 of Stomatorhinus ivindoensis. NCBI lineage: Eukaryota > Metazoa > Chordata > Actinopteri > Osteoglossiformes > Mormyridae > Stomatorhinus > Stomatorhinus ivindoensis. The sequence goes on from JABFEB020000124.1 coordinate 1,085,190, forward strand.
GCGTGCTCTCCCCGTGTCGCCGAGGAGCTTACTCCGGTTCTCCCAAGACATGCTAAGGCTAGTTGGAGTTGCTAAACTGTGCGTAGGTGATGGTGAGTGTGTGTGCCCCGCGATGGGTTGTTCTCTGCCTGGCGACCGTAACCTCCGGAATAGGCACTAGACATACCGCGACCCTGAGTAGGAGAAGCGGTTTCAGATAATGGATGCTCACGGGCAATGCCGCATACTACCTTTCAGGATCTTTTCCTACGCTTTTGCTCGTAGAATTAAATGCACACCACTCATTCAGTCGCTCACTATCGCGAGGCGTCGACACGCCTATCAGGAAAAGGACGGTTTGTTTTTCTTTACGCAGGCAATGCGCTGAAGATTTTATTGGCCTATAGACTCCATGTGATACTTATAGACCAATCATTTAAGAGCGGTGTGCTCGGCGAAGAGGAACGCAACACAGAAGCTGTGAACATTATGCGTTGTTTCTGTTATTATCCAATAGTATCACACAACGTCATTGGCGCTGAAAATGATTGGTTGGCGAAGGAACTGCACGGCGAAATGACAAGCACGCACAGACTATAACTGTAGCGGTTCTGGTTTTTTCAGCATTATTCATATTTCCTTAATAGGTGGGCATATATTGTTCAACGGAAGTATTTGCAACCTGACGAAATAATTGACAAGATACACGGCGTCCTTTGAAAATCGCTATTATCTAGCCGAATTTAATCGGCGAATAACCAGGTATTTTTTTCACGATTTTTCTTTCTTTCGGTGTTTAAAGCTTCTGTTCCCGTGGTCCTGCGTGTTCCCATTTACGCTTGCCCGTTACGGTCGTATATCGTGTGTCCTGCATTTTGCATGTATGACATCTCAGGGCTAAAAAATATGTTTGTACCTTCAACCAGATCGAGGAACCTTTTTGTATGGCTAAGCGCGTCTAAATTTAATCCGTTTTAATAGCAATCCCCATAGTAATTGTCTAGCTTTTTCCAGACCACCTGCACATTGTAATCTAGCCGAATCTACAGTCGCCCGTATTTATCACGCACTTGGCACTAGCTGCGTAGCATTAAACTGCCAAAGAACATGTGCGCTTCTCCTACTAGATAATGTCGTGCGCTGTTTCATTTTCTAACGTTGAATTATTGCATTTTTATGATTACTCCTTTTAGACTAGGCAGAAGTATAAACATTGTATCATTCAATGATCCCTTTGTCAAAGCTTCAGAAACTTTTAATTTTGTACTCATGTTACGCTTTAAAAAGCATAGTAAAACAAATTTCATTGGGATCTACTATTTAATGGTATCGGTGTGTCAAAAGATAATATTTTCTGGGACTTTCGGTATTAAAACTCCTGTCCGCACGCACGCTAATGTAACTGGATGCCCGTGTCTGCCTGACATGTTGGCGGAGAGCTACGTCCAATTTCCATTGCGCCAAGGAGCGATTATATCAGTATTTACGGGACACAATTCAGCCAAACGCCTGAAGCGCTTCTTAAGGGTACCTCGTGCTAAAATGGCAATTCGATCAATACGCCAAAAGCAGTTCTTGTGATAGCATTTGGGAAAACTATCATATTTGACAAAACTAGCATATCTCTCAAATAACTATCGAGCTGTTTTGTTCTTTTTGCTCTGTTTGTGGTAATTTGGAATTATTTAGTTTTAACTGAAACGTTCACTTGATGTTTTAATATATAAATCTTACATTTATGTAAATATTTACCAAATAAATCTAACTTAAGGGGTGTTTTCCAGGTAGACCTTGGGTGGAGGTGGGATGTATTTTTATTATTCAGAATAGTAAAAACCAAACTGGTCATTTGAAAATCTGATGCTTACTCGTTTTGTGCGTTTTTGCTGAGAAGCAGGTCCACTTAGTAACTCGCCGTGCGCTTCTGTGGCCATGACGGCACATCCGTACTTGTGGTTGCAAATCCGATACTTTAATGTCCAAGACAAAAATAACTTCCCTAGAACAGCAAGATCAATGTAATTGTTCTTTGGGAGTCGCGGAGGTTATTGTTAGAAAACAGCTTTACTTTGTGTGTGTGTGTGTGTGTGTGTGTTGGTGTGGGGGGTATAAAGTGTGAACTATTCTTACAACGTTGCAGGCTGGTAGTGGTGCATGCATTCGGGAAGAATTTCTAACAGTTTGTACAAATATTACTGGTGTAAATCGGCTCTATAGTTGGGCTGTGTGTGTGTTTCTCATGCTGTAATTCCGTATTTTTAAGTGACTATTCAGCACTTAGGCAATGCCCTGCACTTTCACATGACAGTCACTTTCGGTGCTTGGATTCCATGCTCAGCATGTGTGGCTTGTGACTATTCTTTTTGTTTTATTTTTGCTGAGTCACGCTTACGGTGGGGTTATTTAAATCCACGCCACTCCCAGGACGTGCATATGCCTTTCCATTGACAACAGGAACCTTTTTCTTCTCTTATTATAGGCGGCAACTTGACCAAGCTATGCGCTTCTGGCGAAGGGTGGCTCAGAATAAAAGGCTCTTTAGAAAGACATAAATTGGTATGTAACGGCTTATTTATTGCTTATGCTAGTTGCAGATAAGGCGAGACGACCATGGACCCTAACGGCCAGGACACTTTCCCCGGAGGCGTCCTGCCTGTCGTCATTATTGGTAAGCGTCTTTTCATCTTAATTCTGGGCAATGGCCTTAATATAAAAATATTATATTTGACGTATTTAGTATTTAAATCAATTTGAATGTTTCGTTTTTATTTAGATAAAGATATACTTTCCTCTGGGAAATTAACTAGCTTAATGGTGCCAACAGCAGCAGCATTGATATCCAGTAGTGCAATTTATAAGAAGACAAGAAGCGTATAGTCAAAAGAAGAATAAAGTGTGTTCGTTAATCTATATAGGAAAATCTCATAAGGATTAGGTAACATTAAAGCTTTTTGCAACAGAAGGGCAACCAACAATGCACAATTTAAAATTAAATGACAGCAATCATTTCTGCATGTAAATTTAATTCAGGTAGAGAATTTCTGAAGCAAACTTGTGACCACGTCCCCTCCGAAGGAAGTTAGTTCTTTCAGTGATACAGAATAATGTCAGATTTATGATTTGGGACGGTTGCTTTCAGGCAACGGTCCGTCTGGAATCTGCATGTCCTACCTGTTGTCTGGGTATATGCCATATCTTTCGCCCGAGGGCACACACCCCAACGCCATCCTGCAGGCCAAACTGGAGCAAAACCCCCACCTGTCCTTGTTGGAGCAGGTAAACGGCAGCTCTCCTGGTTATTAGCTATAGCATGTAGCCGCGTGAGGGTAGCCGGCAGCGTAACTGGGCTGTTTCCCCACAGGACCTGGAGTACCTCTGCGAGGGGCTGGAGGGCCGCTCGTCCAATCCGGTGGCCGTGCTCTTTGACTCCCTTCTCCTGCCAGACAGTGACTCTGGGCTGGACAGCCCCTCCCCGTTGCTATGGCGATACCAGCCTGAACGAGCCACGCCCCACCTAGTCCTGGGCAGGGGTCTACCAGGTGGAGCCTGGCACGTGAGTCCCTTTCTTTTTAACTCCCGACCCGGGGGGGGGGGGGGGGGGGGGGGGGGGGGGGG
>JABFEB020000124.1:1114607-1125191 GCA_019775895.2 Stomatorhinus ivindoensis
AGCCCGCCCCCCCCCCCCCCCCCCCCCCCCCTCTCTGATTTCATTTCTGGGGTTTGCCTCAGCAGCTGCTCAGGCCTGACACAGGTCGAGGTAATGGGTGGGGTGTTTTACCCGAGAATGCAGGCGTACAACCAGGCAGCTGTTTTGTGTTTACCTGCATTGTTCTCTGTGGTCGTCGCATGCCATCGTCCCTCCTCAGCGAGTCGGTTGTGTTTCGGTGACACGTGACCGATACGCAAGTCTCGGGGCAATCGCAGAGATTTCGCAGCAATTTTCCTGCTTCGCCCTCGCAGCTGGTGCTGCCTACCACTGCAGACGGTAAGCAGCCACAGTGACGCACAAAAACGGTGTAGCCCAGGGCTATGACACTTTACTGGCCGGATAAATTTCCACAGCCGCCTCGTCAAGGACACAGTGATTCTGAACAGAACTGCCTGGCGAGATTACCCCCTCCCAATCACAGCATGTAACAACACCTACCTGCTTTTTCTCCTACATTTCTGTCAAATGTTGCATTTGTGAGAGTGTTGTATAGTTTGTATTACGGTGTGTATCTGTTATGTATTTTCAGTGAAATTTACTCTTCTGGATGTAGGGCATCTGGAAAACAATCTGACCATTTTATAATGACAAATGATTGTTTAAACGACAAAGTTGTAACTAATGTGCTTTATCAGATGACACGATGCCCATAATATAAATGCATAATGTCCTCACACTAAGGGTTAAAGCTAATTATCGTAAAAGGATTTTATTAGGGACTTCCTAGTAAGACGGTGTGTGTTTACTTATTTACTGGGCGCTTGGTTTCACTTTGCTTCCCATGTTGCCTGTAACTGAATTTAGGGCTGTACACAGGGAACCTTGCGGTTATAAATTATCTGAACCCAAAATTAGAGCGATAACCGCAGAGCCCTTTGGCCCCATGACGGTGAAGGATGGGTTTATCCTACAAAGTGGCCCATTTCACTCTTGACTTAGTTTGCCTTGTCGCTCTGACTGTCTGATAGGATGTCGGCCAAATGAGCTTGGTGAAACAGCATGGTAGGGGGGTGTCCTTTAAGTGCCCTATCTATGAAAGGGTGCAGTCGTGTTCCAGGAGAATCCAGAGGTGGTACAGGCCAAGGGAATCCCGTCAAATCTCCAAGTGGCCTTGGAAATAGAGGTCAGCATGATTTGAAGCATGCTCTGATTGGTCACTGGCGCAGCATGATTTGAAACCTTCTCTGATTGGTCACTGGGGCAGCATGATTTGAAGCCTGCTCTGATTGGTCACTGTCGCGTGTCACTGACGAATTAAATTGCTCCCAGAGGTGATGCAACACCTGCAGGGTCAGATACATATGTACATGTTTTTTCAGAATTTTTAAAAAGGTCATCTTTTTAGTCAGATCTGTCCTGTCATTCTGTACCAGAATGGTGCTCTCACCCTTCACACCTCTTTGTCAGTAAGATGGTCTCATCCATGGGTACTGGCTTGTGCGACTCACTCCTGCACTAATCCTAGCAGTGTTCCCCTCTTTCTTCGCCCAAAGCGATGTCAATGCAACACGGCAACCAGTTCTGTAATGCAGAAACTGCTCTAGCGATGGTGTGTTATGATAGATCAGCCTTGGGCAGGGTTTATCTGCAGACAGGCCTGACTTGCTGAAATCTCATCCACCTCCTAACTTTAGAGAGTCAGCTGGGGTGAGAACCTATAACGTCTGCTACCTGAGCTGTTCTCCCAAAGCAGTGTTTTGTTTAGCTTAATGTTTTCATATGTTTCCATCCCCTTATAGTGTAAAATGTTGCATGTAGGTCAGAGGGGTTTGGATTTGTGCATGTGTTGCAAAGGTTGCAGGTTCAAATCCCACACCCAGTCACTTAAGGCACTTAAGAATGTCACTTAACAGGCAGCTAGTTGGATAATTCTTTTTAAGTTTCGATTTTTTTTTATGTCCCTGGAGCCACGTGGTTTTCAACTCTGCCCCTGAAGCGTTGCCGTCGAGTCCTTGCCTGTCACGTCATGCCTTTGCATTTCAGAACGATCCGCCACGCTAACCAAAGAGATGTCGAGATAAATTTGACGTTTAATCGTCAGGCCGTTGGTGCCCAGGGCACCATTTTTGTTCATCCAGATTATATTTTTTCACCGATCTGGTGTGCTGGGATGGGGGAGGGGGGGGTGGGGGTGATCCTCGTCAATTTTGTGCAGCTGGGAATAGCACAGTTAAGCTCCAGTTCAGTTGGCAAAAAGCGCACGCAGGTAATCGCTGCCAGAGTTTTTTTTTTTTTTTTGGAGGAACAATCTTTACCGAAGGCGCTGTGTGTACCGGTGGCAGAAGACCTTTGTCGTCGCTGCCTTCTTTAAATATCCCATGTCATTTCCCATCCGGTCGGTTTTCCAGAAGCTGCCGATGGGCATGACGGGGGTGACCGTCTCCCCGAAGGAGCAGGGCCCACCGTGTCCGGCATTTCGGGGGCCCCGCGAAGGCCTGGGAGCTGGTGGATTCCCCTGTCGCTGTTTATCCGCGGACACCCGCCTTTCGGTGCCTCTGAGCTGTCGGCCCGAGTCGCCGCTGTCAGAACTCAGGTTGGCGATCTATTCTGCAAAAAACATCAGAGGAGGAAAAAGCACGCATTTCTCGTCCTCCCGTCGTTCTCAGAATAAGCATATGGGGCCTACTTGATTCTCATGTCTGGGGTGGGGGGGCACATCGCTCGTCCAGCCCTCGCCGCTTGGCTTTTGGCAGCCATTTTGAGGTCTGGCAGTGAAGCACAGCACTTCCAGTAGTTCCCACTCTGCTAAATCTGCTCAGGCCTGGTACTCCTGACTGGGTGGGGGATCTACTAGAGCCTTTAATTATGCCGGTTGGAACCCGCCCCACCCAGCCCGCGCCGTCTGATTCCCAGCTGTACCTTCACCCCTCCCAGGTATCCCACCCCCTTCCTCCTCTAGCCCTGTCATATATTATTCGACGGCAGGAGATCAACAAATTGATTTATTTCTTTATTTTCTTGCTTGTTCCAGCCAGTCCCTCAGCCAGAGGCTGTCAGCAGTTGTGGCCTGTCTGCTGGTGGCGCTGACAGCTGGCTGCTCGGCGTAGTAGCAGCTATCAACCAGTAGCATGGTAGCAGCTGTAAGCTAGTAACACATCGAAGCGCGGCGGTAGATACTAGCCTTCCCGTCCCTAGCATGATGATGGCTAATAGCTACAGCCATATAGCCTAGCATTGGCTAACGGTGTACCGCAGCAGAAGCTGTGCTGAGTTTGGTAGACAAGTGTCTCACTTAATTTTAACATTTTATTCACTTGTGTGTTTTGGAATTGACGTCCTTTATATGAGCTGTTAACACACGATGTTCCTTCTTGTCAGCTATTCTAGCTGCTAATAGTATGCTGGGCTCAGGTGCAAGAACTGCTCTATGTATGACGGCGCGTGTGTTCTGCTGCTCCGCACGCTCCGGGCCTCTGCGGTCAGTCTGACTCGCATATATAGCGTTACAGGATCGATTGCGCCACGTTACACCGGGAAATGCATCCGGGGAGGCTTCAGGCCACAGGTTGTTCCGAAGGTGAACTTCGGTCTTCTGCATTGGTAGTAAAATGGAGACTGCAGCCACCTGTCTGAGACAGCTGACTGTCAGCTGTGTCTCAGTGGGACCGTGAAGGCGGCTGTTGCCCCGAAAAATCCCGACAAAGCAGGACTCCGTGACCATATGACACCATTGGACACATTCCAAACATCAAGGGGGTAGTAAGAATGGATATTTTGGGGGTGGGGGGTGGAGTTGACTGCATCGCCTGGCTCCTGCACCCATCTGAAAGTTTCCAGAGCAGTTGTGACCTTTCTACTGAGCTGAGATCCCCAACCCCCCATTATATGGAAATGTTGTATACAAATGTAAACCACAGGGTTATGGCAGCCAGTATTTTTATAGGCCCTGAAACGTCGGAAGTCGCTTTAAAGTTATTCCTGAACATCGCTTCTTTAATTTTCTCCTGCCTTGTTAACCAGCCGACGGCGGTATAACTCTGCTTGTTCTCTTTGTTTATTCCGTGCTGAAGCACAAGTTAAACTGAAGCACTGCTTTGAGGAAAAGTGTGTGTTTATATACGCTTAGGTTTTTTTTTTTTGTCGTGACGTCCCGGAAAGGTTCTTTAAAGGTTACTTTTTAATAAGAAAATGGAATATTTGAGATGGTTTTTAGAACATTGTGAAATTACAGAAGTGGATTAGGACCACCATAAAAATATTATTTTGAATTCTTACTTTAATCTCGGAATTCTGAGTTTAGAAAAAGTCATAATTCTGACATTAAAATTCGAATTCAGATAATATTTTCATGGTGGCCCTAATCGTCTCCCTTATGAAATAGTGATTACCAATGGGTGTTTTTTTGTTTGAAATTTGGATGAGAATCATTTCATCTCGTTGTTTTTTCTTTTCTTCAGTGTTCATTGGTCACCTCATTCGTTCCTCCTGTATACCACCACTGGGCCTTTATATATGAACTTCTTATGCATCAGTATCCATGATGCTCTTTGACTCCGCCCTTGGTCCTGCCTGTTGGCCACGCTGGGAGAGAGCAGGCATCATGGTTTTCTGTCTGTTCCTCAGGCTGTTCCTCTTTTTTAATCAGTGCTTTTCATTGTGTGCAGGGCTTCAGTTACCCAACTGGATTAGGTTGTTTATGCATTTATTTTTAATGAATGGAAAGTTGCTTAGTAGTTAGCGGTGTTACCTCATACACGCCAGGTTGTGAGTTGAAATCCCACCTCTGCTGTGTGCCTGTTTGCACATTTCCTCATGTCGTGTGGGTATCCCCCTGGTATACTGGCTTTTTACCACAATGCAAAGACATTAGGTTACACTATATGGTGTCTGTCTGAGTGTGATGGACTCAATCCTATGATGGACTGTCCTCCCATGCACAGTGTCCCCCTGCCTCATGTCCTGTGCTCCTGGGGATCAGCTCCAATCCCTCCTTGCGACCTTTTCCAGGATAAGCGGTCAGAAGATGGATGGATGAGTACAAGAGTATTGGAGTGAAGTTGAAAAGAGAGGCGGCTTGTCTCGTCAGCACCAAGAGAGCTACCCATTTCATCCAAGTGCTGTCCAGAGCCGACATGTAAACAGCTAATTTGTCCTCCTCTCTCTGGAGCTCACTTTGGATCTGGCAGGGGGGGCTGGTGTTTCTTGGGGCTTCGTGGTAGAGCAGGTGTGAGTGTCAGCTGGGATCTGAATGGAGGGCTGGAGGCGTCGTGCCAGATTCCTGACCACGCAACTCGCCGGGGAGCCAAGGGACCCCAGAGAATAAAACCGTTTTAGTTAGCAAAGCTGTCGCTCCTCAGATTGGGCGTCCGAGAGATGGGGCATGGAGGTAACTAGGGTGTCCCATGCGAGAGAGCAAGCCACGGATACAGAAACCACGCAGGAAACGGGCATCTGGACGGACACCTTCGGGAGGGGCCTTGTGGCACTAGGCCGAGCGGAGTCTGTGGACGACTGCTGCCCAGGGCACCAGCAAGGCCAGGTCTGAGTAAACACTGAGTGGGAGCGAGCTCTTGGTGCGGCCCTGGGACAGAGGAAGCCTTTGTGCCGCCACGAGCAGTGGGTGCTGGGTGCTTTTTTCTTAATACATTAGTTATTTATTTTCAAATGGAAAGGAAAGGATTCGCCTCAGCTGGATTTTCCTGTGAATACGGTATATTGTGATGGAGTTCTACTGGAAAGATTGTCTGTTTTTTTCCCTGTTTTGGTTACAGAGAGGCAGGGTAAATCGTAAAGTAAAGGTAGGAATAAATGAAAGAACAGACTCTATGGCGGCGTTTCCCAATCCAGTCCTCGGGGATCTACAGACAGTCCACGTTTTTGCTCCTTGCCAAGAGCTGGAAGGGAGCAAAAATGTGGACTGTCTGGGAGGGAGCTTGGAGAGTGCAGAAACGTGGACCGGCTGATTGGTCTCTAAGGACCGGATTGAGAACCGCTGCTCTATGGGGTAACCCCGTCTTACAAACCCAACACGTTTATTTGACTTGACGTGCTTTTTATATCCGATCCCTACTTGTCAAGCTTGCCTTTTTTTTTTTTTTTTTTTTGATTCACACCTTTTGCGGTTTCTCTCTCAGCCTGCCGTCTGCTTTGTTGAAGTTATGTCAGTGGCTGGCAGAAAGTGCAGATGCATGACAGCTTTTGTTGTCCTGAGGTGTTTCCCGGGTGTCTGGGAGCCGACCGGCGTTCCGGTAGTGGCTTTCAGTCTGGGATATGCGATACGGCCGAGCTTCGGGTGCTGATACCTAGAACGATGATGGTGAGGCTGTTTCAGGTTAGGGCAGCTTGGCGAGGATGAAGGTGATGAGGGGAGGGTGTCTGAGGGCAGGCGGAGAGTGGCTAAGATTGCACGAAGATCATTATTTGCTCTGGTTCTTTGATTACCTGTAGCTTATTACTGGATCAGTCCCACTTCTGCCTCCCAGAAATATTTGTACTTTTCCGAATTGTATATTCAGAAAATCCTTTATGCTCACCTCTGTCGTACTGAGTGGTTATTTCTGCACTTTCAGCCATCTTGTTAGCTTTATTGAGTCTTTCTCTCATTAATGGTGGAAGGACTGCCTCAGAGGATGATGTTTTTCAATGCACTATTCTCTCTGAACTCTAGACGCTATAATTTGTGAAAATTCCTTGAAGGTGACTGTTTCTAAGATGCTGTAACCATCATGCCTGGCAACAATGATCGCAGTGTTCAAAATAAGATGGGCTTTTGGACTTTGTTGGTCTTAAAGGGACTTTAAGTGTGGTGCCACTTTCCCAGTACCTGTACTAGGAGAGAGAGTACACATTAACCTTGAATACATCAACCAGGCAAATGTTTTATCTCTTGTTGTTTCTCATTAGACATATCCTTGCAGAAAGCAGTAATGAAGGTTTGTAACTCTCCTAGAATAAATTTATGCGGTTGTTGGAAATTAAGCAGGTGGTTATTCGGACACTAATGAAGCTTTGGGAGAAAGGTTTTGCTGGCACTGGGGCATTTTAAGGTGGCTGGGCCAGTTTTTTGTCGCTCTGAATTTGGCTGGCTCGATTAACAGATTCCGTCTTCTGAACACAGACCCTGTGACAGTCCTGGCCGGGTTAGCGGTGAGCACACACTGAAGATAATCAACCCTGTGTGATGTGTGTATGGTGGAGACAGGGAGTGGTTCTGCACCACTATGGGAAATCTGACCCACCCCAAGCCCCCAAAATAGTGTAAGAACAGAAGCGTTTTAGGAAGTGTGGAGTTTCGTTTCTGGAGTGGTTTTGACTTGGGGGTTCTTCCCTGATGCCTCATTTGTGTATGAGGAAACGCATGACTGGATCACGTGACCGGTCTTGTCACCATCCCATGGAGTCCGGCCTTCCTGTCTGCACACTCAACCAGCCGCTTTCGCCTAGTGTCGAGCTTCAGTCAGTTTTTTTTATGGAAACATGCACCAGTGTTCCTGCATCCATATTCCTCTCTTCCCAAGCATTTATCTGGTAAATACTTGTTTTGATAGACCCAAATTTAAGGGACCAAATTTTCCATGCCAGATTATTTTGCCATCGCCAGTTTTTCTGAATGTTGTGATACTTCTCAACCTAGCTTGGCGATCCATTTATCCATCCATCCAGTCCATATTCCATACCCGGTTTCCCTAAGAGAGGATTGCAGTGATCCTGCAGTCTGTCCCATGCAGCACAGGTCATGAGACAAGGCAGCATTCAGGATGGAATGTCAGTATATTTCAGGCATAATATTTTGTTTTCTTGCATTATTGTATCTGAATATCAAGTCATTTTCCCTACTGCACTATGGACTTTCAGACACCCCTTTCTCCTGTGTTAAGTCTGTAAACTTGAGGATTTCCAAGTGTGCTTTCACATCTTTTTCCAGAACCAGGAACTTCTTTTCATGTTTGCACCTCAGGAACCTGGGCCAAATGTAGTACCTCTGAAGTAGTTCCAGAACCTTTTTTAGTCCCTACTCCTCTACTCCAGACTAGGCATATTTTGTTTGTACGCATACTACTGGTGGGGTGTTAATAGTGATAACTTGTAGAATGATTCACCAGAAGCACTGGCACCAACTTGGAAGTTACATGGAAGTGTGGGGACATGAGGTACAAGTAGCGGAGTTAAAATGAGCAGATTAATTACTTTGGTACCTTTATGGTGTCTCCATCTTTCTACATTAGTAAATTAGATTGATAACCGATATACTATTGGCTAATGTTGCCTGTGTCGGTGGTAGAACTTGCCAGCGCTTATTAGCTGGATAATGTTCCACATTTTGTATTTTACAGAAAATGAACGCTCAATCTGCCGGCCATGTTTAATAATGAATTATAAACATGTTGCAGATCATATAACTAAAAGTCTGTGTCTCGTATTTGATTATATGAAATTGCTTTTGAAGATTAACCTACAAGCATTTTGTCTCTCCCATGCTTAAGTGACAGTTCCTATTGAGTGGCGTGAAAGTGTCATACAGAAATAGCCAGGAGCTACAAAATGTCCTACTCAAGACAGCCCAGAAGCTTGGAACTAGGTTCTGGGACTTTGGTGTGAAAGCAACTCACGCATTCTGTAGGTTTAGGAGAAAAATGGCTGAAGGCTTCAAGTTTTTGAAGGCTGAGGTAACCAACTTCGCAGTCAGTTGGTTTCTTATTTGTAAGCAGCTGTCAGGTCTGGCTCTGACTGGGCCGCTTAATTGCGCAGCTCATTTAAAAGCATCGCTGTGCCATCGGGCTTTTTTCGAATGTTAAACAGTTACAGAACTGAATGTTTGTGTGTGGGGGTGGGGGACAGGGAGAACGATGGGGGTGGAGAGAGTTGGGGTCCTATGCTGCTTCTGTTCCCCCACCCTAACCCCCATCAAACCAAAACCCATTGCCATTTTCCTAACCCATGACCCTTTCTATGTACCACTGGTTGGTTTATTTTGGAAGTTGTTCTTTAGGGGATAAATCTACTGCTGATGTTCAGATGTTTCCCACTTAGTAAGGGAGAATGAAAATGCCCCAGGTCTTTGCTATGTGTCCATGGTGGTAAAAATATCTGAATATGTACAGTTTAACAGGCAGCTCTTTCATTGCAAGGGGCCAGACTTTGCGGGCTGAAGGTGATCTGCACAAATTAGGATACTTTGATGAAGAGATACATGCCAGCTCTAATCGGAATTCCTCTCCCGTTACGACTTTTCTCTACCTGGTGTTTCCTCAGAGGTTTTCTCCGCTCGCCAAAGGCGGTGTAGTTGCGGGCACATGCCAGTCTTGAGGGAGACAGAGACCATTTCAGCTGGGGAAAAAACACCGGAGGAGTAACTTCTCCCTGCTCTGTGAAGCTTGGCTGTCCTGCGCGCTTCTATCAATGCCTTGTATTATGTCTGGGACTGGGAAAGGAAAATGTGTTTTGCGGCCATGACAGGACCTCGTGCACGAAACGCTGTTTTCCGAAAGCCTCCCCGAGACGTCGTCTGCGCCTCGACTCAAAGGGGGGGGCACATGGGGTTTTCTGCACGGGCTGCCGTGCTGGAAAGTTATTTTTAAAACTGTCTTTTGTTTCCCAAAAGTCCTGGGCGTTCTGGCTAAACAAAAAATCACATCTGGCTGCCATACATTTGTTTACGACTTGTAGTACCACGTGAGTAGCTGCGTGACTTATGAGGAATAACACTATCTGGGTGCATTACTTAGTGGTCACCAACTGGTGGAAAATTGAGTCTACCCCCCGGTCTACAGATGGTGTCAGATGCAGTGAACTTTTCCTTTGTGTTATTGATGGAATTTAGCCCTCGGGGGAAAAATACTCGGTGACCCTGGTAGTAGCGTGTAGCGGTACGCAGTGCAGGGACGAATTGCAGCTTGGGAACAGGCAGATCCATATAATGTCGGCCTCTGGCCTGGTGAGTGTTTGGGTCCACACTTCCCCCTCCAAAATCCAAGACATCTTTCTGTAACTGTTGTCCATCACCCATATCTGTGCTCAAGCCCTTGAGCCGGTCAGTAAGCAGATTATCAAAACGGAAATTCTATTCTGAGAAAAGACACTAATTTATGACAAAAAGCGAAAGCTTAAGAGGACGTGGGGGAGACGTCTGTTCCAGCCATGTTATAATTTTGCCAAAGCTGGAAAAAGTGTGTTAGCTCCGCATGTGATGATTTAAAAAATGTCATAGCCAGCATCTTAATGGCTGTTTTCAGCAAAGATCGTCAATCTTGAGCTGGTTAACTGTAAGGCTGCTGGGGTTAATCTGTGGAGGTGGTGGGGGTACTTCATGGGGAGGGGAGATGCTGGTAAGTCAGGGTTAAGTGGCTGGACCGCAGTACAGCAGTTTGGATTGCTATTTTACTGTTTAGTTTGGTACATAATTTAACCTGAAAATGCTTCTATGAAATATCCAGCTATTAGAACAGATAAAATCACTCGGGGTGAGAAGCATCTGCTAAACACATGAATGGCCGGAGCACCTCTGATTTGGAAAACATGCCGCAATGCAGGCGTGTGGGGGGGGGGGGGGGGGGGGGGGGGGGGGGGGGGGGGGGGGGGGGGGGGGGGGGGGGGGGGGGGGGG
>JABFEB020000124.1:1143234-1153707 GCA_019775895.2 Stomatorhinus ivindoensis
CGCTCAGTTCTCTGTGTGACCTTATCACGCCCCGGGCCGCAAAACTGAAACTCATCTGGAATAGAGACATCGTGCTTATTTAGCGTATAGAGTCTTAATAATACGTCATTGCAGACGCGGGACATCTGTATATATCACCATCGTATACAGGAAATGTAATCATACTTGGTTTCGGTTGGTGGAACAGCGCTAGTGTCTCTGCGCAGACCCGGCGCACTGCCGGTTTCGTGCTGGGTTGCCACGGTGACCGGCAGGAAGGCTGATCATTCGCTCACGCCTTGACCAGTTACAGGTCAACGAAAGGTCAGGATTAAAGAATAGGCGGTGACGCCAGGGGTAGGACCAGGGCCCTGACACTGCGGGCCCCTGCCTTGCTGGACCCAGTACCGGCGCTCCGTGTTTGGAGAAGGTTCAGCAGTTATGTTCTCTTCTATGGGTATATTTTCATTTTTATTGCCAGTTCTTCATTTCTCAGTTCAGTTCTGAATGTTTCCTTTCCAGTAGGACGGTGACCTGATGGCATCTACACGGTGCTTGCTGGATCGTCCTAAGTGGAAAGGATGAGGGGGGGGGCAAGTCAGGGCGGGTGAGTCGGGGGCGCCTTGCGGAGGTCTGCCCTAGAGGAAAGGCTGGTCTGGTGCCGCTGAAAGGATTCTGGATGGTGTCAGAGGTCAGGTTGATTAGCCCTAAAGCTGTTTTCCGCTGATTTTAATATAGTTTGGTGGTACCTTCTGGGGCTGGTGATGTTGGAGATGTTGTGGCCTCTTTTGGTCATATTTTATTCCGGGATCCTAAGAATGACCTGGATGGTTTTACTACTTCTGCTACTTGAGGGTGTCTGCTTTTCTGAGCTGCGTTCTCCGATTTCTATATGTAGGGTTTTTATTTTAATGGGAGTTTCTGTGTTATGAGTGGGTCGTCGTCTATCTTTCAGGTATGCCTTACCCCCCCCCCCCCCCCGTGTTCTGTTTAAGGGTGGGGGAAGCCACACAGTGCCACGCTTAATGGTCCCACGTACCGTCAGAGGTGATAACATTCATCCCCCACCCTTAGGTATTTATACGCGGACCGGTCGCAGCCAAGTGATTTTCCTAAGAATCATTTATTTTTTCCGCCCGATTAACTGAGAATACTTTTTTGACGTTACTCAATTCTAACGAATTCTTGTTAGAAGGAAGTTCATGAACTTTTTAGTTTTATTTAATGCATATTGAAGTAGACCTGGTTGGGGTGACTCAAGGGTTTTTGGGATTCATGGTAAAATTGTGTTCAGAGAAGTTAGGTGGTTTGTAAACACCCCCCCCCCCCCCCACCGCTGGGCCCGTTCTGAGATGGCATGATTCTGCCAGTACCCGTCCAAACCTCACCCTATTCGATTTCACTCAGGATGCGAGTGGAATGAGCCAGTAAAAATCTTGGGTTACCACTGTGGGATTCTGTGTAGTGGACCAACACTGATTCATATATATGACCAACTCCTGGGAAATTAACCCCTCAGGCAAAAATAAAAGTACACTGCCCTTAAAATATGGGGGATACGTTCCTTCAGACCACAAAGTTTTCTACCGTTTAGTTATTTTTTTAAAGTAATTGACAGTTGCTATTGAATTTGGTGCGATAGATGTTCCCTTCTTGGTCCGATCGGGCAGGCTCATGCTTACGTTCAGGCGGCGTTCGGTCGCTGTGGAGACTCCCAGCTGGCCTGGGATTTTCTTCACCTGTGATTTGCTTTGACGATCGCCCTGCCCCTTATTGTCTCCGACAAAAAGGACACTTGATCTTCAGTCACACCTATTGCCTGCGTGATCTCTGCCAAGCCACACCTCTCACCGCCGTCTGGCCCGGGACTGCGGGGGTCTGGCTCTGCCGCTTCACGCTTCGTCTCCCTTATTATGAAGTCTTTGAAGGGCTATCAGGTGGCAGTTAAAGCCGGTCTCTGTGTAACCCTCCCATACCTCTCGTCTGCAGAGTTATTCTGTAAGTGCGCCATACACCTTAACAGCGAGACGCAGTAGATTTGGAGTGAGTCGGACTTATGGCCCCATCATCAGTGCTGCTTCTCACCCCAGTCGGTCTGCAGGCACAATGGACTGTAGATACAACCCCCCCCCCTTCATTTAAGAAAAGAAACCTTTACTGTACATATTAAAGGTCTGTGTTCGTTTATATTTATTGTTTTTTCCGAATAGTCACACGAGGGGCTTCTGTGTCTCAGATCGGCGAGTTGGATGGAACTGTACACATTATTGGAAACCCCAACACACCTCGCCATGGGATTTTGGAACGTGCCGGCCAGCTCCCACTGAACATGGATTTGCAGGTCAATGCAGCAGGGGGGCCCGGCCAGGGACTGGAGGACCCAGGTGACGCCGGACCGGTCCACTTTACCAAAGAGGGTGATCGTCACCCGGTCCAACGAAGAACATGGTCTTAATGGGATAAATATTTTGCATTTTAAAAAACTGTTCGAAACTTGTTGTTTTCATTGAATTCTTTCCCTTGGGTGTGGAAAGCAAATATATTTACATGCTTCTATGTAATATGGCAGAGACTAGAGAGTTCAGAGAGAACAAGGTGTTTGCAATGTATTTAGATCAGCTTCTACTGTATCAGTCTTGGGTGTTTTTTTTTGGGAGTTGATCTCTCATTGTAAATCATCATTGTACATTGCGGACGTTTAAATTCTGTCTCTGTAGTAAAGATAGAGCTTTAACTGAATTTTTTTAAATACAGAAAGTGGGAAAAATTTGACTGTTCTTACTTTTATTTGCTAAAAGAAATCAGCTGTTCTCTGTAGCTTTTAATCTTTTTTTTCCACAATCAGTGGCAACAAACAAGCTAATCTTATCTGGAAAGGTTATATTCAAATTTTTTTAATTTTTATGTGAAGGTTATCGGCCGCCCTTTTCGTTATCGTTTAGTTGATTTGTGTTTTGTTTGACTCGGCACCATAAATACGTTTGTTGTGCTGTTCAGTGACACTTGGTCACCAGACTGGAGTGATCTCATGTGGCCTAAATACAGATTTAGAGGTTTGTTGCATTTCTGACTCATCTGCCTTCTTAATGATCGCCAGCAGGGGGCGCACACGTCACAAAGCTGTGGCGAAAGGTGTCAAGGT
Organism: Stomatorhinus ivindoensis; assembly: GCA_019775895.2. Lineage (NCBI taxonomy): Eukaryota > Metazoa > Chordata > Actinopteri > Osteoglossiformes > Mormyridae > Stomatorhinus > Stomatorhinus ivindoensis. Next base: position 1,146,356 of record JABFEB020000124.1, read on the forward strand.
AAAGCGATACTCTTTTACAGATGGATGAATCGTCCGGATGATGAAGATAATTGCTCCGATTCTTTTCGCGTGCTTTTTTAAACACTATGGCTGCTGCATAGTTTAAGGTTAAAAAAAAGAGTGAGAGAGAGGAATTAGTCACTGGACTTTGGTGAATGACACAGACCTCACCCCTCCCGGCGAATCGCTTTGATCATCCGCTGCTGAGTCACTTCCAGGGTCCTGCAGTGACGCATGACCGCAGCAGACACTGCATCCGAACGTCCGCCCAGCTGGCGCATCTGTCAAGCCGTTGTTGTTCTGCTGTGGAAATGACCAGACGGTCGGCTACATTTATTTTGGGTCCTCTGCGTTTTCCGCCACTTCATTCTTGCTTTTTCCTCATTTAAAATCACAGCTGCTCCTGATTCATATATGGAATCCTGCCTGCAATTCAGTTAAAGCTTTAGAAATGCATTAAGAAATTATTTTCAAGTAACGGCAAAGAAGGTCATAAGTTCAGGTTTTGGAAGGGGTGGTTGGATGACCTATGTTGTTATCTGTCGCAAAATGACGGGAAAATGAATATTTTATCTGGCGACTTCCTCGTAGATAGACGTACACGAAAAAATGATTTTCAGAATCAGAACAAGGCCGGGTAAGTTCAGTCGCATTTGCGTATGTCAGGACAGATAGGAATACAGCGATGTCTCACATCGTCGTAATCAACAATAATCTCATGACCAACACAAGACAATAAGTTGAACTTTCTTGATGCCGGGGGTGCATTCTGAATGGCATACAGATACCCGCAGAAATAATTTTGTTCAGAGTATCTTAAAATAGTTCAAATGTTACCCACTGTTTTCGATTTCCATTGTGTAAACAGAGACTGTTAATGCAGATGGTGTTATGGAAGCGGTTCTCCGAATGATCAACGTGACTCCTATAACAGGTGACGCATGAATGTTAGTCAGTGAGGATTAAAGGCCCATTTGGCACAGACTTAATCTAATTCTTCCATGAATGGGAGTGGCCCCCCACCCAGACACGGCCGTGGGGAATTATCTCTAACTTGAAAGAGTTGATAGAAAAGACACTAATGAGCCATATTCCAGCTTCTGCTTCGACCTGCGGCCCAGGGCACTGAGCTCTCGCCGTTCCCGGTGCCACTTGTATGGCTGGATTACTGGACGTGGGGTTCAAAGTACGGTAACAGTCTTCAGTCCCATGGATTGTTCAGGTGCCATCTAAACTGCCCCCACCCATGGATAATAAACTTCAACGGTGCAGACCGTGTCATAAACACTCCTTGTGTTCTTTTAGTTGGCCAAACTACCCCTTGCTCTGCCCCTTGTACCGGTTGTAAATATTAACATTTTACTGTTTCAGAGGCGTGGAGTCTGTGTTCTGTGCTTAGTATTGAGGTCACCGTGCCCCTTCCGGTGGCAGAGGTGGCTTGTCCCCACTGGCTGCACCGTATCAGTTCTTATCAGTCAGATGTGTTCTGGACTCCTTGACAGGGAACAAAACAGCAAACAAACGTAGGGAAGTAAGTATCATAATAGTCAGGTTTTTAATGCCTTTATTGCTTCCCTGCATTACTTCTGAAGTACCACTAGGTGCCCTCATTATTTAAAAATCTCTAAGTGCCCTAAACTGGTTTGCCCATACCCCGACCACACACGCTGGCTGCATGCTACAACAAGCCAGTTGAAATGCAGGACTCCCCCCCCAGTCTTTCCCCACCCTCTGCTGGCTTGTAAATGTGGTGAAAGTTTGGTGTAACTCAGACAGCACAGTAAACTAGGTTTAAAAAATCCTACATTGTATAGTATAAGCTGTTTCTGTGTTTCTTTTTGGTCAGGGGCAAGGAACTTAAATACTTGTTTCATGAATGAAGCTGTGTTCACTGCACTTTCCTGTTTAAAATATGTTTAATGGTTTCCTGGGTCTGAATCACGCTGCCACATTCTTTTGCCCGCCATGAGAAGCCAGGTCCCGCTTCTGCTTGCGCCCTGTGGCGCCGGTCTTTTGTTCCCCACCGCGCCGATTATGGCAGAAGGAAGCCCGCGAAACTTCAGCCAATCAGGGCGGAGGGGGGCGGGGCCTGCCCAGGGGAGGGGGTGAGAATTCCTGTATGCTCTTTGACAAAGGGAGGGCCTGTTTCCCCGCAGCATTATGCAAATATCTGGACAGCTGCCAGAGGCAGATTCTTCCAAAGGACACCCCTGAGAGAGAGAGAGAGAGAGAGAGAGAGAAAGTAGGATTGTGAAGTAATTTAATGTCTTGCATCTTGAAGCATGACTCAGTTTCCTGTTTCAACAGCTTCCCCCAACCTGCAAACTGACTTTTGTGGCTCTGGCTTCGCCATGTATACACGCTAGAAAAATAAAAAGTCAGCAGGCAAATATTTTTCACAGAAACTATTTGACTGTTTTGCGATTTTAAACATAGTAAGTTTCCCCTCAAGAAAAGCTTTCTGGGAGAGCTGAGGTAACACACAAAAAAAAACACAAGAACATGTCCTCTCTCTGAAGCCGTGTGTACGGGGGTGTCGGTTAAGATGGTCAGTGAAAATTCCTCCATGTGCAGAAGGTCAAAGGAGAAAGGTCACGACCCAAACAGCTGGGGGAAATGATGGCTTTTCCTTGGGGCACAGAGGAGGGGGACAATAAATACCTTTTGTAGTGGGCGGTAGACAACCTGTTTCACTCGTGTTTCCCATCCACTGTAGGCATCTTCCACTCATCAATGGTACCATCCCATGCCAGGGGGGGATTGGTGAGGGGAGGGTGTGTCAGGCTGGTAAACTTTCATGGCTATGAGGTTTGACACAGCACACCCCTGGGACGTTAGTGCTGGGTGAGCGGTGGTGGTGGTGGGGTCGGGGGTCAGCGGTTCCTGAGAAACAGGCAGCGCTAACCGCAAGGAGGGGTCTCACCCTGAAGGCTGGCCTTTATGGAGTGGAGGGGGGTTGGGTGTGTGCTTGTGTCGATTGACAAGACTACCGACTGGTGACCTCTTTCACCGGGCTGCCCTAGGGTTGTGGTGTCGGGTTACGGGCCCGGCAAGCTTTCGCAGGGTGCGCCTTGCCCGGACCCACCAGGACACCCCACGCAGCCGGAGATCTGACACAGGCTCGTCGTCTGTGGTGATGCATTGTTCCCGCCCGTCAATGGATAGCTGACAGATGGTCGGGCGTTTTTGGCAGAAATGGCCCCGATCTCCGGGGGCCCCTCGTACTCCGGACAGCCCCTCTCGGCTCCTCGTCCTCGGTGAACCCTGGCACGGTGCGGTGTGAGCGCACCCAGGCACTGCCAGGAATTCCTCTGAGTCAGAAAGCCCCCAGAGTTCTTTGGCTCTGCGTTGGAGCTCAGCCAAGAGAAGTTTTTCCCTGAAGTGGGCTGCAGTTTCGCTGCAAACCCCCCTCTCTTGGCATCAGACTGCGAGCCGTTTAAACCAAGACTTGCGTCTTTCTTCCAAGCCAGGCCCTATCTGCAGATGTTTTGGTTCCATCTGTGAGGCAGTGCCTGCACTCCCCTGAGACTCCGTTATGCAATGTTATAAAAACATCGGCACGTTTAACTGAAATGACTCTCAAAAGGATAACTCCATTTTTTTTTCCCTTTTTCGAGCCTTTGTGATGATGTTTGCTGTAGGTCATCAACATCTTTAAAGCGGTCATTCTCAATGGCCCAACTCCTGCTATGAAGCATGTGTGAGTGATGTGTGAGTGTGTGACAGTCACACACTGTTTTTTGCAAAAAATAAAATGGGATTTGTTACACAAGGTATATCCAGTTATGAATCTGGCCAATTGATTGTTCTTCATTTGTATTTTAATTAATTTAGCAGACACTTTTATCCAAAGTGACCTACAATTGAGCAGCAGAGTCAAACAGGCTCTGGAGCCATTGGGGGTTGAGGGTCTCGCTCCGGTGCCCAACGGATTCAAACCTGAGACCTTCTGATCAAATACACAGCAGCCAATCCAACCCAGCCGCACACCAGCCCACCATGTATTGAAAGATGCCCTCAATATTTATTGGGTGCCAGAAGGGTCTGATAGCCTTTAAGGATCCGGACAGGTTTGTCAACTCCTCTTGCTCACCTGAGATGAGTCTATTAGCCAAAAGTGTCCTCCTTCCAGCCAGATGGTTAATGTGGTGTGAAAAACTAGAGTTGCATTTACGGCGGTACCAGCAGGGGGGAGGAGGTGTGGTGGAAGAACTCGTCCTGGCCGGCTCTGAATGCTACCTGCCCCGTTCCCGTTTCCATAGTGGTTCACAGCCTTTCTTTGTCCTCGTTCCAAGTACACATCCCCGTCTTTTTGCACTTTGGCGCTGCATGACCGGCGAGCTGGCTGTGTTTGAAGTGTGATGATAAAGAGTTAATCATTAGCAGTTTTTAGCCTCTTAATAAGAATCATCTGGCTGAAAATATAAACGTTGCCTCACTTCCGTTTCCTTACCACGAATTGCTTCTATACTTCTTCAGAGGTAAACTGTCTCCTGCAGTTCCCCCCAGACTTTTGTAGTTGTTAAAGATACATATCAGAACACGCACGGACATCGAGGGACTGTAGTAATATGAGGGAGTTTCATATTTTGTGCGGCAGGCTTAACATATGGCTTTGCTTGCCTCTGTGCTTGATGACACTGCAGGAAGTGTCAGGTGAAAGGTAGGTGCTATTGATGAGGAGAGAAGCCATCCGGACCCTTGCACTGCTATTACGTTATGGTAGCAAGATGACTCCGACGCCAAACAGCTGCTAATGTTTGAAAGGAGTGGAAGTCCAATACATGGGTGTGTTAAAGGCACTCTGTTTGGCTTGTGCAAATTAGACATTCACATAGTTGCCGCGTCACAGATCACACAGGACATAGACACGGGGTGCACTGGAAATCTCATAGTAGGCACAAAATTTCTTCAGAAGCCTACTACTCGACTGTCGAGTAGTGATGTACATGTATAAAATGTATGAATATATGAGAACAGTATGCATGAACCTGGACACACCAGGATGCCATCATGCATGTTACCTGACCCGGATGTTTGTCAATGATGTGACTATAGAAAAGGAATTGAGCAGAATGTGCAAATCCTTAGTATGGCTGAAACAATAGGTGAATGGTACCCAGATGACGAACTACATTGTGTGAAATTCCACTATGATGGTTGCTGCGCTATCCCGCAAGGCCACTGGAGCTACAGCTAGGGACCAAGAATGTCGCTTCAACAAAAATTTGTGCCGAGATGATGGAGAACATGCCGTCTCTACAAATTTAAGCAGAAAACATTAATTGACCCGAATATGCTTCCCTTTTTTGAAGAAAACAAAACATTTTTTACTTTTGCAGGGGTCAAGCTATTATTAAACACCCATGTCAGGCAATACACAAGATGGCGGTCACAGTGTGTCCGTGTGCATGCGTGTTGTTCTCATGCAAATATACATGCATGCATGCACTACATTAAGTAGTAGACTTCTAAGGGAATTAAGTATGTACTGTGTGTATGCATTTTGGATACCCCATAGAGTAACTGCTCAGAGAGTGACTCCCACATTATAGACCTATGATAGGGAATTGAGCGAGATATTGAGCGGAACAGGCCATGTGCCGGTCAGCGGTTGTCCCCAAAAACACTCCTCGCTATCAGAATGCGGGACTGGTAGTGAAGTGGACCAAAGCCTTCTATAATGTGAGATGGCTGGGGCCATGTGCCCCTTTCCATTCCTGGCTATCCTGAAGTATTTGGCAGTGAGGAGGGCCTGTGGGTGGAATGTTCGCCCTGTTGCCTGGCAACAGTGACGTTCCATGGAATTTTTATCACTCACTCGTACAAGCAAGAAACTTCTGGATGCTTGACAGGGGAAAAAATTCTGCTAGAATGGGAGATACTTTAATGGTGGCTCGTCACTGCTAATTGTGTTCCAAAGTAGAGTGCCACTTTACAATTTGGCTGCCCATTTAAAGAGTGTATGAATGGTTTATAATCTGGTTATTAATTAGGTTGTAACACTTTGCAAATTATTAATAGACGAATTTCGACAAGTTATAACACAGTTTTCTTTTTATTAATGAGTTACTACTATTTACAAGTGGCAAAAGGGAACCTTATTGTAATGTGGTGCCCAATGTAGTATATGGGGAAATCATATGCATTTTTTTACACATTTTTAAAATAGTAAACAGTAAATCAGCCTTGGAGCCCATTTTATAAGCTGCCCCTTGATAACTGTGTTTTCTTTTTGAACCGTTTTGAAAGTTATAGATCTGTTCTCATTCTGCCCTGTCTTACAACACGCCTACGATAATATTTCCGGAAACCTGTAGTTTTGTCCACATCTTTCGTTTTCCTGCTGGCTGGACTCAGGTGCTGCAATGACCTGAGCAAGAGAGGGCCACCAGTAAGCGTGGCACGTCGACCCAAAACACCCTCCCCACTAAGGCCTTCCTGTGGGGCGTCGCCATGCCAACCCTGCCGTCAGGTAGACTCACACCTGAGAGGTGAAGCGCTGGACAGCTGGAGGCCGCTCAGCAACCCCCCCCCCCGCCAGGGCCACTGCGGGTAACGCTGGGCTAAACAATTAAATCCCAATGGCTTTACTTCCACTGAAAGACTAAGGAAACATCCGGGATGAATCCGGGAGGATGTTCAGACCCGCAAAAACAAACAATCGGCAGGATGTTCGTTGTATCAAAAAAAAAAAGAAATTAAAAATATAATGCCATTGCCACGCATTGATGCCTGTGCCCATCACAACATCCTGTTTAAGGTATTAAACAGTACGGAGGAAGGAAGGCTTAGCGAAAAGCATCAAGTGCAGCAAATGAACAATCTGCCCGTCAAGGGCGCTGTTTGGTCATTTTTCCTGCTGAGAAATGTGATTTATATAAAAATATAAATCTCATGGAGGGATGTTCCTGTTTCTAGGAGTCCCTCCTAAAGGCTAATCCCTCCTCTAACTCCTGCAGACATTACTACTTTGGGAATATACAGGGTGTGTGTGTAAGAGTCTCTTTCTGCGTGTTTTTCCATGAATCTGCACGCATACACATCCACTCCGTCCCACACAAATGGATTTCTCTCTCCATTCCACCATGATTCTGCCCACACATGTGTATGTGTGTGCGTGACTGAAGGGAGGCGGGATTTCTTGAATTAATGCACAGTTTGCGGTGTGAAGGCGGAGCTTGTGTACATCCTTACTATTTGACTGCTTCTCTTTTCAAAAGTGCTTTTCTCTCTCTTTCTGTCCTTGCCTCCTCCCATCCATGGCTCACACCCTTTATCTCACTCTCTGGGAATGCTCTTTGAAATAGTATCCTTGCCCCCCCTCCCTCCCACCCCCAACACCCGTCCTC
>JABFEB020000124.1:1180330-1191908 GCA_019775895.2 Stomatorhinus ivindoensis
GAATGGGGGGGGGGGGGCGGGGGGAGACCTCAGGCACACTGCTTTTCAGTAACGATCAGTGGGAGGGCCAAAGCTTATCACCCAGGAGCTTCCACTGCTCCTTGCCATGTGCGAACAGCACATATACACACACAAAGTCTTTTTGAGCCCTCTATAAAGTCCACATGCCTGCCTGATGACTACCTCAACTGCTCCAGTCTGCGCCTCAGCTGCTCTTGCTTCTGCGCCAGCCTGTCCCGCCTAGCACACAGTCTCTGGCTCTCTGCCTCCAGGCCGCGGATGCTGTCCCGGGCCTTTTTCAAGATCACCACCTTGGACGCCTTGTCGTTGTGCGACAGTTCTGGGACGTGGTCACGCAGCCGCAGGAAGCAGTTTTTCAGCTCGTTGCGTCGCTGCCTCTCCATCACGTTGTGCGTCCTCCTCCGCTCCTCCTCGTCCTCCATCTCGGCCGCCTGCCGCAGCACAGAGCCCCGCGTGCGTCCAGCGGGGAGGGGCTGCCGATGCGCATCGCCCCGCGTCCGCTTCTGCTGGAGGGGGGCGGCCTCGGGTCGCCGTGGTGATGCCGGGCACGGGGCCGCATAATTGTGCTGCATCTGTATCTCCTGGTGGCGCCGTTTGATGGCTCGCCGCCGTGCGCGGTCTTCTGCCTGCTGTGCCCGCAAGGCGGCGCCGGGCCGCTTCACTGTCACAACATCTATTTCATCTTCTGCAGAGGAACATAAAGACACGTGCATAACTAGAAGCTCAGAACAATGTGCCTGATGGAAAAACTCACAGAATATCAGGTTACTTTCTACATCCCCGATAATCTGTTCAACCACCCAACTTTAACAAGTATAATAATCTTTTTATTTTTTAATACCTCCAACATCTATGAAACAAAATCTAAAAATAAAAAGACTTGCTCACCAGAATCACTAGTAGATGATTCACTCCCCGTGGACATGGCACTGAAATCAGAGGAGGATTCCCTCTGCTCCCCGCTCTCCTCGAATAAGTCCTGGTCTTCCAGAGATCGGCACTCTAGCGCCACGTCGTGGCAGTGAAGCGTGGAACCGGCAATCTCCTCGAAAATGGTGGTATCCATGTCCGAAAGAAGTGGGCTGGTGGACAGCACGGCCGACAGCTTTTCCTCCGCGGATTTCTCACCGCCAAAGCGCCACAAGCAGTCCTCGGACTCATGTGGCCGCTGCTCCTCGCTCCCGCCGACGTCTGCGGCTTCTACATCGCGGTCCCAGCTGAAATCCTCCAAAAGCAGCTCCGACACGAACTCTAGCTGGTCAACCTTGGACCACGGCTTAACGAGCCCGGTCTTTGTAGGTGGAGACTGGGGCGGCGTGGGGAGCATCTGCAGATCCTTTAGAAGTATCTGACAAAACTCCTCATCAAACAGCAGCGGCTCCGAATCACAGTCCCAGTCGTGCGTCGGGGTAAAACTTCGAAGCATTTTCGCAGTTGGGGAAAAAAACTATCTGGGGGAAACAATAGACATACAAATATAAGCTTTATATCGCGACTGGAAAATATTACAACAGGCTCTCGCTAACCAACAATCCTCCTTCCCGAGAACAACTAAATTGAGCCCGGTCTTCCAGCCCTCCCGCAGTCACGCCGGCAAGCTAAACCCTTTTATGCATGTTTACATTAGTAACCACGCCCATTGCGGGCACAGCCCATGCGCTACAATGCGAAGCCACGCCCACTTGGGGGGACGCTGTAGAGCCATACTTCTTTAATGTAGCTCGAATAGCCGGAACGATCTACTTGAAGGCGCTAAATTTGGTAAACGGCTGTGAAATGCAATGTAGTTCGCCATACCACTGCGGCATGCAACTCGGCTAAATTAGTCTTTAAAATAATTACCCACAGGAAGGACAAATTCTTTTAAATAGGCGTGATCGGATTAAATAGTTACCATCTAGCACAAAAGACAATAAAAAATATTCTTCTGCAATCTATGAAATTTTATACAAAACAAGCTAACAGAAATTCAAATTCAAAGCACGTAAAATGCCATGTAGACGCCTCACCAGGCCAAAAAAATGCCAGGAGAATAATGCAGAAGTACATCATGCCGGATTTGGCAAATGATTTAGTGGGATGAGTGAAGTGAGCCGGTCACTGCGAGTAGCCTATCTATAGGATATGCCAAGCGGAAAAACGTGCCAAGCCAACTTATTACACTTACGACGATACTCAGGCTCATTTTATTTATTATTTTAAAATACGAGTTATTTATTAAGTCGTGTATATGAATGAGCTTCAAACATTAGAAATATCTTACCTTTTCTAAAGAGAAAAAAATAAGAATAGCCTGCGTTGAAATAAGCTGTCAAGATAAGAATGCGTAGCTATCTAAAAGAGTCACAAGTTGTCCAAGTAAAAAGGTGTAGAGAAAATCATTTTTAGCCAATGCCGACAGATTTCTATGCACCCATCCACATGCCGCTTCCCCGGTAGGTGTGGTCGGTAAAAAACCTCCCCACAGTATTAGTACTAAAGCGGGCAATGTTCCGCCACACCGCAATTTCGCGCCAAATCTCTAATTCCAACAATAGAGCAGAGCGAGCCGATTTTTACAACTCTAATTAATTGTCAGATTACGTCAATTCATAAGGTCCAAGTCGGAAGGCGAGGATCGGGACCGACGTCCCGGCAGAGCCTCAGATACGTGGGTGTAGGTCCTTTCGGCGGATGGATCCCGGTCGCAAGCGCGCGCTAGTGAAATTCCAAGAAAGCTGTAGCTGAGAACGCGTGCTGAAACGCCGGCTGGCTGGGGGCGGGGGGACGAAGGCGGCTTAGTATCCGCAAAGAAAAACACCCCCGGAACGAAATGTACTTTCGGCTGGCGTACTTTGACTTTTGGTGGGACCGCCGTGCGTTCCGGTTCACAGAAAAGCACTCGTGGCGTTATTTTGTGCCATTTACTGACACTCAGACCGTCCTTCGTTATGTAGGCGTCTTTGTGCCGCTTGTCGCAGGACCGGTCCGCTTGTAACCCGAGTCCACCGGCGTCCAGAATGTATTGATTGCACAAAGAAGAAAATGTTGGCTAGACTGAATGTGGGAGCAATGCATAAATCAAGCAGCTGGAACATGTAGTTCGGTTCAAAATCCCACTCCTTGAAAGACAGTTAAACATACTTCAACTTGTGCTTCGTTATTTTTAACTCAAAAGATATATAACATGCCAGAAGCTGTTGTAAATTACCAAAATAAACCACCACTATTCAGAACACTTGGAAACCTATTTAAAGGTAGAAATGTTTTAAATTGGAATACGACTCTGCTGAAAAAGACTTAAATTCAGCAGGTACCTGGACTAGGGGTCATACATCCAGCATGCCACGTATGCTGTAATATCCGATACACTCGGCAGTAACTAATGGACACTTAGCATATATACTTTAAACTGTTGATACGGGTTAGTATTGTTTCACTAAACAAATAAAATGAACCGTTTCAATTCGTTCGTTGATTAAACAATTGCATAAACCCCCCTGGGCAGACATGGTCCCTTTTTGATTGTGTTAGGCAAGCATTTTATCCTACTCACTTTATAACGCAACACTTCAGCTGTTACGCAAGTCTGATTCCGTGGGCTTAATAATAGGATGTTAAACAGGCAAAAGCTTTCGCACCTGTAGGTATGTAGTTAGGTGCTCAGTTTAATCAGAAATTGCCTATATGCATGCTAATGGTTTCACTTTGTTCCAGCAACATTTTTACTGATTAGGTTCTATTGAAATATACTACCTATTCTGTTTTGTTTTCAGATGTGCAATCCATTAAAGTGGCATGTCCATAAAATATAGTTAAATTTGTGTTCAAATGATAACGTAGAATATACAGTTTCAGAATAAAACACTATAATGCATTTGTTTTATTACTTTTTTATCAGGATGTACAAATTGTAATCAGTACTAGATATTCAATATACATTTATTGTAAACTTGTAAGAAGTGCACACAAAATGAATTATATATATTATTATATAATCTTGTGGTTTTCTTTGCAAGTGATTTGGAATGATTGTCAAAATTTTCTGAGATACTTCTTGTTAATTTATCTGGAACAAATGGCAATACTGATGTGTATCTTTGGGCACAATTTTTACCCTAAGGCGTAAACCACTGTATGCAATGAAGGCATCCCCCCGTTATCATTTCTAACTTGATTGACTTGATTAAACTCTAAATAGACCTGCCATGTGGGACAAATTTGATAAGCTGTACAGGCAGGTTCTATCTTCAATAACCTGCTATTATGGACTTTTAATATTAAAATTATTGGAAGATGGATGGTACAATAGTTTGCAGTATCAACTCCCTCCTGTGCGTTTGGAGGTTCAACACCCAACCCTGCTTTGTGTGGCGTTTCCATGTTCTTCCCATGATTTTATGTTGGCTTCCACCAGTTACCTCGGTTCCTTCCTGTTTTACAAAAACATGCAGCTAGCCAAATTGTCATCTCTAAATTGCCCGTAGCGTGCTTGTGTGTGTTCTGTGGAGGAGTGATATCATCCAGGCTGTTCACATGCCTTGTGCCCTATGCTACAATCTGTCGTGTGTGTCTTTGTGTACATATGCATAAAAAAATAGCAGGAAAAACTGCCAGTGCTGACTGTGTCACTCTGTAAATTGGAACCACTTGGTTTATGCACCCAAGTCCTGCAGTGGCCCTTTGAATGCAGCTTGTGTAGTTTCCCTCTGTTCTCCTGGGTTTACTCAGTGTATTTCAGTTTCCATTCCAAAGGCTGTGAGATATATAACGTGATATTTCCGTCTTCTACGCCACTTATCCATTAGAGGGTTGCTTTGATTATATGATATATACAATGTGTCACTTTATTTTTTTCCTTTCACTGTTCTTGGATTCTTTTGCATATAAGTGCTCATGTTTTTGAACTTTACAGTTCACAAAAATATTATTTTCTTGCTGTGAATATTGATGTGATGATTTTTTTGGTAATATGTCTATGGTTTTAAAAATGTATATATTTTTTTAACTTTTACTGTATCTGAAAAAACTCTATTTCTTTAATAGCAGGGCATGGAGGCAGTGTATAGAGGCAGTGTATAGAGGCAGTGTATGGAGGCAGTACCTTACTGGTTGGGAATTCAAACCAGCAGCCTTTTGATCTCAAGTGTGCTTCCCTAACCATTAGGGCACCACTGCCCCCCCCCCCCCCTTTATTTGCCAAAATATTATGCAGTCCTTGTAAAGGTACACACAGCTATAGACTTTAGCTGGTCTTGTACATGCAGATGTGCTCTTGAGAAATTAATTTAAAACTTAAAAAAACGAAACACTGGAGAACTGAGAACTTTCGTTGGCTGCAGTTTAAGAGCGAAGCGTCTATCAGACGTGGTGGAACGTTCCGCTGCTCTGTAATATTCCATGGATAAGAGACTTTCAGACCTAAGATTTTCCAATTTGGAGTTCTTGTTTTTTTCCTGAGGGCCACTTTAATGTGGCATGTGTAATGCATGGCTACCACGCTTTCTGGGAGACATGAGAGAGACCAGTTATGGAAAGGTATACATATCCAGACAGTCCGCAGCTCGAGCCGGCAATGGCTCCCATATGTCACTACAGAGTGAAACAACACAGCCATACTCAGAGAAGAGAGTGAGATGGTGGCTGATGTGGGCATCCATTTTAATAAGAGAGTTCCTTTCTGTGTCTTTTTGCATGCTATGGCATTTTGCTATGGCATTTTTGTCGGTAAGGTGTCTGGGCTTGCATTGAAGAGGATTTGTGCACAGCTAGTGTGTCATATATCTGTTTTATTCCCACAAAGGGAAAATTAGGACTAAAATCGATGTGGTAGGAGCAGATTGGGTGACTCCCAATTTCGGCAGTACAATGAATCTCTGTCAGATCTCATTTAAACGGTTGGGCCCCCTCTGTCCATCAATCATCAGCAAGCACTTATTGGGTCCAGAATCATGCCTATCCTTGGAAACAGAACAAAAACACACAGTTGCACATTATGGGCAATTTGGAGTCACCAATTCCTCTAATTTCATATATGTGAATAGAGGTTCATAAAGCTTGAATAGCTATAAGAAACCATAAGCAGTGCAAATGATGCCAGAGGCAGAATTCAAACCCTTGACCCCCAGAAGTGTGACACTGCAGTGCTGACCACTGAGCTGCATGGTGGGGGGGTCTCACCTTCATCTTGCATACCATCAGTGCTTCACAAAACAGCAACAGATTACTACAGTAGCTGAAGGAAGGGCGAATGGATTCGAGAGTTTTCAGCAGTTAGCGTGTTCCGCAGGCCGGCTGGTTCCTGAAAGGCAGCTCCATGGTACTGCTGAGTCAGCTCCCACTGAGGACGTACGGTGGTTTGTAACGCTGAGATCTGCAGCATGATTTCACAAGGGAGGAGTTCCACGCGGCCTCCTCCCCACGTCTCCTCTGAGTCTCCAGATAACATTGCCTGTTCCAGAAAGAAAAATGCCAGTGGCTCCAAGTGGGATGGGCGGGGCCCTAAACCACGGTCATCTTTAACGTTTACTGGGGGGGGGGGAGGGTGATGAGTGGGAGTGTTTCGGAGTAGAAAGCATGCTGTGTTGCCTGTGGCTTTGTGATAGGGGCTTCAAGCCAGTCGTAGATGCCCTTAGGGCTCTCCACAGTTTTTCTCCTTAGAGATTACCACTCTGGATTTGCATATCTGTGTGTCTGCAGTGAATAACTGATCCTGCTCCAGAGAAGTTTGTCTCAAAGGTGTTACCTGGAATTTAATGTTTGCTGGAGAATGGTGACTGGCTGCACTCTGCTTATTAAATTTGCTGTAAGGGTCAATTTTGCTAAACTCATATGTTTACTCAGTATAAGAAATATTATGTTTAAGCTTCAAAGGTCCCCCCACCCCCGCATAAAAACATTCATAGCACAACTGTTTAGAATGTGTGAAAAAGGTTTTTTTTTAGATTGCAAGAAGAGCTAAAACTTATCTAATTTGATATGCTGTGTCCTCCAAGTCAAAGTGATTGAGAACCTGAAGGTGTCCTGATTTCTTTGTTTGGTTACAGTTCAGCATTTCATCATAGGTCAATGGTCTAACTATCAGAGTTAAACCTTTTCCAATGTAATATTATTTGTTTTAAATATGTTACAGGGTTATTTTTTCAAACGCCTTGTGATGTCGAAACAGCAAGTATGAGTGTGATCAGTAAATTACTGAGAAATGTCAGTGGGTATTAGGATCACAGCTGATAACTGATAACTGTCTGATTTTCACACTTTTTTGATTAACATCTAATACAGAAACCAGGTATGGGTTCTGGCCGCATGATGACTAATGAATCTCTATGAATCTCAAGATCATGAACAGCAAATATGGAAACTAGAGGTCCTTCGAGCCATTGAAGCATTTGTCTACACTCCTTATCACCAGCGGAGCTTCACCTTCATTGCTAAGGTGGTGATCTTGCAGTGTTTTCAGAATTCAAAATGGTCGCAGTTTTAAAATGGATTAACCTTTTTTTTAGTGTTCTAGAATCCGTGTTTCATTTGCAGCTGAAGATAGCAAGTACCCGACTGAACAAATTATGACACAACCAAATTAGCCTTTTTAAATCTCATTGTGGAGGCTGTTAGTGGTTTACAGGGAAGGGGACAAACTGCATTCAGCGAGGCTCATCAAGTGCTGGCTTCAGAGAAATTGACTGGTCCAGGTGGCTAATTTCCTAGCAAAATTAGCAGAAGTTTCAGGGAACTTTTGGCTGGACACATTAATTAACTCAAGCAATCCTTTATACATGTACAACATTGTCTCTTCCAAATGACTGAAAAGAACATGTGATTTTTGTATTTGTGTATATTTAAGAGACAATTTAAACTTTAGGCATGACATTTCGGAAAGCTATGTAGAAGAAAGCCCGTAGAAGAGTTGGGATTAAGGGTCTGTGATGAAACGATCACTTTTACAGCCACAGGATACCAAGCCCACAACCTTCCAGATGCCAAATTATAACCCACTGAGCCGCACACTATCCATTTATTATGAATAATAGGAAATGAATCTAGTTACTTTTCACTTGTTTACTAGAGAAAGCATTGTACCATGTGCTGCCTGGGATAGGCCCCAAGCTCTCTGAGGTTAAGCAGTCAGAAGATGGATGGATGGATGGATGGATGGATAGATGAATGGATGGATATTTTCATCTCCCCTTTGACCCTGCTCAGGATAAATGGTTGGAAGATAACAGATTGGAAGTTGATGCATGGATGGATGGATGGATGGATAGATAGATATTTTAATCACTCCTAGACCCTGCCCAGGATAAATGGTTAGAAGATGATGGATGGATAGATATACCATCTAGAGCTTAGAGCATTATGGATTATTACTCTGCCATATGATTTTCATTTCCTTTAAATGGTCACACATACAGTATTTCTGACTTTAGTGCCACATATTTTACCTTTTCCAGATTCATAATGAAGAGATGGTTAGTAATGCGGCCAAAAAGATACAGTAGTCATTTTAATGGGCTTTATGTAGGTGTTACAAGAACTCATAGTACAATGAAAACCTTTACATATATGACTAGTCAGCTAATTAGTCATTACAAATGTTCTAAATCCGTCACTATAAAAGTACAATTATGAGAAATTTTGATCAGTGAATTGACATAAGAAAGGTAGCAGTTTTCGTCTCTTTGGGTTCCACTTTTAGTCTGTAACAAAATGTACCCTGGCCCCTCTTTGAGGTCTCAGTTCCTGTTTTCTTTTAAAATGCACTGTAGCTTAATTCTCCTTCTTGCTCCCTCCCTCAATCGACATCTCATGGCTCACCCTCTATATAGTACCAAAGATATTACTTAAGCTGGAAAAACTCCTGACATCCTCAAAATAAACTAATGCACAGCAAAGTACAGATGGAAAATGTGTGGTGGACAAAATGACAGGAGCCGGTTCTTGGTGACCGGATGCAAACTGTAATTTTTTCCAAAATGAATGATGTTGTCATCAAGGAATGCGGCCACATTTTTGGGATATGTATGGAGGAATGATTCAGCCCACAGGTGATGTACAATTTACCGTGCTGAAAAATGTTTGGCAGACTGTAGCTGTCATATTGATTGGGCAAGCAGGCTCGGGAAACATGAATCGGGGCAGAAGACCGGGTTTAATAGGGAAGTCAGGGCAGGATAACAGGACGGAAGCAGGGCAGGAAGGCAAAACAAGCGGACGGGGACACGGGGTAGAACTACGGGAAGGGTAAACGGGCAACACACTAACATCGTACGCAACACTACAATGACAGATCTGGGGAAGACTGACTCAGACGCGGACTAAATACGCAGGACAAGCAGGAACTGATAAACAACAGGTGATCACGATCCGGATCAGACACGAGGTAACGAGGGGGGCGTGGCACACAAAAGGCTCGGACGGACAGATCATGACAGTAGCACAGAGATAAATATTTCAGCTGAAAATAAAAATAAAGGGTTGAGTGTCTTTACCCCCCTTGTTTCTTGGGGATCCCCTCCTGTTCATCTTTACAATGGAGGGAAAATCACAGACAAAAAAACTCCAGACATCAGGTAGCATGAAACTAAGGAAACTTACACACATCGTCATGCTGGTTGGTGTCGGTCTCTGGGGACCCTGTCGTAATATTTGTGATGTACGGGGGCAATTCATGCAGTTAAAAAAAAGTCCTGTTGTAAAAATGGGTTATATTTAGTAAAGGTAATGATTCCTTCAAAAAGCATTTTAGGGTAGTGAGACATTTTTTCAGGGCACAGTGTCAGATGAATGATCAGTTGACTCAAACTGCTCCAACGTTCAATTGTCTGAGCAGGGAAGGTGGTTGCAGTATGTGGTCAAATTACTCATATCATAAGCCCCTCAAGCTTTTACCCCCAGCAAGAATTTTCTTTCTTTTTTTTCCAAAAAAAGGGCCAGAAATGTAAGGTGTAGATCATAAAACAAAAGCACAATATTCTGAGTCAGGCAGATTGTTTGTTCAGCATCACTTTTCTAGATACTTTTCAAACCAAATTCTGGGGTCACGTTTTGTCATTTTGGTGATTTTTTTTTTATTTTTTTTTTTGCTGAAACACTTTTGTCAATCACCAGCGGGAAAGACTTTCTCTGTCAAAAAAGTCCATCCATCCATCCATCCATCCATCCATCCATCTCTCAGGCAGCATGGGACAGAAGGCGAGGACACCTTGAATGGTATGCCAGTCCATTGCAGGGCACATACACACAAGCACACAGTGACACACCAAACTACACACTGTGTGAAATTTAGAGACGTGTGTTTTAGCCTAAACGCCTTTCTTAATTGTGCAGGAGGATAGCCAAAACATGAAGCCAAGGCTCCAAAACATAAATGAAGTTGGAATAAAGAAAATATAAAGGTCCCACAATTTCCATTTGTCTGGTACTGTATCTGTCAGACATGGTTTTAGCGCAAGAGTGAGAGGAACCACGAATCGAGGGAGTTTTCCTTAGAAGCTCCTGCCGATGGGTCAAACACTGAAGATGCTGGCAAAGCAACGAATGCTTCGCGTGAGAATGAGACACAGTCCTCCGCCAGTCCCCGGAGCTACGCACACACACACACACACACACTCATACACACACTCATACACACACTCACACACACACACACTCATACACACACACACAAACACATCTCCTGTTTGCCCAGAACAACATCTGTTTCTGCAGATGGTGGGCTTGAAGCCCGATTTCCTCCAGTTGACTGTGCTTCAGTGTAACCCCCCCCCGTCCAAAAACCTGGAAGCTGGAAAGGCGAGGGGATGGGATGGGATGGGAGGGGAGGGGAGCGGAGGCGAGGGGAGGGGAGGGGAGGGCATCATAGCAGAGAGCCCCAGCTGAGGTCACAGTTCTGAGAAGGCACACAGTAAATTCTAGAACATTCTGTGCAGACATACATTTTCAGACCGACTGCCTTACATAAAATACACAGTGAGTGGAATAGCCATTAAAACCTGAATATAAGAATGGTAATTTATTACATTAGAAACATAGGCAAATTAAAAATATAAATCAGTGCATCTGGCAAATATGGCAGTGAATGTACATACAGTCAGCATGCCAAACCATTTTATGAAATGTGGGTTTACTGGGACCAGTGCGATTCAGCGGCAGCGTTTACGGGGCTCCCATTTAAACGGGATGACCCAAAATCTGAAATCCGCGGCCACACTTCCAGCGGCTCGTGGCCAAGGCTACAAACCCGCACTGTAAATAAACGTGTGGAAACTGTGTCACCTGCCGCAGTGAGGGACAGAAACGGGGCCGGCACTGCAGACACATGGGAGCCGCACGTGAGCGGCGGGAAGAAAGTGGGCTAAAGAGCGAGGGAATTCTCCGCATGGACGGCTTCCCAGAATCCTGGGGGAATGTTTCTAGGAACTCAGCAGCAGTGTGTAACTGCTGGTGCTGACGGGGCTGTTCCCCACAGCGTCACTATTTATAGAGCTGCGTGGCCAGTGAAAGTCGGACTGGGGGGGAGAGAAATCGCTAGCGGTGTCGGTGGGTTGGAAAGTGCACTATGTCAGTGGGGGGGGTGGAG
>JABFEB020000124.1:1195568-1208107 GCA_019775895.2 Stomatorhinus ivindoensis
CATCCCCACCCCGCAGACCGACTCTCCTCCGAAAGTATGCTTTTACACAGAGCAGGCTCTGGAAAATTCCGCATAAGCCGCTGCTAGATCTCCACACATCCACAACCCCGTTGCTGTTCCTGTTGGCATGGTAGCCTCCCACCTCCAGAGCTGGGGGTTCAATTCCTGCCCAAGGCTGTGGAGTTTGCCTTTTCTTCCTCTGTGTGTGTTTCCTTCCTCATTGGTTATGTGAACTGATTTCACAAAACCTTCCATGGTGTGAACCCTTTAACACATTGGCATCCCACACATGGCTTCTCCTGCATTTACCACATGCTTCCTGTGATAACGCTGTCACCCTGTACTGATTAAGTAGTTTTAGAAGATGGAGAGACTGAGCTTGTTGCCCTCTTTCCATGTTTTGACATTCCCTGTGTTTGGCACAAAATGCCAGTTGGGTTGGTCCCGCTTTGCTTTTGGAATCAAACAAGGGCAGTCAGCGCAAAAGACAGGGTTGTCGTTCAGTAATTGAAAGCGATGATAGAAACTGATTAAAAGGCAGGAAATGCAAACTTTGTCTAGTTTTTAGGCTACATTATTAATATTTTTTTAGCTGACCTCATCTCCAAAAAACGTGAAGGTACTCAATGAAGCAAGTGGTATAGTAATGCAACTGCTTCCCCAATCTCTGTGGAACCAGATATACACTATCTCATGTGCAAAGGAAATGAGGAAACTACAGTCATGTAATTCTGAACAAAACGTTAATGTTGGCAGTTAGTTCCAGTGAATCCCCTTATGATTAACATCAGCCGGATTCTCTGGCCAAGAGATGCGAAAGCAAATCAGAGAAGCGTGGTGAAATTAATCCAGTCAGAGCATAGCTAGCATTGTCTATATTGAAACATACGGAAAAAAAGGATCCATATTGAACAATAACAATAATAATGTCTTTATTTGACAAACACACAGATTCTTTTCCCTTCGGTTACTACTTCATAAATATTCCTTCAAAAACTGAAACCCAGAAGCGTATTGCCAGGATTTCACCTGACACTATAGAATGTCCTTTCTTGATCTCTTGGCCATTGCGATGCCAGCAGTGTATGGGTGTAAAACAGGCCATGGGCCAAACTCTGCAGCTCTGTACTGCCAAAGGCTCCTACCAAATCAGTGCCAGAGTCAGTAGGTTTCCTATTTCCTCCCCAGAGACTGCATATAATACATCAGTTAAGGGATAGAGCCCAATTTAAACAGGACCGAAAACATCCGAGAATTATCAAAGCTACTATTTCCCGTCAGACATTTTTTCCCCCATGTGCCTTACATCATGGATAAAACCGGATGTGGGATCACCACACACAGACAAAACTCCATGAAACTGTGAGCTTAAAACAAAACGTTTATAATTGGAATTACAGAAATTCAAGTCATTCCCAGGAAATGACTCTTGATGACTGAGTACTCAGTCACGGGCCCACTTGGCAAATTTGTTTAACGGATTATGAGCGCCCTCTTGTGGGGGTACGGGGAGTTATAAAGTGCAGGAACCTCAGTCATTCAAATCAAAGTACAGTATAACGAAAAATAGAATTTGTTGTAGTGGCACCACAACATAGTTCTGCCTTTAACAAATAAAGTGGAAATGTAATCGTAATGTGGAGGTTCAAGCAGGGCTCAGCTGGCCATCTGGCATATTATACTCTCTTAGCCGATATGTATCTTGTCGTAATAATTTACCGCGGGACCCCCTTCAGCAAAATTTATCGCTCGGCAAAAGTCAGCGTGGAGGACACCTTCCGCCCCTCGGCAAAATTTATTATGATTTTTAATCCCAGTCCAGCCCTGGGTGGTTCAAGTCTCAGTAAAGATCATTAGAGTAATATCGCTAAGTAGTGTAATTAATCTTATGTGCTGCATTTAAATGGTGAGAGGAATAAATGGTTACACTCCGCAAGCTGCTCCAATGAAAGCAATTAAATAAACACATCCCTGTCTGTGCAGTGCACGTCTATATAGCATGATTCTGCCAAATACATTTATTATTATAAGGTGCCAGTATGGGTCGACGTACGGAATTTCTCCAGTATGTCCCGTCTTTAGCTTTCTCAGTGGCATATTCAGGCTAAAGCCATGAAGTCCCCGTTACTCTGAGCTTGAATCGACGACATTCTGTTACTTATAAACGATGCGTTCATATATTTAATAATTACAACACTTTTGAAACTTTTTAAAACCTATTTGGACTGCGTTGTAATTTCATGGCAAAAAGTTCTTTTTCAATGTACACGGGAATGTCATTAAAACCACGTCCCTCTTTAACACACTGTAAAGAGCAAATTGTAACGGCGTTCAACATTTATTCACTTTTGTTTGTATAAACGTGACAATTAAATATAAATACATCCGTTCAACATCCGGGTCATCCACAGCAACAGCAAACGCACACGAGCATACAAAACCTCGGACCCTGAATTTGGTCATTAAGGTGCAGTGATAATCAAAACAGCGCAGTAACGCTCGGCCCTAGCGACGACTACCCCTCGCCGGCTGACTTCCACTCCTGCCGCTCAGTTGTAATTAACCGGTTGACATTTTAATTGTATTAAAGTCCTTTAGCACCACTGAGCACTCGGAAGCGGGCGTCACCAGCGCGTTACTGATCGCCGGCCAGCGTGCCCTGCTTCAGCCATCCCGGAGGGACAAGGACAGAACATACAAAAAGAAAAAGGAAAGACACCAACACGGTATCAGCCGAAGCGGCGTGCATGAGAAATAATTCGACCTCATGTACACCTGCACACATACGGAATACGAATCGGGAGCTCCCGTTGTCTCATGACCCCGACTTCGGGACAAAGGAGCCGACTGAGCAGTGTTTGACTGCGGCACCACTATCCAGCATCCTGGCACAGACGCATGGTATTAATGACTGAGGTGACCCAGTAAAATACAGCGTCATCAATTAAATCGAGAGAACGAAATGGCACCATTAAAAAAATTAAAAATTGGGAGGAAAAAAACGTCCCATAAAGTCTTCGACATATTTAGTGGCCAGATGTTTCAGTATGCGTGTTTTATAGACTGGCTTATGAATAAACATTTTAAACACCCCACCCCGAAGACCAAAATTTCAGTGCTGTTTACTGGCCCTGTATCCACACTTATGCCATTCGCTCAGTAGGGGGCAGCACAGGGACCTGCTGGGCTACTTTAGTCTTGGGGTCTTCCAGGATTATGAAAGATGGTGTACGGTTCTTAATTTATTTTTCTCTCTGCAACTTCATCTCTTCGAAGCAGAGCTTCTGGAGACTAAGTAACCATTCGATAACTGAGAACAGTGATGATTTCTTAGTCTTCCATTTAAGATGCCTTTCCCAACTCTATCTTCTTCTGGATAGCCCGTGCAGAGTGGTATATCAAAGAGTCAATCAGCCCAGCAACTAGAGCAGAACAGAAAGAGAATGTGGATGTAAATAAAACATTTAAAAGAACTGGTGAAACAAATCTTTCAATATATTAAATCAAAACAATAAAAATGAATATTCCAAAGCTAAGGCAGTCATTGTGTAGAGGGTTAATTTTGCATATGTTCTCTATAATGCCCTATCTTTACCAGCCCTTTACTGACACCTATCATTTTAACTCCAGGATGGTGCCATGTGACCATAAGGCAGTAATTTTCAAAAAAACTGAAACTAGCTGGATTATTGGAAACAATGTTAACTCAATTTATTTGCCAGTTAAATACATGCACTTGTCACAAGTTCATAAAAAAAAGAAGCAATATAAGAATCGGCCATCCTTCATTTATTTTTAATCCTCAATGTGCTCCCTTTATCTTAAATATGTAATGCATAAATGTATTTAAATGTATCATATTGTAAAACACAGGCACTTTCACTTCTTAATGCTGGTAATGCATCAGCAGAACAAGACGATCGCATATATAGAAACACGTGGATATTTAATATTCATTATTGTATCTCTGGATCTCTCAATACTGCTGAATTTCACTGTATTGAGGCAATGAAAAGTCCTGCCATAATGGAACTAAGGAAAGCATGATAGCAAAGATTAAGAATCTAATTAGCTAAATAAAATCAACAAAGACAGAAGTGCTGACATGCACACCTGTGAAAACTCCTCCAATGATTGCACAGACGCCAGTCAGAAAGTGGGTAAATGAACTGGGACAGAAGAGAAAAGAAATGCATAAACAATATCCTGAACCATGTGAATTTGGACACAAAATGTTCATCACCAGTATCCTACTAGCTGTTGTGTTAAGCAAAATGGCTGAATAAATGAGTAATTTGTTTCTGTCACATACCGCTGCTTCTCTGTGAATTTGACCATCATTGGGGAGAGTTCGTACAGCACAAACACCCCCGGGAGGCCTTGGTCACCAATCAGCCCATTGGCCACCTTCTCATGCCGGGTCACTGAGAACTGGTTGGTCTTTACCACCTGCCAAATACAAACAACACCGCATCATGGCATTACGAACCTCTATATTATTATATTTGATTATTTTCTATGAAAATGAAAAAAAGGTGTATACAATGAAAAACGTGGATGTTAAAGTAATAATTCCTGTTATAAAATGAAAGGAAATGTAATAATATCAAATCATTTCAATTGTAACTTTTGAAAAAGGGACTATATACACTACAGCACTATGACAACAATTTGCATTTGTAAAACTTCATGGACTAACCTCTCCATCACCTTTAACGTAGACAGTGGGCACTATCTTCACAAAATACTGGTACATCATGGATGCTGAAAAAAGAAAATGTACATTTGAGTTTGAACCTTAATAATGTAGTATAAATAATACAGTAACTCCCAAAAGTCAATTGTGCAGTTTTAACCACTAGAGGCGCTACGCATTTCTAGTACTGCCTTTTATCGCCCCTTGACCTCGACCACGTGATGCTGTTTTTTTTATGACATCACTTCCCTCTGCGCGATGGAGTCTTAGCTTGTCTTCCCCTCCCCCACAGCGGTGGACGTGAGTCGCTAGATAATTTGGGAAATATATAGCTACCGAGAACGAAGCGCTACGACTCCAAACCATTGAACAGTAAAGGTAAGACTATATACACGGAGTGTATAACGGAACGCACAACGCTCTTTGTGTTTAAACATGGCTATAGTCCATGTTTTCAAGGCCAGACCGAGGTGAAACGGGCACACATACGGTGTAATATTTTTAATTACAGAGATCTATCTCGTGTTTTTGTGACTGTAATCGCCAAATATTTGGATTCGTTTACTTCGAATGTAGCTCGGAAGACGAAAAAAAGACAAATAGAGGGTTTAAAAATGTACATGCAAGATGTCCGTAAAAGTAGCATGTTTAGCAATACGGTTAAACGAGACAGGACTTCTGCTGGTACTTTAAGGCACCGACTGCTTCGGTGATCGCGAAGCAGCGCTGATTTTGCATATGCTGACACTCGCACAGATGCCAGTAGCTGTAGGACCGTACGGACAGACCCAGCCAAACTGCTTTGACAGAATTAAGATGGGATTCATGATGGGCTTCGCCGTCGGCATGGCCGCAGGCGCTATGTTCGGTACGTTCTCCTGTCTGCGGTAAGTCTTTCCCCCTCCCAAGCTATGCCCATCCACACTCGCCTAAATTGCAGGATTGTTTCCTATGAGTTCAGAAACTAACACCTGCCTTTTGCGTAGCCCCGATCCAAAGTTCACTGATATGCAATCCCGAACACTATACACTGATAAATTAAATCAATCAGCCACCAAATAAAGCTTGTGCTTTGCGTTATTATACTTTGCGATAATCTTGTATTTCAGTCGTGACACCTTTGCTTGATTCATTTAAGGAGCGATTTTATGGCGACACCAGTGTGTGCACATTTTAGTAAAACCCTGTTAATGCTAGCAAAGAAATGCAAATTGTTTTATCATCTAACCCCGTTCGCCGTTTATGCGCTATTGGTGACATCTGAACACATGGCTTATTTCCCTCCAGTGTCGGGATGAGAGGGAGAGAACTCATGGGAGGAGTGGGAAAGACCATGATGCAGAGCGGAGGCACTTTTGGCACCTTCATGGCCATTGGAATGGGCATTCGCTGCTGAAATGAGTGCCTTTTCCCCACTCAACATAACTCTCCTGATATGTGAAATTCTCAGTTTGATTCACCATCTGCCACACTGTAAGCCATATGGGGGAAATCACTTCAAATAAAGGCTGAGATTTAAATGATCACAGAAAATTACTCAAAAGCAAGACTTTCAGCCCCAAGTGACTAATTTCAGGTAAAGGACTGTAATATCTTTTGGTTTATCAATTTTCCCCACATTAAATCAGATTTCATTTAATTACATGGAAGAAAGGAGGCTTTGAAACCCAGAATGGGCTGGATTACTATACATTTTCAATTACTGCCAGGTTTAAACCAATGAGAATGTAGGCTAGTTGAATGTCCATGATGACACACATGGTAAGTTTCGAAGCCTCATTTCTCCTATTGCTAAGGTTTCACTCTTGGTAACTGTGCAAACCTTGTGGAGCTGCAACATGCGTTCCATCCAGGGGGTTGACGATGCCAGGGTAGTCTTTCCCAAAAGAGAGGTGTTTAATAAAGTGCGTCATGTTGATCTGGGAGAAAGATAAGGGTTGTCAGGAGAAGGCAAGCGGTTAAACCCATCCGAACTGCAAAATGTCCATTAGGAGCTACAAGTTGGCTCCGTTTCTACATACTTACATTATCCAGTCCAAAACTTTGTAGGTCATGAACTGGAAGAAAAAGAATTGAAATGTTTCAGTTTTATCCTTAGATATACAGATATTTCAGTGGTCTGGATGCTCTTTCTGGATGAAATTCAGTTGCTGCATTATGCTGATGTAGATCTGCGTGCAACCAGCATATTGAGCACAGAAGCTGCCACATTAAATATGCAAGATTAAAACAACCTGGTGAGTTGTGTGCTTGAGTACCATCAAACGCTAATTTGCATGAGAACTGATTATTTGCAATTTATCGCAGTTAAGTAACAGGGTAAATGCAGACTCAAGAGTTTACTGTGTTTGCAGGGGAATTTGCAGATTTGATTTAAAAAAAGATTAACTTACTTTCCACAGCGTGCACTGCAGAAAGAAAGGGGGAGGGGAAGAGAAGTCACTATACAATGAATGTCAGAAGTACATAGAGAAGCCTGCACCGTGGAGGTGTGGGTGGACCCGGACTTTACATGAGCTCCACAATGAAGGAGCGGCCTGTGGAACTCAATAAAGCCAGTACTGACTGTGCATTGAAAGGACAGTATGGTTGGGTTTCAGTTTTGGGATGCAGGCTATAATAGGTTTTTCTTCCTGCCATTCTTGATTAGACTGGTACTATACAAGCGAATAGCCAGTCTAAGCAAGACAGATAAACACTGGTAAGATTGGTCAACTGGGATAGTCAACTGCAGATAACTGGCATGAATGTTCCTCCAAACAAATCAGAATCAAACTGCGTGTGTATGTGTGTATCATACAGGTTGTCCTTTTGTATAGCGTATACCTTGTTACTTAAACTTGACAGAGAGACAGACAGCAGAAAAAGTTTGAAGCAGCATGCCGGTATTTCAGTGATGAGAAATTCATGTTGGGTTTTATTATTGGAAGAAAATGTATAGAAAAGAGGAGCTGATGTTGCATCACAGAGAGAAGCAGCCGGTCTAGGAATATGGGAGACTTACTGCCTTTGGTGTGCTGCTATTCAGCAGCAATACAATGTGCTCTTGGGTGCAAGCAAACTGACTATAGCCTGTACCCACACTTGGTTTGATTCCATATGGGGGTATTGTGTGTAACTTTGAAAGTGCTCCTTCTGGACACTCTCATCCTTTCGGTTAGCAGTGGGAAATTAGCCGTAACCAGCTCCACAACACTTCGTTTGGTGGTTGTTAATTACCCGTGACTCCTAAGGTCCCTACAAGATGAAACAATGACCTGCTTCCATGGGCAATCGTTTAAAAAAATCTCTGCATGTATTAGGAGCCGTTCGTAATAGCATAACTAGGATGCGAGTTTAGGATTTCCATCGACCCAAAGACGCAGGCCAGGAGAGCCCTTTCATCTCCCCCTGTTCCCAGTGGTGCTTAGTGGCTCTTAATGACCAGCCTTACCGTGAACGTGAGACTGCTGGAAACTCTTCCCAGGAGCAAAGTGAAAGTTTCCTGCCACCTAGCGGGGCAAAAAAACTATGAGACGGAAGGAAGGAGGGACAGTGAACATGTCTATTGTGGCATCTGGATGAGGAATACCTTGTTGACTTCCAGGAAGCCGAACACCTGGCAGCCCTCGTTCTTCTGCTCCTGCATCTTCTGGCTGAAGCCTTCTCGCTTGCACTGCTCGATGGTGTCTGGGTTCTTGAATGCCCAACCTCTCCGCCGGTATGCCTCTCGCACGTCATCACAGGTGTTGCAGCATCTACCACAAATGTAGACATTAATGTCTATTTAGCGGATGCTCCTGTCCAAAGCACCGTACAAGTAAGGATCAGAAAGTAGGGTCAGCCAGCTTCCCTGGTTAAAGACCACGTTCTACAGTGATATTAATCTGCTGTTGGATTCAGACTCACATCTTCGAGACAGAGACATCAATCACTAACTCTGTGAGCTACACACACATGGAGCTGCGGGACAAGCAACATCCAGATACACAATACCAGTCACAGTCGTTGTGTTAACTTGAATGTTTAGTAAGGGTTTATCCTAGTAGTCAAAGGGGCCGGACTAATGACAGACCGGTTAAATGGAAGTCCATATATGTATATTATAATGGCTTCACATAAATACAGGTCACTCAGCCCCCTCTCAGTGATCTGACTGCCTGGAAACTCACTTATGGTCTTCAGTTTCAGCGCCATAACAGCTCTCACACCGATCAGGGTCTAGCTTGCTGGGGTCAAACAGCTCTCCTTCCTCTTTCCCCAGATCTGCAATTAAATATGTGGAAACGGAATTTAATTAATGCATGTAGAGGTGCAATAAGATGCTGCATACATGTGGAGGATGGATGTCAGATGAGCCCCAGAAACTACAAATGAAGATGTGTAGCATTCTAGTCCACTGTGAAATTTTATGTCTACAGAATGCTAGGAGCAAAAAATGGAAATGTGTAGCATTCTGTTCCATTGTGGAATTCTATGTCTACAGAGTGCTAGATGCCTATCTTCCTTAGGCAAATTCCACAAATAAAACAGGAGCATTTAAGACACTGTTGCATGATACTAAATAAACAGATTTTTTAAAAAGTGGACTCCCAAAGGAAATGGTTAAAGTCCCACTGTCTGGTGCAGACAGAGCATCCCCTCACCATGTCTTTCTGCCTCGGAATTGACAGATTTTCCATCTTTGTCCAGCCTCTGTTTAAAGAGGTTGTGCTCAACATCCAGCTGCTGTTCACCAGCAACATCCATAGCATCAATGCTTAGATCTGAGGGACACAAGGTTATGCAGATTTAATGCAATTCACAAACACCTGAGGTTAATGTGAGCATAATCTTACAGCTGAATTACAGTTAAGTATTGCACCAGATGTGAAATCCTGGCAGTGATAGATTAACCTCAGATATATTATGCTTGTAATTTCTGACAAGAAAAATATTTTAAACTGTCGTATTCCAGTGATTAAGATGATTGGGCAAATCATTGTGCCAACATTTCAGACTGATAACTATACAGGGAAAAATACTTCCCATTGTTTCTTTACATTGTTATTGATAAAAATGTTGGGAAATGAAATTTCCTACTTACATGCACATGGCATATGAGGGAATATAACATCAATGTTGATTTTCAACTTATCTCCACGTGATGTATCAACAAACAATTCTGGATGAACCTATAAAAAAATAATCGCTCATTACAAGAAACGAATACGCTCTTTCGATTTTATTTTGCCCGTCATATTAAAATGAGTTTCAGTCATGCACAAATTATGGATATACACCGACTATGATTTAGATTTAAAAAACGCGACTACGAGAAAGTTGTATAAATAACGAAACGCGCTAAACATGAAAATCTTGATAAATACTTAAGGCACTTACTACTTGTGAACATAATGACCTACCTCCTTAGTGAGATAATACTGCAACTCTGAGAAGAACAGGATCAACATAATTAACCCACTAATTATGGTTACTGGAAGAGAAAAAAAGAAAATAAATTACATTTAGTGTACCCTGAGCCATTGTGCAAATCCACTGATACAACAGGCTCAGTAACAAGCCGGTAAATACCGAAATAACGAAGATCAACAGTAAGCCGCGCACATTTACCCTGCCTAACCCCTGTTAGCCTGAATAGTTAACTAGGCACACTCCGTGATACATTTTCCTTAACGGACGCTCTCACCTGTAGCTCCCCCGCATGTTTTTATTCTGAAATCCTCCAGAGTTTTAGGGTATGCATCAAATTGCTTCAGTTTATTCAAAGCCTCCATTTTCGCCCTCTCGCACAGGTTGGGGGCTACACGGAAACCTTACAATTACGGCACTTCCGGTACACAAAGGGCGTGCGGCCGACCAGTCAGAAGCCAGCACGTGGATGAGCCTCCGAATTCAAGTTCGGAAAAAATCGGAAAGATGCCACAAAGCCGAGCGGGTCTGACTCAAGTGGGATACCTTCATGAAATGATGACAGCAAATCTATTTTTGATTGTATTATAACGAAAACCTTATTATACTTAAAAATACAATTTGCGGTCGGTATATTTTCTATAAACCTTTATGGTATTATTTATGGTACTGTTTTAAAATTATAAATATTTACGAATTATTATATTTTAACACATATTTACTTCCTTTACCCCCCATAAACAGACGCTTGTATTTAAATTAATTAATTCTGATCCCCTAATATTAACTCTTTCCTCCATGGTTTTATATAGTTTTAATATTCCCATTATGATTACATTTTCGTATTTTCATGTTTTATTTTCCTTGATGTATTTGTTTAATATTAATAAAACTTAAAAT
This sequence comes from Stomatorhinus ivindoensis, assembly GCA_019775895.2. Lineage (NCBI taxonomy): Eukaryota > Metazoa > Chordata > Actinopteri > Osteoglossiformes > Mormyridae > Stomatorhinus > Stomatorhinus ivindoensis. The sequence goes on from JABFEB020000124.1 coordinate 1,206,556, forward strand.
CGCATAGCCCAATTACGTGTATCCTGTGTAATTTTGGTTGTGCTTCCACATATATCTTATTAATTATTCAAATATTGTGCTCAAACCTAATAATTTAAGTTCACCAATTTGCTATTCAGTTGATCATGTTGGTTATATTCTTTTGCATTGTAGACAAACGGCACATTCGTTCGTATGGTCCAGTGTAAAATGTCCATCTCTTCCCTTCTGCAATTTCCACATTATATTAATGTTTAATGAACTCAGGATAGAGTACCTAACGTCGACTAAAGCGTATTAAAATATTAAATTAGCGCGGAGTGGGAGGGGAGAAGTTGATTTATTTTACACGTTGTTCGTTTTCCCGCGATCATTTCCGATTTGCAGTGACCTTTGAGCTACCCATCTGTAATTTTTATAATTATAATTAATATATGAAAACGTTTCGTAAATGTTTCTTTCATTCTAAAGTCTTGACAAGGCTGCTGTGCCAGTTTACTGGAGAATTGGTCTTTATTTCCAATTCCATGAAGACTTGTGTCTTGTGCCGATTTTTAAAAAAAAGTTTAACTGGTGGAGGACTCTACCCGTGCCTTGCAGCCGTGATGGAGAATTAAAGACGTTAAAACCGTTAAAGTTATTTTTTAGGGCGAAACTTAAACATGGATGCGTGAGAAAACAGAGGGCATTCCAAATGCGCGAGACAGCAGGTCTGATTTTACTCCAGGTTTAAAGCATCCATCTATGACGGTTTCTCCCGTAACAATCAGCACAGTAACAAAATAGTGTAAGTACTGCACACAGTCAGACCCTATGGGTCATGTGCAAATCCCAGTTAGCAGATTGCATGCGGGTGCTGGGGTGCTGGCGGTACAAGACGCTGGCGCTGTAAGCCCCGTGGTCCCCATTCACATCAGTAGGTGTCAACATATGGTAGTAATAATAAACGTCATTACATCTTGGACACCTTACGTTTATATGTAGAATGTTCACAGGTAAATGTTAAAAGTAATGCACTTTCAAATATCAGCTACCAAAGACAGACCAAACTGCATTCTGATAGCCTGTATTCCCACCTGCTAGATACGTATCCCCGGTCCAGTATATGGTTGGGATTGAAAACTAACTCTACAAGTGCATGAGATATCAGGTCAGTAGGCATGCCTAATGCTTATTAAAGCTCTACAAGTTTGAATACACTAAGTTACTAATATGGCATTAAGAACCAGCGCAAGGTCAGCGAAATTCAGTACAGTTTTTTATTAGGTATACCTCTGTATAACAGGTATTCATGTGTTTTGGACAATTCACGAAGCTCAAAACATAACTCGTTCCCCAAATGAACCGAGACCACCTGTGACCAATGTTTCCCTTTTCTCTTTTTATAATTTATTTATTTTTTTAATAAAACATTGAGCACGAGGTTTTGTCTTTAAGCTCCTTCGGAAGAGGAAAACTGTAAAATGACGCTTTATTCAAGTGATGTGGATGAGAGCGAATCATCGTGCGAGCCGCTCTTCCCCAGCACTGATTGTGAATCGGAAACTGGATCCAGTCAGGGGAATGAGGTGGT
>JABFEB020000124.1:1241541-1260346 GCA_019775895.2 Stomatorhinus ivindoensis
TAAATACACCAGCTCATCAATTATGGTGCGGTATGAGTCGCGGGGTGGTGGGGGGGGGGGCTGGGGAGGGTTCTGATTAAACACTGATCTCAAGCGGGACAGAAGCGAGGCGGAGGGCGATGTACTGCGGGCCGAGATTGATGGGGCTGCACGCCGGCTGACAGTAACGCGTCAGGCCAGCGTCCTGGAGAGATGAGCTCCAGCGGCACCCTGGACCCCCCCCCCCCGCTCTTGGAATCAAATCAAAAACTCAGACCAGGAATCCAGCCGGCACGGCGGCCCAGAGTTGTGGAGCTGATTTAATTAGGTGACAGCCCACTCAGGTGTGAGCTCAATACAAAATTGTAAACAGTTTGTTGCTCCTGTGAATAGCCTTTGTCCTGAACACCCATCGTTCCTTTCCGGACAAGCCTTTACGGCTTTATTTGCTGGAATAATTAGCAGAAGATAACCCAAGTGATTTTCATATCATTTGTAAGTTAAAATTATTATTCAAATGGAATTTAAATTTTGGTAAACCTCTGGGCTGCACTTGGCAAGTCTGTAAAATCTCTAACATTGTGGGAGTGAATCCAAATAGTGTGTGTGTGTTTATGGTCATGCAATTATCACATTGTGAGGACAAAACCTCTTACTCTTGTGGGGCATTTCTCCAGCTCCCAACAGGGAAAACTCAACTTTATAAAAATCTTTGAGAGAGAGAGAGAGAGGGAGTACTCCGCAATGGACCTGAGGGGTGTAGAGTTCATTCTACCTGATACGCTATATGGAGTCCAGACCAAATTTCACCACAATGTGATAAAAAATCTTTTATTTTGACCTTGTGGGGACATTTTTTCAGATACCTAATTAAAAATAGTAATAATAATAATAAAAAGTCAAAAATATCAAGAATCTTGTATTTTGTTTGGTTACTTATGGTTATGGTTAATATTACGTATGGGATAAGGATTTCATAATCGAGATTAGAGTAATGCCCATAGAAGTGAATGGAGAGTCCCCAGAAAGATATGAACATGTAGCTCTGTGCATGTGTGTGTAGATTAGGTTTATATTACTTTATAGGGACCAAATGTCCCCCACAATGTAACAAAAATCAGTTTTTTTTAAGTTGTGGGGATCGTTTTTCAGGTCCCCAAAGAGATCTGTGAATGAAATTCAGAAAAGTAAAAACGGCAGATATCTCTCATTTGGTTTGGTTACTTATAGTTAAGGTTAGGGCTGGGTAGGGGTTAAGGTCGTCATGTTGTGGTTAGAGTTTTTCCTCTAGAAATGAATGGAGAGTCTCCATCAAGTTATAATTACAGTGGTACCTCCGTTCTCCAACTCATTAGAACTCGAATTTCTTAAAAGTCGAACCAACCACTTTGAAAAAAAAATTACCTAGTACTCGATCTGAATCTCAGAAGTCAAACCGTGAACGCCAACCTAAGATAACTTGTACGCACGGGGAAATGAGTCATTCCCGTATAATGGTCTGTTTTTTGAGAATTATTCCAAAAATTCTTTAAATGAGTAACGCTTCAGTCTCAGCCTCACATTTGCTATGATAGCACTGTGCATGTTTACACTAGCTGAATGCATATATTTAGACAATAAAAATACATTTAGACAATGATAGTCAGTAATGGTAATTATTATACTGTATAATAAAATACATTTTAAAATAAAGATTTCTTATAAATTATTTTAATATTAATAATAAACCATTAATACATATAATTATAATAATATTGTCGTGCCCAGCGATGTTGGGTCAGAATGTAGATAAAGGCACAGACGTCAGGGTATCGAGGAATAAGGGGCAAAATTACAGGTAAGGCAGGCAAAACACACATGGACAATACAATGACCGGACTGAGGAAACAAACTGAAACGCAGACGAAATACAGAGGACTAATGACAACAACCAGAAACAACTGATCACACAGGGATTCCACATGGGGTGTGGCACATGGAAGGAGCGGACGATCTGGGCAGGACACATTTTTTCTAACTTGATAAATGTCCTTAGATGTGTTTAATACAGTATATGCTCTTCTTCTTTTATCTGGTTCAATTTGTGTTTAAATGCTAAAAAACATATTTAGATGTAATTTTTTTAGCCGGGAACCAATTCACTGGTTTTCCATTATTTCGTGCATGCGTGCGTGCCCCCCCTGTGATGGGCCAAGGCAATGCAGAGAGCATCCTACCTCACACCCTGGGCATACCCAATGACAGACAGACTGTGTTAGTCATAATAATTGGTCATCACTACACACAGACTCAAGCATGCTGGCTTACACAAGGTGACATGCCATGACATTCAGGACTCGCATTACTGCGTGGCTGGATCAGCCATTACTGCCACGAGGCCTGTGGCACTCCAGCTGAAATTTGGTGCTTTGCGGGAGTGATAACAAAGGAAGGCACAGGGCGATTTGGGAGGTGTATTCTTTGACGAGTTTTAACAGATTTGGTGTTTGCCTTCTCTTTTCACAGTACTGCTCAGCCGTCATGGTTGTGCCGAGAGATTAGGGTCACGGTCCAAGAGAAATTCCTGAAATGGTTCAGGAAGGGATCATCTGTGCTGTAGCCAGTGTACTTTTCCCTAATTTGGCAGCTTCTACTCCTGGAACTGAAAATTGAAACCCCTTTGTTAGTTTTGTTTGTCCTTTTCTCCCTCAACTTCCAGACTTTGCAAGCTTTTCCAGTTCAGATCCTTAAAAATATACATTCTTCACAGAAGAGGGAAACCAGAGGGCTCCAGTTACCAGTAAAACATTGTGAGTCTGAGTGGCAGGGCAATGAGTCTGGCTAGATCTATAAATGCCTAAGAGGGTAGAGTAGCAACATCCTCAAAACATACAATTTGCTGTAACAAGGTTGGGTTGATTTTTCTCCTTCAAGACTTCATGAGGTGACACTTGGAGAGCATCTACCAATATATAGATATAGACTTAATCTTAGTAGTTCACTAAGATGACGCAGGAATTGTGGGGAAGATAGCTTTATTTATAAGGTTCGCTGGCTGGTCTTGTTATGCATTTTACTCTCATTGAAATTAATTTTTGATACCATATTAAAACATATTTAAAATGTTGACCTTCTGTCAGTTATCTGGTTGATAAGATGATATATGACTATATGTTCAAATGCCAAAAAGTATTACCAAATGTGTTAATGGTCACCATGAATTAATTAGTAGTTCATTGGGTCAAGAACTGTAACAGTAACCGTTAATATTAACAGGATATTATCCAAAGACAATCTACAAGCTATTTGATGACTAAAATATGTTGTAATCAATCAATACATCCATCCATCCATTTTCTATACCCGCTTATCCTACTGGGTCACGGAGGGTCTGGAGCCTATCCCAGAAGCAATGGGCGCGAGGCAGGGAACAACCCTGGACGGGTGGCCAGTACATCGCAGGGCACACCCACACAACATTCACACCTATGGACAATTTAGAAACACCAATTCGCCTCAGCATGTCTTTGGACTGTGGGGGGAAACTGGAGTGCCCGGAGGAAACCCCACGACGACACAGGGAGAACATGCAAACTCCACACACATGTGAGCTAGGCAGAGACTCAAACCCAGGTCCCAGAAGTATGAGGCCACAATGCTAACCACTGCACCACCACGCCACCCCATCAATCCATGCATAAATTTTCCAATTCTTTATCCAGTACAGGGTTGTAAGCACCTGTAGTCTGTTCTGAAAAGCAAGAGGCACGAGCAAGGGCCAGCAAGGCATTGTAATCTATATATATAATATTAAATTATTATATTACAGGCTGTTAGCAAAACCTTTGCTCTATAATGTGAGGAATATAATTATGATGAGCATTTAATTGTCTCCCTACTTGTAAGTAGCACAGCACAGATTGTATTGTGGGTTATGTATGTTCAGCGTATTGTGGAATGTCATTCGGGTGGGGGGGTGCGAGAGGAATTTCTTTGCGACCTCCACCCTGCTTGTACTATGATGAACGCTTTCTTATTACAGACTGATACAAACCGCCTCTAAGCTCATTTGTAAACACACAGAGCGTGGTTCTCCACCAGCTGTGAGCCTCTGCCCCCCCCCCAGCTCTGCTCAGCTTTATGGGGGTGGTGGGTGGAGTCACGCTGTATTGCACCACTTCACAATGGTTTAATAAATCACACCCAGGCCCATCGGTTGTCATGGGCTGTCATATCCCTGGAGCAATCGGGGGGGTTGGAGCCGTCCCGAATAGGAGCTGCATCAAGGCCTCATTAATCCCTCCTCACGTATCGACGTCTGTTGACAATATCGAAGCCTCTGGTGTTGAATGGACCCCAAGGGGCCACTCAGTTATCACATCCAGGAGCAATTAGGATCCATCCAGCTGTATGCCCGGCCGGGATGGGGTTGAGGTGGAGGGGGGGGGGGGAGTTTGGGCTGCCTGTTTTGATTTGTGGAGTAATTAAAGAAAAATAACCTTTCATTACAATGAAACCTGGGTGCTATTTGTCACCCATAATTAAAAGTTTTGGATTTATTTCCCATGTTCTCGATGACCAGGAAAGTCTGTTTACTGGAATAACAAATCAAATGTCTGTGTAAATGTGTGAAACTGAGCTGAATTGATTGTAAGCAGGCTGCAATGCAGCTGAAATTGAAAAAATATATATTTCATAAAACAACTGTACTCTATTTGCCATTTTGTGAGTACCTACTGAATTTTGTGGAAATTTGGATGGATTCAGGTACCCTTTTTAAAGGGAAGATGGTCTGTTTTTTGAGAATTATTCCATAAATTCTTTAAAGATGGCAAACTGAATACCTCTGTCCCAGATTTTCAAAGCTCTTAAGGTGTCAGGGAAGGCACCTGTCTGACCCTGCCCTCTGTAGCCCCTTCCTGTTTGGCCAGCAGGTGTCGTTGGCCCAGGGTCGGCCCCCGTCTGTCCCTGTCCTCCGTGTCCCCTTCCTGTTTGGCCAGCAGGTGTCGCTGGCCATCCTGTCCTCTTGCCCTTCAACCCTAGTGTGCCTTGTCCCTAGTGTGTTTTCTTTGTTCCTCAGGCCGCTGCGCAGGTCAGTGGGTTGAGCAGGTGGCTCTGATTGAGAAGCTGTGAGTTGTAGGTTCATAGCTGGCTATGTATGGTGAAGTGTCCTGTGCTTCCTGAGTGTCTCCAGTAATTCCGGAACCCCGTGCTTGATAAGTGGTTATGGATGACGGAAGGTTTCAGTATTTTATTATTCTGCTCTATACCTGTATGGCAACATACTGTGGTCTATAGCAGCGTATCATTAAGCATAAATGCTTTCATGAAAAGGTTTTGACAAAATGCAACTTGCAGGAGACCTTGCCATCATATGTATCAGTTTTTATCACATAATCTATGCTGTCTCTGGTTTCGATGCGTCGCCAATAAGATTAAGATTTTTTTCATAGAAAGAAATGTTTCCGTGCAAGAAACTTGATTTCTGTTTCTTAGCATTTCACATTTTCCGTCCCGCGGGTTTAAAAGAAACGTGAAATTGGGTTAATAAATGAAAGTGACTGTGGCGTTTATCCGGCCTGGAATCCCTGCTCCCTACTGCACTTCCGCCCAGCCTTTGTGTTCGTCGTAATTGCATCTATACTCTGAATGTGGTAGGATTCCCATAGAAAAAAAGATGGTTTTTAATGAAAGTGGAAGGTTCTGGTTTGGACCATTTTAGGTTCTTTTTCTAAGCCTATAGAGGGAGTGGCCTTAAGCCGCAGGGAAGTAGAGCTGGACAGTCGGTACAGTACATACCAAAATGCATCTTGGCCCAAGTTGCTATTCCGTCAATTCTGTCATACCTTATAAAACCTGGGAAATACTAGGATCAGCAGCAGGGATGCTGATTGGCCACAAACTGGACTGTAATTGTGGCATGTCTGGAGACTAATGAGTGACCTTTTTAAATGGTGTTTGATTCCCTGGTGGTATGCATGGTGAAGGAAGAAGAGAATTAGGGATGGGGGGTCTTTACGACCACACATTTTCCCCTCTGCGCTCCATACCTCAAGTATCTCTTTCTTAATTTTAATCTTTGCCAGAAAAAAAAGTTTTTTTGTCAATCGGATGTAAACAGGAAAAAGTATCCCAAAGCAACAACAAGAGATGCAAGATGCAACAAGAGATGCAAAAAGAGATGCAGTCTCTTAACAGTTCCCCTAGAAAAGCTTCACGATTTAGATGCCCTTTGTGCAAAGTCGGCCTTTCTGCCTTTCAGTGAATTATCACCAATGCATTAAAATAAGACCAGCATTAAAAGTGAATGTGCATTTTTCCGTTAGTAGTAGTCATGCGCCTGGCATGTGTTTAGATACAGCTCTGGAATGGCATCCATGGTGTTCCGTGCTGTAAGTCCTGAGACTTCCAGACTTCCTGAAGCCCCTGCTGAAAATGCGCTGGGCTGCTGGTTTTCTATGTCTGCTTCCTACGCACCAACAGTCAATCATTTCCAGCTCATCTTAAGTCTCAGTTTACCCCCATTCAATGTGCATCTTATAAATCAGCAAGAACGACATCTGCTAACACAAGTTCTGGCTGTCGCTGTTCTGCAAGCACTAAACCAGTTTAAATCAAAGCAAAGATTAAAGAGGACCAATGAGTTCTCGCTTTGACAACCACAACCTCTGCTGAAAAATTCTTTGTGTAAAAATTCCCTTTGTGTAGCACAATATTGCATTCCACTAATTAACATTGTTCTGTTGCTGGTCTTATTAGTTATTTCTGTACTGGAAAAACTTGTTACTAATCCTAAATCCCATTGATCAGTGTGTAAACATAGTTAATACAAGTGCTCAAATAATATTCAGTACATAATACAGAGGAAGGAATTTGTGGCAGTCTTTTAACGAGCAGAGCTGAAAAGGTGAGCATGTAAGATTTTTCAGAGTGTGCATTGCAGTTAAGTTTATAAGATCCCATACTTTCTGTTCCTCCTCCCTCTAAAGGGACTTCATTTCCCCAGATGCGACCATCGCTGCAATAAATCAAGGTAGACGCTGTCACGGTCAGTTCTGGGGAGTCAGTTTTTTTTGGCTGTATTTGTTTCCGTTCAAATTTTTTTCTGCATGGGGACTCCGAGCAGTGAGGCGTTGTCTCGATGTAATTTACAATCTTGTCGGATGTGACCGGAAATTAATTGCTTAGAGTTTATCTTTGTTTTAGCAGGAGGTAATAGAGCCTTGAAAATGCATCAATATTCATTATATGTAATATGCTCTCATTTTATTAAAAGTTTGTTCATCTGTCGTGTTCAGTAACTGTTCATTCAATTAGGGGCTCAGAGATCCAGAGCCGGTCTTGGGAATCTTACGGCAAAGACTGGGTTACACCCTGCAAAGGGTTGGCTTTCCAGATGGGCAGTCACACCTACAGGAACACTTGAAGCTTGGAGCTAGTGACAATCTGACACTATAAACCTCCAGATTATTTGCATGAATATTGGACGTTTGCAAATATGGGCCTGCGTTTGAACCCTGTATTTTAGGGGCAGCCAGGGACGACACTGACGTCCAAAATTATGAATGTGGCTTCAGACAGATTTCCAGACTGACAGACAATGTGGAAGCTAGAATACGCCAAGGTGGACGAGGAGCCACCCCTTCCAATGCTTCCCAGAGATGACAACCTCCTCCTGCTCATATCTTTGACTCCTATAACATTTATCATCTGCTCCATCTCATTGTCTTCTACACAATCATCAAAAAAAGTCGGGCACCAGAGCCAGTCGCCTATCCGCTGAAGGCCCCCCAGCCTTTCTACTCAGCTAGCTCTGTACTTCTGCCATTTGTCATGATCCTGTGAGCTTTTGGATCCAGCCCATGTCCATATGGCAGGAGAGAGGCTCCCACCGACTGACCAGCTGAGCCCGCTGAACTACTCCCCTGTTCTGTTTACGCAACGTTTGCACACTTCGTTCCGATCTGTATTATATTAGCATCATTGTGTAAGGTTAGCGTCTGTTAGCACAATTTTTCCTATACCTAACTTTAGATCAGATTAGATTAGATTGAAGTATAATGTCATTGGGCTGAGATCAAGTAGAAAACCAATGAAAAGCACTTTAACTTTTAATCTGTCATCTTCTAGCTTTATTCTACAGTCACGTTGGTTGTGATCATTATTTTTATGGTTATTATTATTAGCATCAGCCTTGCCGGGTTCCCATCCTCCTGGGAACATCGCTGCCATCCCTCACCAGATCTCCCAGCGCCAGCTGATCACCGAGGACCAAATGAAGTCTAACGCTGTGTTTCGAGTTTCCCAGCGACAAAGGGATTAGGACCGCAGCACTTTCAGAATGTCATTGGTCTTCCAGACCCGCTTGCTGAGCATTCCGCTATTCCTCTTTCAAAGCTTTCTACAAAGCTCCTGAGTCTGGTCCATTGCTAGCTACAGACTACTTCTTCAAGGCTCACTGCCTTCTCGAGAATGATTCTCCCACAAATTCCTATAAGCCAGAACTTTATGTACCGTTACTGAACTGCACATTAACGACACATATTTAACTCACTACCTAAATTAACTGCGACTGAACAATGTCCTCAATATCAATATTGTTAATGCTTTATAGCTTTATTGATTGTTTTTTTGCTGTGTGTTGCACAATAACTGTCTAAGTGGATCCAGAGAAGACCATCAGCTTTAAATAAATCATATGCTGACTGTAAGGAATGCTTTTAGGATGACCTTCGTCCTCCTCTCATTGTCATCCCAGTTTCAGCAGCTTGGGGTTTGCGGGGAGATAAGGATTAGTTTCAGCTGCCTCTGAAACAGAGCTGATTGTCTCCATCTTACTCACACTCGTTTCCTTGGGGTCTGCTCTTGCTTTCAAATGCTAGAGGTGCTCCAAATATGATTTTAGCAACATGGCACCGAGATGGATATGCGACTCTCTACCTCGTCCTCCGTAATGACTCACTGGTGGCCGGTCCGCTCCCCCTGCCCTTCCCGTGGCTAGGAGGAGCGCGACGTCTCATCCTGCCGGCAGGGCCCGGTGTGTTGGAAAGATCTGGAAGGGGAAACTGGGGCCAAGGCGGCCTTCCTCTCGGGCATAACGGTGCCAATTATGTCCTACTGCAGCAGGCCTCCTGGTCACAGGCAGCTAGCAAAAAAGACATTAAGCCAAGCCTCAAATTACAGGGCACAGCCTGCGTTTGGGATGGATGCCTGTACACCATGAGCTGCCTGCCTTTTGTTTTGTTTAACAAACATGCAAGGAAGCTGCTTTTTTTCCCCAAAGGGGGATTTCTCGCTGACACTTAGATCATGCAGTCGAAGGCATTGACTTCATTCTTTTCCGTGTTGTTCGAGAATTAAATGATTAACTTCAGGTTCTATCAGTGTTCTAGGAAACACGAATATTAATTTCTTTGAACATAAAAGAGCAATATGAGCGAATAACTGATACAATGAGTGAGCAGACAATAGACATTGTTCTGTTATCCATACAATGAGTGCTGGAATTCATATTTACTCCATTATCTGACAGTTTCATCCCAAGTGTATACACTAGAGTAGTATTACAGTTTAATTACAGTTCCTGGGATCTGAACAACCTTGGCATAGCTAGCACGATGTTCAGCTACAGGAGCCTTTAAGAGCCTGCCTCTATGGAGCGTAATGTCAGTGTGCTGTGCAGTGCGCAACGATACCTTGTGCTCATCTGGTGTGCTGGCACCTGTGTATTTTTATCTGATCCATCCGATTCGCTAATAAATATGGATTCGTCAGCACGGTAACCTCTGAGACTCACTGGGCACGTCCGGGCCTCCGGCAGCTTCTGACAGCAGTGAGGCATGTGCCGTGTGGTACCACAACATGTTTTCAGAGGTCTCCGGGCGCTCCAATCGCAAAGAGCAGCATCTAGAAAGCCCCAATCCTTCTTATATTTAAAACTATGCTGTAAAATCATCTCCTGCTGGGAAACAGCAGGATTTTCTGGCATTGAAATATGTTTTGAGGACAGGTATTTTTTTTCTCAGTAACATGAATAATTCCCTATAAATCACAGCATCCAAACACATCTTATATGTTTGCACTGCTAGAAAGGCTTTTATTGGTGAAAATGTGACAGACGCCCATACAATTCAGAAATGCGTGATGCACAAATTGAAGTAAAACGTGAACACTTTTTTGTAAATTTTGTGTGTGTGTGTGTATATATATATATATATATATATATATATATATATTGCAAATAATAAGTCTGCTTTAGGACCTACTGCGCTCACTCACCTTGAAGATTTAAGATTAAAGTCGTGTCATTGAATCAGCTGCCTAGTAGGAGATATGAGACGTAACAGATTAACAAAATATAAAATGAAAACAAATATTATCTGCATCTATTACTCATTAAAAGCATGAGACAGTTGAATAGGTGTGTTTTGGATTCCTGATAATCCTGCTCAAGGTTCAGGTGATGTTACAGTAACATTATTATTTTTGAATTACTCATTGGTCAATTAAGAATTTTAAATGATTTTTGCTTATTTTTTTATTTTGAATAAAATATTATGATTAAGACTAAAAAACGTCTGTGATTCTGACCAGGATAAACAATTGGAAAATTAATGGATGGAAGAATTCTAAGTGGTTTGTTCAGAGACTAGCTTACCTGGGTAGTTTGTTTTTGTTTTGGCCATTTTAGCTTGTTTATAGAAGTAACCAGTAAGACAGATATTGATCTTTGGACCCTTCTGGAGATACGAATCCCGAGAACAGCATACTTTGTGAGGTGAGTGTTATGTTATTCATGTAAAGAGGAAATGTGCAGTCTGACTTATTTTAGCCATATTGAAATGCTAAAAATGTTATATTTTTATTGAAACAGATTTATGACTGGATGATGTTTTTTAATGGTTAGAAACCTTTGTAGTACTGTAATTGTCATTTTGGGCCAGAATCTTTTTACATTATGATTTTTTAAAATTGAAATTTAAAAATTATTTTGAAATCTAGGAACTAGAGGAGTACCGCAGTTGCTCTACACACACATACACACAAAAACAAACACTGTAGTTCATTGTAACTTTAAAATTTTTTTTTTTAGAGAACTCAAAGTTTGTGAGAATGACCTGGTTAAGGAACATTGATGGATATAGATTTCATATGTCGGTTTTGCACAAAGCCTAGTTATATGTCCAACAGTCCCTTAGTCACTCACTCAGAAAGGGAAAGACTTCCTTGGGTTGGCAGCGGAGCGGAAGTAACAGTTGTCTATTTTATTTAGGTAACTTTGCGGAACAGTCTTTAATGAAGTTCTTTGCCTTTTCCATTTAAAACATTCTACATTCTTATTTCCAGCTCTCTGTTGATCAGTAGACTTTAATCTTTACTTATATACCCTTATTTTAATTTTGTCTCACTGTTTGGAGTTTCACTGTCAAGCTATTGTGGAAAGACAAGCTATTGTGTGCCGGAACTCTCGGGAATTTCTCTGTGCAAGTGTCAGGATTTTAGAAACGGTGCAAAAGAAGAATTGGAGAAATAACTGTATCATTCCATAAAGCACACAAACAAATAAAATAGCTATAATGAGTTATTCATTCAAGATTGTCTGAGCAAATCTACTCAGGAGCTTGAGGTTAATTATCATATTATTGTTCATATCATATTATCTCCTTAACATGCTTCTCTGTCCATCTATCGTTACATAATGTCCCTCAAGGAGCAGCAGTCACTGGGATCAGGGTGTGCACTGGCACTATCAGCAGGAGACAGAGGAAGCAGAAAAACTGAGGAGTAAAAGGGGCTTTAGTGCCATCATTCACTAATGGGAGAGTAAATGACGCCTGACACAGGTACAGATTCTTCCTTCCTTCCTTCCTTCCTTCCTTCCTTCCTTCCTCCGACCAGTGTTTCCCGCCCAGGGCCCCCCCCCCCCCCCCCCGGGAGAACGCAAAAACATGGACCGTCTGGGGACCATGAGCACTGGATTGGGAAACACTGCCTCTTCGTTGTGTCCATGCTCTCCAGTTACCTGAGCCAGTGTGTGCAGCACTGGCTGTGAGCTGGGCTGAACGGCAGTGCCCCACCATGACAGTGCCGAATCGAAACTTTTTATTAGAAGTAAATGAAAAATTATGGTGACGACAACAGCAGCAAAGGGGAGTTTGTTAGCACTGTGGCTGCACCCTGCAGGGTTGCAGCCTTGATCGCATGCCCTTTGCGTGTTTGCATAGGTAATCAAGCGCAGCCCAAAGGCATCAGTAGACTGGTGTTTTTGCATTGTCTCAGGCCCAAGACTCAGCTAAAACCTTGTTTTATCAAAAGATAATATATTTTGCTATGGAAATATACACACATAAGGATTTTTACTAAAATCACTGTGAATATTTTGAAAATAGAAATGATCAGTTACCCAAAAAAGTTGCATGCGAACATCAATATGGTCCAAAAGCCTAGACTGCAGAAATCAACGACATAGGACATAATTTGCATTTATTATATTGTTCATTTCTATCTCCTACGCTGTTGCCTTCAATCTCTCTGACCAGATAATACCAGATCAATAGTCAGAAGAGATGTGATTTGGAGGGCTCGTGTTTCATTTTGTAAAGTAATGGAAACATTTTGCTGCCCTAGTAAAATTCATTTGATTTAAATCTCCGAAACTGAACTATTGTTAAAGGGACGACCCTTTCAAAATAACAATAAAAAATAAAGAGCAATTTAAAAGTTTATTTAATTTTAAAATCCTGCTACTGTATATTCACTTGTGATATGTGACCCACGGAAACATTCCATTAAAGCAGCCACAAAAGGCCAAGGAGGACGATACAAATTTCCTGACTCCAACACAGAAGATCTTTCAGCATTTTGAGATGTACTCTGTTTATGTTCCACACAATCAAACTTCAGACTAGTGTATAACACAAATTTACACTATGCGTTTACAAATTAAGACAATAGCAAGAAAGCTTTGCGACTCCCAAGGCATTTACCGATAGGAAATGCCCATTATGTGCATATTGCGTATGGGATCAGTTCTTCTGTCCGCCACAGGGGGCATCATAAATGCAGCCGATTTATGTTAAACTCTATAAATTACAAATCATTCACTTTATGTTACAAGACCAGGTTCCCTATGGACTAATAAGTAATAATATTTGATATTTGCTTTACATCCCTTTTCTTTACTAACACATTCACCATATTATCAAGCAACCATTCAAATTGACTATGAAATCTGTAAATTGTTCTGTCACACATATATTTATAAACATATGGGAAGTGGTTTATTCTCAGTTATGAAGATTATAAATAAAAAGTTTTTTGTAGGATTTGTGTCTGAGAGACCACAGAGAGGTAACATTTCTTTTTTCTAACTTTTTTCATGTGACTGGGAGATGAGTCCTGGACAGGGGGGTTGGGGGGGCCTGAAGACCCTGGCAGTGTCAGGGGGCCCAATGCTTTATTTGGGGGGGGGGGAGTGGCCAAGGTTACATTTTGTTGGGGGGTCGGAAAGGATTTCTAGCTATTCCCCTGGTCTTGTATGCTAACAGTGCCTCAGATGGTGTCCGGATCAGTGGATTAGGATCAGAATGTCACTGGTTCAAATCCCACAGTTTCACTGTCAGGCCCTTAAACATGATTCTTAACCCCAATAGCTGCAGGAAGTTATAATGCTTTCAATAAAGACAACTGCAAGATAAATAACATGCAAATGATTGGACTTTAAGTCTTTATATAAGACATTTAGTTCAATGCACGTCCATAGTACCACAGTTGCACTAACAGTTCACGGAGTGTTCCATATCCTTGAACACTCACTTGCATCTAAGTAACGTCATTTGGTTTAATATGGAAATCTGCAAACTCAGATTGCCTAGCTAGTTGTCCCTGCTCGCCTGAGGGTCGCTGCACTGCTCAGCTTCACCCTCATGAAAATTCACTATGGTTTCCTATGGTTTTTATGCAGCAACCATAGTTTTACTATGGTGCCTCGTGGTACTTTGGTACTACCCACAGTACTACCATGGTGTTATTGAACCATCCGTAGCACTTCATGGTAACGATGGTACTACATGGTAAATCAAAAACCATGGCTAATGACCAAGATTATACTAGGGTTAACTGTAGTGAAAGCATGATAAAACCATAGTCATGGTTTCCATAGTTACCCAGAACACCATGAAAAACCATGGTTATTTAATCATAGTAAAACCATGGTTAATTTTCATAAGGGCAGCCATCTCTTGCTGTTCTCTTTAGTCAGGCTTCTTGCTGTGTCTTTCCAAATCGTCTCCAAGTAAGAAAAATCAAGAAAGAAAGAAAAAACCCTGAAGCATGTATGCTGGTAAATAAAGGTCATCACCACCGTATTCCATTTTCCATGGCGCTAAGGCACTGCGGGGTCAGGGTGAGCCAGGGGCCTAACCCAGAACGGCCTGCGGGGCACTGGTTGCATGGGCTGCCAGTCCTTCTCATGGCACATTCACTCAGATACAAATCCAGCACAGGCGATTCAGAGACACCAATTTACCTAAAGTACATGTAACACAGGGGAAAATCCTGGTAAAAGAGGGAGAACTTGGAAACATGCACAGAAAGTCACGTGGGAGAATAAAACATTTCCGCAGGTGCAAGACTACGGTATAACCCTCTGAGCCACCTCCAGCCTCTTACGTATTAATATATTCAACACAAATCTAATACAATATATTCTGCTTGATTCCAGTTTCACAAATATTCTACTAGAGAGAACCATGTAGACAAAATATTCAGTATTACTGCAATATTTTTCGAATAGTTTCCAACTATCTGTCAGATAAATACCTCTGCTGCTTTGCAAACATCTAAGTTATGTATAAATAGCTTGTTAGTAAGGAAAACCTGAAATGGACAATTTTTTATTTACATAGCAGCTGTGCAGGCAGGAGTGATGGATTTGGTTATAATCATTATAATTTGATCCATTCCTTTTATTTGGTGTTTTTTTGAGGGTGCTATGAAGGTGCTATTATGGCTTTTTTGAGGGTGCTATGAAGATGTTGAGTGTCTGAGAGAGTCTGTCAAATGTAAGTGTAATTCTATCATGCATCCTCTTTCGGTCCTTCGTGGATGAGAATCACGTTTCCATTTCTGGCACGGTCAAATGAAGAAGACTGGATGAGGTGATTTTCATCGCCTAGGAACATTCAGCAGGACAGTGGTTGGTGTCTGAAGTTCCGCTCTTCTTTTCCCTTGTTCTATAGGTGAATATGATTAGGAATCATTCCAGAGATCATAAACGAGAATCACAGCAGTGACCCACTCCTCTGGGTTCAATTTTGGGATGAATCAGAGGCCTATTTCGGAATATGTACCCTCTCTGGTGCTGATAATACGTCAAATAAGATTACACACAGAAAGGTAAGGCTGGAATATGCTGGGGATATTGACTACATGTGATGGACCTGAAAAGCTTTGTCATGTTGTCTTGTTGATGTGTAGGGTCATGCTCAACTTCTGTTATACTGAGCATCCATTCATCAATCCATCCATCCATCTTCATTCCACTAGTCATGGTGAGGGTCATAGTGTATGAACTGTCTGGGTGTATGTACAGTTTGCAAACTCACCCTGTGTTCATGGGTTTCCTTCCACTATTCTGGTTTCTGCTTAAGTCCAGAAACATGTTGTTCGGTGAATGGGCATGAATTGTCCATAGCCTGCTGGCGTCCTGCCCGAGGTGTCCCTGTGCTTCCTGGGACAAGCTCACAGCTCACTGCAGTCCCTCATGCGTCGAACATCTTCATATAGATTTCCAGATATTACTCAGTTCTAGACAGACACAGAAGAGCACGGACTGTCCCTCCCAGGCAGGAGCTTCGCTGTCTTCCCAGAGCCACCTTCACGTCTTCGGCAGGACAGATTTTCATCGAGCTGTATAGAAGTCCCAGAACCAGTTCTTATACCTCCGAATCTCCACCTGTCTTTACATAACCACCCTTATGATTTCACATAGCTGTTCATTTCTGATAAATGTCCTTGCGTGTGATGTGTTGGTGTCAGGAATGACAATGTGTATTAACAAAGGTTTTCTGGACAGACGCATTAACTGCAGAATTACCTACGCTGGGCCACATTTAGTGGACAGTAAATGCTGTGTAGGTGTGAGGTGGGTTTCTGTTTTACCATGGTACAAGAGAGGTGCTGTGCTGTTTATACTACACATGATATGGAAAGCATTTCTTAAATCCCCCTCTAGTGAAATCCCCTGCCACATTCCCTTTACTATTGGAGTGATAAGTATCACTGGTACTCTTATCAAAACTATGCAGACTAGCTATTTGCCTTGGAGAAAGGGCACTTCATATACATTTTTATTATGGGTCAGTAAGTGTCTCATTCACTTTTGATAAAGTGTAGTTTTTCCTTTCTTGCATTTACATGCCTTTCTGATTATGCTTACTAATGACTACTCTTCTTATTTACTTGTTCTGGACTTGATGCTACCTTGGTGAGCTTTGGGTGCTCAGAATGAATTCTTGCTGAAATCCGTCACTGACATAATAATAGTCTTCTTAGCAAACAGCCTTAATGAAGTAATTTCTAGCCTGTCTGGGCATAAAATATTCAGTTTGCAAGACAGGAAAAAGGCAGATCTAACAGAACTCCTTACCTCTACATTATAATGTTTAGCTTTGACTGACAGAAGACAACCAAGTTATTGAAAAAACACTGCTTCCTGATATCCCAAAATCCATAAGCCCTTTGACCTGGATAACAATGAAATGATGTATCTGACTATCACTGTAATTTTCCACATTTTGTTCATTTTGAAAGGGTTTCCTGCATTATTGCTTAACCTGTGTTCTGCCAATGACGGAAAGACTCCATAAAAATGTAAATCACTAGGTTCTCACATAATTTTATGTTAATTATTGCTAAATAACAGTAATCACCACAGCTCTAAACCTACTGTTATAAAATACTATAGATTTATAACTATTAGCGCTGAGGCTTGCTCTTTTGATTGTAATGACCGCAGTCTGATTTCTCACATTCGGTTTTGACTCATAAAATGATTTTGCATATTACATTTCTTTCTAAACTAACCGGTGGGTGATATGACAGGAGATTTTACAATGACACAGTCAGGATGGACGTGCAGAACCGAGTTCAGAGACTTTATTTAAATATATAAAACTGGGTAATTAACCTTTTAAGGATGCGTGTCGATGGGGCAGCCACCGTCCCGCCAGTATGGGGGAGTCAGGTGACAGGTGTTGTCTATTTTGGTTTCCGTGCTGGGTTCCATCTGTCAGTAGCTGTTCTGATTTTTTTCCCTCTCCTTTCCCCTTTTTCTGAACCGGAGAGAGCAGCACAGGGTTGCTGCATGTCAAATGTTCCATTGATTTAAGCAGAATGGTAGTTCTGTTTTGCTTTCCTCTCTTTTTCTATACCTTAGTGACTTGGTTTTATTTCCTACTGTGTCAGTTTCACCCTCTTCAACAAAATCTGCCCTGCTCTGTTTCCTACATCTCCAATTCAACCAAAGCTTTGCCTGCAAGAAGATAAACTGAAACATGGAAGTTTCAGTCCTCGTCAATCCATCCTACACTTATGCAATCTTTAGCTCAGCTGGTCCGTTTTCTTTTTCCACTGCGCCGAAGACACGATTAAAGCCAGCTGGATATTGTTACGGTAAAGGCCGAGCGCGGCTTGACTCATTGCTTTGTTGTATTTCTTGACAATTCTCACACCCACTATCCACCTCCCACCAATTCACATCACATAACATTAATTGCTACACACGAAAGCTGAGCAGTCATACCGTATTTAAATAATGAACTAACACAGAGCAGTTTTTCAGAAATCGGTTTTAGTATTACTCTAATTAAAAACTGCATCAATAATTAAGGGTCCCGTTACTGGGGTCATTGCTTCATAATCTTGATACAAAAACACTTTTACAAAATAAACTTATGAATTTAAAGCAGCTGTACCGCCAGTAAGAGATCATTAGAGTGCATCTTGCTGACTGCAAATTCGGCTTAACAGGATCAGTCATACAGAATATAACAAGATATAGTCTATGACTTATATTATTATTTTTTTTCAGCTCTGTTTTACTATTACTTGGGCTGTAGCAAATTAATGTTCATTGCTGTGATATGAGGTTAATGTAATATCAATTTGCTGCTAGCATTTTGCATAAATTTATTTTAGTAAGAGATTTGCTTTTGCGTTTGATGTGTGTCCATGTGTGGGTGCATGTGTGTTGGGGGGGGGGGGGGGGTTATGTGTATAATACATTGTAGGGACATATGATAAAAACCTGTTGTGGGGACTCTTTTGGTCCCCACAAGGGGAAATTTTACAGAAATCTGCAACTGCAATAAAAAAACTTAAAAATGTCTTGTATTTTGTTTCATTACATAAGGTGTGAGCTGGGCAGGGGTTAACGTTATCATTGTTGCCATTATAATATAATATAATATAATATAATATATAAACGGTCTCCACATAGATATAAATGCAAACATTTGTATGTGTGTGTGTGTGTGTGTGTGTGTGTGCACGTGTGTCCCGTAATGGCCGAGTGAGGATGCCTCTACCTTGTGCCCTGTGATCTCTAAGGCAGACTTCAAGCTGTGAAGCATATCTAGAGATACGAGTGTATTATAACTGAAAAACATGCACCACAAACAACATGGTTTTTTTTTAGAAATTGAAAGTGCTAAAGATTTATCTTTGTTATCAAACTGAATCACGATTTATTTGTAATGATGCATATATAAATACACTCACCTAAAGGATTATTAGGAACACCTGTTCAATTTCTCATTAATGCAATTATCTAATCAACCAATCACAT
>JABFEB020000124.1:1284909-1300258 GCA_019775895.2 Stomatorhinus ivindoensis
GGGGAGGAGAGACTTCTGTGTTGTTTGGAAAAAAGGTAAACATGTCGACACAACAGAAGATGCAGAGCGGGGGTTGGTGTCCAGATCAGAAAATTTCATGGAGCACATGAATTAACAAAATCACCAGCTGCCATGATGTGACATGAGTTCCCTCGCATTGTAAGGTTATTTAAAAAGACAAAAAGGAAGTTAATTAAAAATTCTCACGTAAAAGACAGAACCAGTTAAACTCTCCATGTCTTCTCTATGTTCTTGCCTGAGTAAGAGAAAAACTGATGAAAATGATGAAGCCTCCCAGAGAGAGGCAGCCCCCCGAACCCTGGGCCTGCGTGTCAGGTCACACGTGGATGGGCCGCAGCATGGGCAGGTCCATGTTTTATTACATCTCGAAGCTAATTTTAAGCACAGTTATTTGTTTATTTTCCCCCATATTAAATGACACTGTTTCCCAGCATGTCTTACCCTGGGCAGACGGAACAACCTGGAGCCTTTTCTGGCTTAATTAAATTTTTAACGAGAGTGACATTAACCTGTTGGTCTTTGGCAGGGTACAAGGTCAGTGGGGGGGTGGGTAGAAGCACCCTGAAAAATAAATGTGGCAAGGAGGCATGCGATAATAATAAATAAAGCTTGGGGTGTGGCACTGGGGCAGTGCTAGTGAGAAAAATGCTGACCTGGATGGTAAAACTATTCACAAAAATTTCAAGGAAAGTGGGGACCGATTAGTGCAGGCAGCACAGCTTCTCGAAGCGATGACGCTTCCCGCCGTGGAACATTCTGGAACTCGTGCTGCCCATACTATATGGATTATCATGGTTGAGATTTACATCTGACTGGTGTGGAAGTTATAAGAGATGATTTTTAAACCAGTGAGAGGTTCAGCTTCATTATTAATCGATACTGCAGCTGCTGGGGAGCACTTTCCAGCAAAGTCATCAAGCATCCTCAAAAAAGAGAGGGCTTCTCTGTCTCATATATGCATTTACAACAAAAGGCTTTTTTCTGCTCTCTCCAGGTGGGTGCATCTCCAGAATCCTCCCTGGCTGTTTTGCTTAGTTTCGATTGGCTAGTTACAAAACACCCTGACATTCTTCGCCTGAGAAAGGTAACATTTCGAGTTTCTCACGACCTTGTTGTTGTTTCAGATCTGGCTAAGGCAACTCCTTTTCACAAAAACAAGTTAACATAAAATGTACATTTCATATTACAATTCACACACTACAAGAAACTCATTAGTAGCAGAATACATTTCTTTCAGACACCTTTGACAGGATTCGTACACGACCCCTGAGCGGGGTCATACAAACTTTACTGCTGTTACTTTTAATTAAAGCATATATACATGTACATTATTTACTCCCACACTAAGAGTAATTCTCATAAACCTGAATGTAATGGACCACGAAAAAGACAAAGTATCTCACAAAGCCAGACCTGGTCTGTGATGCAAAACCGCTATTTGTACACCGAAGCCAATGGCAATGAAGCAACATCCGACTATCCGACTTCTCTGTGTTTTAACCATAATAGCAAACGGCTTTTTAGTTCATTCATCTTCCACTTGGAGGGGCACAGTGTTTGCATGTTCTCCCCAAGTCGCCCCCAAAGTCCAGGTGTGCGTGTTCTGCGATTGTGGCTGTGATTGGCTATTCCCTGCCTTGCATCTGTGGTTTCAGGGATAGGCACAGGAAACCAGCAATCCCACACAGGGCAAGTGGATATAGAGAATGTATGGATGGATGGACCTTCCGCCTGCCTAAGGATATGCCTGGAGGCAATTCAGAGCACAGGACAGGGGACAGCTTTGGACTGAATGCCAGTCCGTTGCAATTGATAAACCTGTAACATACCAGTTTTTGGACTGTGGCAGTAAACTCGCACAACATGGGGAAAGTATATATACCCCTTACCCAAATGCGTTGTACACACACACACACACACACACACACCTGTACTCATATCTTTCTGGGCAGGGGTGTCAGAAGCATTTTGAATGTGGGGGTACACACTGGCATTAAACTAATATTTTATGTTAAATGTGGGGGGTTGACCACCTTAACCCCCACGCAGCCCTATCCTTATAATTAACAAGAAACCAAACAAAATGCAAGACGTTTGGCATTTTTAGTTTTGTGATTTGCTGTCGTAGGTTTTTATAGAATTGAGTTTTTAAAAAGCAGGTTTTTAATCACATTGTCGGGACCAAACACACACACACACACACACACAGACACACACGATGCATATATTTTAAAGTTGCAAAGGAAAGTTTAATTTTCTTGTACTTTTCTCTTGGTTGGTTTAAAGTACATCTGTTCCAACCTCTTCTTAAAATACTGTTTAAATGCTTTATTTTACCTTTTTTTGGTGACGTATATATATTTCACGCACCGACATATTTGAAAATTTGATGAGTGTTATTTTGTATGCTTCCGTTTTTTCCACTCGTTCATTGCAAAAGCCTCCTTTATTTTACGGTTCATCTGTGGGACGAGGCAGACAGTCTGATTGTAATGACACAGCGGAACAACAAGTATGATTTCTTAAATGCCCGAGGAAAATTCGAGGCGAATCTGTATCCGGCTTGCGCACAGAATCAGGAGCGCTTATTGCGGTCATTACGTGCATGACAGCTCTGCTATTCCGCAATGTGCCATTGCTTATTCGTGAAATTACGCATCCATTGACTTTAATTAAATATTACGAATGAGCCGTCTGCGCCAATTAAAACATTATATGGAGTGTGCAGTTTGAGGAGATAAACACTAATGGAGGGCAGAGGCAGGAAGGCAGTCTGCTGTTTACCGTAACAGTGTGATGCGCAGAGACACGAGAAAACCGCGCGCGGTATCGTTACCGATCCTGTCGGGTCGAGTGAACATTAAAATTTGATCACGGCAAAACTGGATCTATTTATAAGGTCGCTAACACGGGGAACTAGTTTCTCATTAAAGACTCTCTGAGACTATCGGTTATGAGGATAGGACGGTCGAGGTACCAGGGTTGCCAACTCCCCCGCATCTGGCGTGACGCTCATGCTTTTAGTCTCTCGCTCACGCAAAAGATCTTACGGCAAATCAGTATTATTCCGTTATAAACCTAAGATTGGCTACATCAGAAGCTGAGGTAGTTTGCAAGCCCTACAGACTATAACATAATAAAACCGTTACAGGCATGTAAATGTGTGTGCATGTGTGTAGACTTTTCTCGAATTGAAAATCTCATGCCAGCCAGCTGCATGACCAAAGCTGGCAACACTGGAGTAGCTGTGCAAATCCATATACGTGTATGGTTTTTTCAGTTCTAGTTGAAATTCACGAGGGTGCTAATGCATCGATGGACATCAGAGCCGTGTCTTCATCCACGATTATCGGTGTGAAGGATTATTCCTCACAGCAATGAAGCACTTCTCTAATCGTCTAATTGTGTAGTCAATGTTAGGCTTGTAAGCGGTTCTAACTTTCACGAGACGTTCCCAGCGTCTTGCAGAGGCAGTAGCCTATAATCAGTTGCACTTCTCTTGGATAAATGCAGGCCTCCAGATGAAAGGCTTGACATCTCTCATGTGCTGTCTGTGTACCTGTTTTTAAGCAAATCCTTTTTTTTTGTATATAAAGTCAGCATTTTTAATATAAATTTGACAGTTTTAGTTTTGTGTGCTTCATAAGCAGAGAAAATGTCACATGGCTTTTAAATATTTCAAGCAAACAAGAAAATGCTTGCTCTGTCCTCTCTTTAGCAAGTACTAATTTCTTTCAGAGAGCTGCCTTTCTAACACATTTTTTTTTTCTGTTTGACAATGTTTACTGAAAAAATATTTATCATTTAACAGGCATCACTATGATCAATCCTTCCATCTTCACTAAAGTAAAATAAAAGTATGTTTTAACTGATGGGACGTGGCTGACAGACCAGCAGATACAGGCGCTCTGTGGCTTCTTGCGGGACTGTGCAGTGGGCCTGGATATGTGAAACGATGACTCGTGATGTGCGTTCACATCGATTGGCTCTCATCAGCTTCGCTGTTTGCCTCCAATTCCACAAACATGCACTTGACTTTTTGATACCCAGCAGAGGGAGGAAAAAAGAGAGATGAATTGATGAGAAATATAAATATATATCAGCAGGTATATAAGATAAACATGAGACATAGCGAGTTGTCCCAGGTGACCTATGTACCCAAAGTGGTATAACAGTGCTCTGTTGGCTTTCTGAGACACATAATATATCCTGTAATGTCTTCAGACCCGTGCCTACTCTCAAAATCGTATCTCACAGGACTAGTGACTCCTCTCCAGCTCCGCCCCTGGATTTAACACAAACCGTTTTTTCACGGTTGTCAGGGCAGTCTTGATGCACAATAGCACAGGAGTGTGTCTTCGTGTGATAATTTTCCCAGCTCTCAGTTGCTTTGCAGGGTAGTCGTGTTCATTGACTGGGTAGGTGTTGTAGCCTGTAATAAGGTGCTAATTAAATTGTGTTCTGTAGCACCTGGGGAATTCTGCCCCAGCAGGGCGACTGATGCCTTTGAATTCTGTTGCGCTCTTTGCAGAGGATGGGTAATTCAATACCTCTGTTCTGGCTTTTGTTTAATGGCATCAGTCAGAGGTGTGATTGAGGTCTATATTTGGCAAATAAGTCATCTTGCTGCCTGTTCTGGTGCATATGAGATAACGTGACATAACCATTATAGAATTCAAATTTAAACAAAGTTTACAACCATCTGTTTTCCAAAAACGCTTATCTGCATACTCTGCAGAAAACCTGGAGTCAATCCCAGGAATCACACACTGCACAGGATGCCAGTCCTGTTCAAAAATATGACAGCTCCAAAGTCAAAAGACACTACTTTAATAATGCAACATGCAGTGGATACTCCATATTGCCGTTCAAGGTCACAGTTTCTGCATTCTCCTTCTCGACTGCATGTTTAAATGATATCCACATTTAAATGATATCAATCAACAACTGAAGACTAGCTATTTAATGAACAGCTGCATAAAACAAAATGTGTCACTTAACAGGCCCTGATTGATATTGACAGTGTTAATTTGTTATAGTGTCTATGGTTTGTATATGATTAATGTGAGCAGATGGGTGCTGTTATATTGATTTCACCCTCTGCTTTATTGACCACTTAACAATCATATTGTTCAACGCCAGCAAAATGAGACCTGGGATTGAGTCTTGTAACCTGTGGGGAGAAACTTTGTTCTTCGTGTTTGGGAGAGAGAGACCATTGAAAAAGAAATGAATCTATCTTGGGGTTCTTCAAACACCTAGAGTGATATTGCATGAACCCATACTTTGATATGATTTTGAAAAGCACCTGTGTTTAATTGTCAGCCAGTGAAGTGTTTCGGTCTCTTTTGTGTTTAAGTCCACCTGTTGAAAACCCAGTAAGCCCAATTCCACACTGGGCCTTTCTTGGTCACTTTGCCACCACTTCTTGCTTCTTCAGGCAATGAAGAGGTTTTCTGGTAATTGACTAGCATCTCCTTGGCCTTCATAGAATATCAACTCAAGCACGGTGAAACTACACTTGACACGCTCATCTGGCAAGGATGTCTATAGCCTCGCTGGGTGAGATCTTAGGGTGTGAGATCACTATTATTGAGGATCTACATCTGTCATGTACTTGATGGACACGATCTTTCAACTGCATCTTAAATCTACAGCCCATGTTTCTAACTCTATTGAGATTCTGATGCATATTTATCTTCTCTTAGATCTTCTCTCACATTACACGCATCTCTGTCCCCCACCTTCAAAATGAATTTCCCTTGCAAACTCTTGCTTCCTGACTTGAAACAACTTAACAAATTGAATGATCCCTTCAATTTGAAAACCCAATATGATGTTATCTATCTAATCAAGGAAGCATGTATAACACTGCTATAACAGTGGTAATGTCTTTAATGATTGTATTTTTATAATTAATAATCCATTAATCTTCCAGCCTCTTGTCTAGTCAATTTAGTTATATTTCATTATCCATCCATCCATCCATCCATCTTGTAACAGTATATCTTGGTCATGGTTCTGGGAGGGCCAGAAGCCTATCTGAGGCAGTATGAGGTATAAACCATGGGTACACCACAGACAGCGTGTCAATTTATTTAATTATATTTAAAATGAGTACAGGAATACTAAGACAACCTTATGGAAACCATCCTCAAGGCTTGTTATTATTTGAAATACTATTTTATAGTTCTTCTAAACAGTGATTAAGGCCACTTCTAAATGTTCTGCATACATTTTTTACATAACTTTGTTTCTAGGCAATAAGCATATAAATTGAGCATGGCACCCAAACAGAAAGGCACAGTGATTGTACTTTAAATTGGTTACTTTTTGGGGGCATTCTGTCCACATGCGTTTTATTTTTTTTTCCTTCCACAGGCCGGCTGCCATTCGTAAAAAGCAGCACATCAACTCCACCACTAGCCGGTAAATGATCCTTCCTGTTGTTCCAGCGCCAAGGAGACATTCAGTCCTAACAGGCAGTCCACAGGTGGTTGATTAAAATGAAAACTGCACTTTTTGTTTGGACCCGCATTATGGTAAATAAATGTGTGATTGCAGGTCTTGTTTTGAATGAGGATTTCAAGTTGATAGTGGGGGATGTCTTTCTTTACCACAGAGCTGTCACGCCGATGTTTCCCACATGGATTAAAAGCCTCAGATGACAAAGTCCTGCAAACCAACCACATTTCCTCCATCGTTTTTTGTACCTTTAATTAAATTTCATCTCACTTCTTCAGCTTAATTTCCTATAAAGTAATTCTGACCCTATTTCATTTTCAGATAGTTCCTCTACATAGCAATTTTAAGCGCATAATCTTTTTTCCTTTCCTGCAATTCTGTTTTAATAGGATATCTTTTTTTTAGGTGCTCTGAAATCAGCAGGATTCAGTAATCTGTAAGTCAGTGGGAAGTCTACATAATGTAACTGACTTTCTTTACTTAAAAGCATTACAGATTGGTTTAGTGAATCTGGACTTTGGTTTGAAAACCAAAGTGTGGATACTGTCAGGACACTATCAAACCACAGACATAGTCTACATTACATTATGCTTGATATCAAACCATTATGACTGAGTGGACTGTCAACTCTGAACATGTCCTGGTTTAAACCTGAGGAATGTTTTATTTTTACAAATGACAGTCCAATAAACAAAAAGTAAAATATAGTAAAGCTTTGAAGTGGTATCAAAAAGACCTTTTAATCATGCTCACATAATATTGTGAGCAACTGTAATGCCCAAAACAGATATTTTACTGAAAGTGGTATATTTTGACGAACTGCTTGATAAATATTTACCATTTTATTAGTTTGTAAATGGCAGGCATCGTGAAACTGCTAAAATTGTTCATGACTCACCAGACCACACCGCCCTCTCCCTCAGATGCCTGAATGTTATATTTATATTGCACTTTACAGAACCAACAGGGAGCCACTGTGCTGCCCCCACCTGGATAGTGCAATGGCAGCCATTCTGCACCCATACGCTCACCACACAGTAGCTAATTCACCTGTTAGATATAGGGGATGATTAGTATTGATTTGATAGGGCCACGGTGATCAGTTTTAGCCAGGACGTCAGGGTACCCCCCACCCCCCTACTTTTTCAAAGGATGCGAAGGGATCTTTTATGACCTCAGAGAGTCAGGACCCATTTTACGTCTCACCCAAAGGGCAGCATCATTTTTATAGCACAGTGTCCCTGTCACTGTACTGGGATCCACACAGACCACAGGATGGGCTAACATGATAGTCATACCAACCCAACTTTCCTAGCTGGTCTCCCATCTAAGAAATGGACTGGCTCAAACATGCTTAGCTTCAGATAGATTACTTAGTCTGAACTGCAGGGGGTAATTTACAGGAAGCTTGGTATTAACGGTAAGATTTCTATACAATACACGTCTAAAAACATTTTAAAGTGACAATACAAAGAAACTAACGAATGAACTTACTCTTTCACACAATTCACACGTTCACCAGTTTACATTTCTTTCTCACTCAGGTATTGCAACCATAATTTACCCAAGGCGTGAAATCTCTGATAAAGCCTCTGTTAACCCCACAAAAATGCATATGGGCTATGAATTTTCTTACAGGATTACGATCAGATAACTACCCCAGTTACCAGCCTTTTTATACTACGGGGCCTGAACTTGTTCATCCAGAGAAAACAGCGTAAATTCCTGAAAGGTTCCCCCCGTCTCTTGGTAGAATGGTTTGCTCCACGCTCATAGTGGGCTTGTGCGTATCAGCCGAGTCAGTCTGACTTCTGCATCGCTGGAGCGTCTGTGTTCTGCTCGTTATACTCCTATCTTATTGGTCTTTCAGCAATTTTTATTTTCTCTGAAATTTTGCTTGGTGAGTAATTTTCCTCTTCCTATAATTTTCTTCTTTGTCTTTTTCTTCTTTTTGTTTTTATTTTGAATTAGTTTTTTCATTAATTGTCTCACTGCTCATACGTAACTACGAACATATATATTTTTTCTTTTAAGAAAATGACTTTTTGGTTCTTAGCGGCGGTGTTTGTATTTGAGTTACGCCGATGTCCGTTTTTATTTGCTGCTGGGTGTTTGCCAAGAGCATCACGACCCAAAACTATCAGTGTTTTGGGAAGTACAGTAATCGCTATCGCGTTTTCAATTTATAAGTGATGTTTTTCATCTTAATTGCATACGTCTACGGATTTATGTCTTTCCTAACCTTACTGTATTTCTTTTTCTCTTGATGGGTGGTATTCATTATATACCATTATATCGCCAATGCCATTATTAATCTCGTCCGCATTTCTTTGGATCAGTGTTAATGAATATTATAATTTTTTTAACTGCTGGGACGAGTTAAACGTGCCTTGAAAACTTGACAGTAAGAGTAAGGCTGATTCGCCGAGGGTTACGCCTGTGTTGCCTTTTCCTTTGGTCTGCATGACATTTCATCTCAACATTAAAAAAAATAAAAGCCAGGAATACAAATAGGTATAGCGTGACAGCCCGTACGATGACAGTCAAGTTGGCGTCCTGGATTGCAGACTTGCGCTTCATAAGACTCTGTACTGTGTGCAACGTCAACATCAAAGCTCACCCCGATACTTTAATTTTATTATTATAGCTTTTATTTACGCAAGTAGTTATTGTTAGTAACCTTATGCGTTTCTACTGCTTGGTATATTATGTGTGGGCTGCTAGATAGCTTTGTTTCCTTCTTTTTTATTGTACAAAATAAATTGGACTTCTGGATTGTAAACTTGAGTTTTATTAATCTGCCCGATTTTTATGCTTCTTTGTGGTGGGAAGTTAATTTCTTTTATATTCTGTTATTTCTGTGCCTCGGTCCCGTGTCTAAAGTTATATGAGTTGAAAATGACGTGCGGGTAATTAAAAATTCAGTCTTGCGATCTTTTTTTGTGTGCCTGTGTTCAAAATAATTTGGGAGTTTAAATAACGGTACTACGTCCCGTGCACAAACAAGCTAAACGTCCACCCACACACACACACACACACACGTCATCATTATTTCTCAGCTGTACTTACATTTACATTTACAGCATTTGCCAGACGCCCTTAGCCAGAGCGACTTACATATGTGCTTTAAGACTCTACAATGATTTTCCCCCAATACTTGCTCAATAAAACCAAGGCTATGTACTTATATCCAGCATCAGAAAAATATGATTATTCAAAGAAAGCAACAAACGAAAAAGAAACATTAAATACTGACCATACGTGTCAGCTGCTACTGCAATTATAGTAATTAGTTTGGTCTTTTTACTTTGCAGCGTATTGCGCTTGCTCTCTTGATCATAATAACGTGCATGACTATAGTGTGCTTGATTGCAAATGGGGCATAAGCCAAAATCCAATCTCTATCTTGGGTGAGTCCAACTAGCGATGGATCATTATCAGAAATGGACCACCCAGTGAACCATAACATCGGTCGCTGCAACATCCTGATGCTCCCTAGAACGTGTCATACCTATAAAATGTATGAATTACACTTTTGTACGTCGCTGAGAACTACGCCCCCTACAGGAATACTGCGGCAAGGACAAAATGAAGTCAGTAAGCCGCACACGCATATTTCAGTACTAGGAAAACGTGTTCACTTCTGACATAAATGCACCATAAAAACACTGCCGAAGTATCACATAACATAATGATCAGTCAAAAAATAACTGGATTGAATCCTGCACACTAACACATAACACTGAAAAAAACAGCCAGAAAGTCGGCTTACAGTTTAAAGTAAATGACATTAGATAATTTAATACAATACAAACAGTACTCTGAAAATTGAAAAAAGTAGACCAATTATAATAATGCCTAAATATAGACCTTTTATTTTTTTAAATAGGCTACGTGGGAAAGAGCCAGTGAAGTTTAGTTCCATAGTCAGTATCTGTAGCAAAAGGTTAACTATATCGTTTCCTAACGATACACAAAACAAATTTAATAATTAACGATTAACGTCATGAACTGACTATATATGTTTCAGGTCTTTGGGCTGGTTCATAAACCGTGAAATCGAATGAAAACGGTTGCAGACTGAAAACTTAATATCATTAGTTCGGCTGTATTGTAGCCGCTAGTCAACGATTCACAGACCTGAAATGGAAAGACCATTGTCAGAAACGACTGTCTTTCTTCATGGTTGACAACACAAATCATCTACTTCAGTTACGCAATGATGTATGAAAAATGAAGCGATGTACGTGTTTCTATAAAAAGAAGGACATACAAAACAAACTGAATTTTTACTAGTTGGTAGATTAGACATTGAATGGAAATCCGTTTGTCAATTATAACCTGAACTATAACATGAAAACAAGTGACTCAGTAATCATTGATTCTGATTCAGCGTCTTAAATTCAAGGCAGACTTGACTTTAGCACTCAAAACTACAATGCTTGCATATAGTAAAGCACGAGTAAGTAGTTTGTTAACTATTCAAATGAAAAAGAGCACCTTCAAAATTTGAGTGCCATCAACAAGTAAATAGTAATCAAATAATTAGAAACAGCAGAAATATATATTTTTTCTAATTAAAGTATTAAAATTAGTTATGTTAAGAAAATAGAAGACAAGCAAATCGTGGAAACACATAACTTCAGAATGTGAGATGTCTTTAAAAGTGGTTGTGATGAAATTATGGACATTTTCTTACAGGACCGGAACTGAACTAGCTTCCATTAAAATATTATGGAGGTAACAATAAAAACAGTATGAATTCTTTGCATAGCAAAGAGACGATAGCTGTATTAAGGGCTTAAAGCTTGCTAATGGCATGCTATCGCTTGAGCTTCTCTTTCAGAAACTTCCTTGCCGCTAAGAGGAATAGCTCATTAGCTGGTGATGTTTACCCACAGCCACCTGATGGACGCTTTCTTGCTCTTGTCCCATTTTCAGCCTGGCCCCCCCATGCCGGCGAGTCTTTGCTCGCTAACTGGATGCTTTCAGCTTTGCTTGGGTGGGGAGATGTGTTGTGTATTTACCCAGATCAGGCTGACAGGTAACATGAATGTGAAATTGTTAATTGTAGCACCATCTTTAAGAGAATTTACAATACGTCAGGAGTCGGAGTAGCACTTGGGGGTGGCTTGTGGCCCTGTGGGTTAAGATTTCGTGCCCATTATCTGAAGGTTGCTGTTTCAAATCCCGTGGCTAGCAGAGTGAAACCACTGTTGAGCAAAGCCCTGAACCCCAATGACTCGGGGGAGGTTGGCTGATGCTGTGCTCAGATCCTACATTATATGTTGCTTTGGACAAAAGCATCTGCTGAAAAAAAATTGTGATATATAAAACATTTACTGAGCAGAGTCATAAAGTGTGATTGCATAAGCATGTTCTGTGAGAAATTTCAGCCAAGATATTGCTTCAAAACTTAATTGATACATAACTTGATAAATAAGGAACTGGTTTGTCTGCGGCATGTTTGGATTAAATTAGAAATTCTGTAAATGAGGATCTCAGTCCAAAGTAAACATGTTCATAATTCTTGGTACACACACCAAAACAGGACCTGTTATCACGGTGCTAATTCAATATCAGCAGTCCCCTTTTAAGAAAATTTAAGTTTATGGATTTTTACTCTGTTTCCAATGCTCGTGGGAGTTTTACTTACACAAAAATGTTCTGAGGGCAGAAGGAAAAATGATGAGTTCAGAGAGATTACCAGATTGTTGAGGAGTGGGTCCAAGAAACTAGAGGAGGCAAGATCAAGACATCTGATTGGATGGTCCTGCCTCCTCTATTGTCTGATTGGTTATGTCTTTAAACCAATCATTTGTCCTTCTGCCCTCAGAACATTTTTGTACAAGTAAAACTCTCATAAGCGTTTCAATTCCATTTTTGCATCATGTACAAGGTTAGAGTCTTTGGCTTTTGAATGTGTGCTCCTTTACTTTTGATTCTTCAGAAGTTTTTATCTGTTCTACTTAAAAAGAACAGTCAGTGTGGTCTGCCATGAACTGACATCCCATCCAAGGTGTTCTCCTGTTTTGTGCCCTGTGTCCCCGGCGTCACACCCCGCTGGTCCGATTCTCCTGTGTGCCACGCCCCCCTCCTTAACCTTGTGTGGATTCTCTGTGTTTACCAGCTGTTTCAAGTTGTTTTCATTAGTTTAAGTTAAATTGAAAATTTAAGTCCATGTCAGAGTATGTTCCCTAGTCCTGTCATTGTATCGTTGTAATGATCTTCCCTCGTATCCCACCCCGTGTGCCTATCAAAACCCTTATTCCCCTGTCCTTCTTCTCCCTCTCCTGCTTCCCTGCTCCCCAACCTACCACCCCTGGGGGTTCGTTCCCCATTCAATTGGACCCTGTGCTGGTATGGAAGATGGAAGATTGACAAACAGCAACTATTTCATTTGGAAAAAGACAAATAACAGTTAAACTTGTTTAATTACCAAAAGAATCCTTACTTGGTGAATAGTATGGGGGCTGTTTTTAGACATTAACTACCTCTGTAAGTATAAAAAAACAATATGAGCATGCTCGTTAATTAGTTAGCTAGCAGTTGGTATACATTTGAAAGCCGAAATAAAAGCAATGAAAATAGCATTTTTTGGTTTTTGATTACTTGATACTTACTTTTTTAACAATTTAAGTTAAAGACTATCACTGGGCCTCAGAATCAGTGATAATGTGTTTCATTTGATTTGAGTGGGGAGGATAACGGTATCCTGAAAATCATGCACCAATGAAGACACAGCTGTGACACATTTTGTGAGCTTTGTATCTGTCTTGTAGGTTTGCTCTCCTTTCTGGTGGATTGTGGAAAAACTGATGCATAGAAATTCAGGAAGAGCTGGACAGTAACACTGGGAAGTTCATCATCTCACATAAAGTGACAGAAAGCAAACCAAAGCAACTTGGAACGGCGGGGGGTGGGTGGTATTTAAATAATACAGACCATAAGCACCTACCCTCAGTTACACGCTGTACGGCTAGCTCCTAAAAAATATAAATAAAAAATTGTATTGCTTTGCGTCTTGTGCAATTCAAGTTCTTGGAATACAAGTAAAGGATGTAAGTTTCCTGCACAAAAGGTATTATGACCTCCAGTTTAGGACAGTGTATAACCCCAGCTTGCCCCAAAGAAATTACACATCATAAGATGTGTCATCATCGCAAGGCATCCTCACCATGCTCTGCTGCTCTGTGGCTTTTACATCACTATCTGTTGTTTTAAACCAAGATTTGGATTTTTAAAAAGAAATATTTTTTTGATTTCAACCCTTTGTAGTTTGTAGGTAAATCTGTCCTTGATCAGGATGGTTGCATAATCATGCTTCGGCTTTTGCACGGGCTAGTGGCTGCAGGCTAGTGTATTGTGGGGGTGTAATTAGACCCCAGTAAGAAAGAGGTCATATCAGATTCTTGGATCATTAAGTTGTTTCAGATAATTTTTTGTCAGTGTCAGCTACTATGTTGTTACTCTTTGAAGTCTAACACATAAAGGACAGCTTTCCTTTTGCTGAGCAGATCTGAGAAAAACTTTTCTTATTACCGAGATGTTTCTTTGCATGTTTTCATGTAGGTATAAAAAGCCCATTCAGGTGGAAATTGTTTACAATGCTTAGAAATGAAATTTCTCAGGTAGCACTTTGGATTTCATTTCTCCTTTTGTGGGTGCACAATTTATGCACACTGCATATGAACCATCATCTTCATGATGTTTCTCTGGTGAGGGGTCTCAGTGACAGTGCGCCAAGTAGGTCAGACCAGACCTTTTCTTCCAAGGCCATGGACAGTAGCTCATTGTGGTGGATTCCCAGATATTCCCAAGATGTAGAATACCTCCAGCATGCTAAAGGTCTGCCCTGGGGCCTCCATGTACTGAGAAGTTCTCAGAAGGGCTTCCATGGAGACAAGCTGGTGGCATCCTTATCATAAAATGCCCATCCACTTCCGATCCTCCTCTCAATCTGAAGGATCTCCGAATTCTTCATGCAGTCACAGAGACTAAACCAAGGAACCCTACAAAGAAACCTCATTTCAGCTGCGTGCACTCGCACTGCGTCTAAACGTATTTTTTTTAATCTTTATCATTCTTTTGTTTGGGATGTGATGATTCTACGTGACCCTGTTTCACCTGAAGGCGGTGCAGACCCATCAACTGGGCGGTGCATGCAATGTTTGCATTCATCTCGGGCTCTGTCGCATGTAATGAACATGCATACTTTTTTGGATGTCGCTTAATTCGAAATGTATTTTATTTTCACTCAGCAAGGTGATAAAGCCATAGAAGTGAAAATGCAAATGGTTCATCTGTTCCAGACGGTGTCTGCTGCTAGTCCGGTGCACTGGTCTGAAGGAAAGCAAAAGAATGCTGTTTTGGGCCATGCAGAAGGTTTTTTTTTTAAGCTGAGACAACAGGTGGCATAGTGGTTAAAGTTATGGGTTGGCGGTGTGGGTTAGGTGTCTGCACCTGTGATTGGAAGGTCATCATTTCATATCCTATGGCTGGCAGGATAACTGTGTCCCTGTTGAGCCCTTGAGCAAGGCCCTTAACCCTAAAACCACGTGCCTCATACATGTTTCTAATATCTGTCCCTTCTAGGTTTTCCCTTGTGGGGTTTCTCATGTTGTCATGTCGGCTGGCACAGCCGCTTGGATCTGCGTGTGCACATGCAGGTTTAATAACGACGT
Source organism: Stomatorhinus ivindoensis (assembly GCA_019775895.2). Taxonomy (NCBI): domain Eukaryota; kingdom Metazoa; phylum Chordata; class Actinopteri; order Osteoglossiformes; family Mormyridae; genus Stomatorhinus; species Stomatorhinus ivindoensis. The sequence continues at coordinate 1,300,080 of JABFEB020000124.1, forward strand.
CATTGTATCTGCCCAGTATGACTGTGTATCTGGATCAGCTGGAGCACTTAGTGTTGCTTTTCCAGAGGGAATCGAAAAGCCGAACTGAAATCAATTCCCTGACCTCTTTGAAGAAGGTGATTCAGAGGAATATGGCATCTATAAAGTACCAGAGATAAATGCAGTGGCAGATAATATGT
>JABFEB020000124.1:1300357-1321697 GCA_019775895.2 Stomatorhinus ivindoensis
CCCCCCCCCCCCCCCCCCCCCCCCCCCAGTAGTTCTTATCAAGTGGTCCAGTTGCTGGGGGAAGAGATTTTTATATCAGTGGTACAGTACCATTTTAGAGAAAATTTCAGTTCATGTAAAATATGTAAAATTTATGTTATTTCATATCGAATTTAAAAAGAAAACAATGCTTTATTTTTCTGCAAGTTTCTGGTTTGTCTGTGTACAGCGTCAAAGGCTGTCCCTGCATGTCTGCTTCGATCGCAGCATGTGTTCATTAGTTAATGATGTTATGCTTTCTTCCAGGTACCCCCAACTGCAGCATTCATTATCTGTAAAGGTCAAGAAGACAAAAGGCAAAATAAATAATATTTATAAATGTAAATGTGGTTTAATGGCACTGGAGTTCAGGATAAAATGACGGGCACTGCTTTTTACTTTTGACACTTTTCACAGGATTTACACTCGTTCAGGCACTGCCAGCACATTTCTTTGTTTTCTGCTCCGCTGCCTTTGTGACAAGTCGCTGTCCTCTGAAGAGGGTTATCCATTTCACGCAGTCATTCAAACACTTGGCAAGTTACGCTAATACGCAGTGTAGCACTGCGAATCCCAATGAATAGCGCAATTTGAGTAACTTATAACGGAAACCAGGGGCGCGCGAATCGGCTGCACGTGAATCAGGTGCGCAATCGCAGGTGAATTTGAGAGCTTTCTGGCAGAGGTTGTGTTGCTGAAATAATAATAATACGGGTTTCTGATTTTTTTAACTTTAGGTGAGAGGTGTCAGAAAAGTTGTATGTTTAGGCGCATACTGGTTTTAAAAATTTCCTTATTTAGAACTTGTCTTGCTTTGTAGTAGCCCATTGTCCACTATTTAGGCACCTGATGTGTTGTGACTCACTACAGGATATGTATTGGACTTCAAGTGAAATTGGATAAAACGCCTCAGCACGCAACAGCTGTAGGAGCTCAAAGAACCGCCCGGCACTGAAGTCCTAATCCCAGAAAACCGCGACACTCAAACCATGATCTCCGAATCGCCGTGAATGCAGTTTGGAGCTGCCAATTTTTAAAAATTAAAACGCTATAATAACGCTTTATTTATGTTACAGATATGACTTAAGTAAAACGAACATGGACTTTAGATTTGAATTCATAAGTATTTCTGGGAAACAAGGCATACAGTGAAACTGTGAGCAACTGCTGTACTCCATGCCTGCTACAGTAGAAAGTCAATTCATATAGTTATCATTTTAAATACACGTATGAAAAGTATGTACGGATCCCTAAAGAGTCAGTGTGTTTCACAAGGGGTCTGATAATAATATAAAACTAGGCTATGTTTTGCAGTGAATTTTTCCTACATTAAAATGTTAATTAGAGAAAATTTGCATTCTGATCTTAAATGGTTGAGGCAAAACCTTTTTAGCTCTGGCGGCTCCGCGCTCAGTGTGCGATGGTCACGTGGTGTCCCACCAGTGCGCTTCGTGTGTGACGATGAGTGCCATACAACTGGCTGGCATCGCATCCCGGACTAAAGCTGCTTTCAGGGTCTGGCTTTGCGTCCCCCAACTCCAACAGGGTAAACATTTGCGGAAAATGAATGCACGCTAGTTTTTGCAGCTGTGGCCATTCAGTTTTATTTATTCACACGCTTACCATTTCGTTCCTAATTATGCTACCCCACAATACCCGAGACAAGAGCCAGGAGGCCCTTGCTGCCATAAATCATTTGCATAATTTGACCACCATAAATTTTTGCTAATTTATGTTTCATCCTTGATTTCTGACTGGTAAGAGTAAGGCCCCTGGGGGCTACCCAAAGCCCCACCCCCTGGAGGTTTTCTGTCCTGTACTTACATTGCACATCCATGCATGTGTGTGAGCCACAGTTAATTGGTTTCCAATCAGCCCAAAATGTTTCTGTTAAATTTCGACTAAACACACTGGGATCACTGTATTGGGAATAATATTACGCACAAATACTACTAAACTCAGTAGGGATATGAGTAATTCTTTCTGCAGGTTGCTGTCATCTTTGACGGCCCTAGGGTACACTTCATGTCACAGTGCGTCAGCGATCAGACGTCTCAGCTCGGCAGGTCCCTGGAACCACAGTCTGTCTCTGTTGGCAGCCTGGCTTTGCGGCTGTTTAGCTAATGTTGAGCAGCGGAGACACGGGGGCGACCTCGCGCGGAAGGAATTGGGTGCCCCCCCCCCCCCCCCACATGCACACCCGTCACACGTCTCACAGAGCTTTCCGGAAAGGGTCTGACGACGTGAGCACAGTGTCTGCACACTCTCCTGTCAGTCTGATTGAAAATCAACAGCGGGGGGGTGGGGGGCGACATGAGGCATTGGGGGGGCTCCCTGTCTAACCTTATATTTTGGCACTCAGTCAAGGTGCTTTGATGTTATTCGAAACATGCCTATCGCCTCTGCCAACAGCATGTTCAAATGGCAAGCAAAATGTCAGCTGTGTTGCCCACGAACACATAGCCACACTATGTAATCAATTGACATTATACTTGGCTTCCTCACTCGCTTTGCGCAGCTGTTTGCCTAACACCAAAAAAAGGACTCGATGTTCAAATGATTCAAATGAAGCCAGTGTCATTCTCGCAATCATTGTTTTTATTGTGACTTTGTCTGGGAAGGTGTTACCTTTAGCACATAGTGTTGCGTCCTATCAGCCTCGTGGAAGCTACTGGCTTGCATTGACGTCTCACTGCATACCTTCCACTGTGCTTCTCGACACCTCTAAGCAGTTCCAGGTGCTGACGCTCCCTTCCTCACGCTTAGTAGTACTCACTTCTGTCGTCGTGACGCTTTCCGCAAGAAGGCATCCTAAAATCTTCCATTGGGAACTGCTACAGAAATTTACCAGTTTAAGTCAATGTGCATAACATGCTAATCCAACTTTGCAGTACACAACAGCCTCTGTAAAATTTGGCACATAATACCCTGCTTAAATCTAGATTCTACTGTTTGCACTGCATTGGTGTTTACAACTGAGATAAGCGTGTCATAAATCAATATAAGTATAAAAGTTATAATCTGCATGTGTGTTGTTATGCTGAATGCTAAATCTAGAGAGGATCTTATAGGAATTCTGATTGGATGAAACGCCAGACCATTTTATGCGGCCATCCAGTCTTTTCTTGGGAGCGCAGGGGTGTGAGTGTGATGAATTATTCAGGCCTTTGTGAAGAAGACTGGCCTTTGATCCTTTGATCGTCTGTATTCCCTGGCTGAGACTGACACCAGATCTCTCTCATGTTACCCCTGCACAGCCTCCTCTGGGAGGCAGTATTTTTCAAGTTCCTGTGAGCACTTTGCACCTTTAAGGGAGGTGGATACACTGATAACACAGGCTGCCTGTCAGATAGGCTCGGACCTCAGAACTGCAGAGGAGTTCTAAGAGGGTCATCCTTACCTGCTGTATGTATGTTTGAATTCTGCTAAGCTACCTGTTCCAGTGCTGCACACAGGAATGTTTGGAACATGTTCTGGAGAAAGAATGTGTGCAGTGGAACTGTATTTAAGCTTTATGTTACTTAGAATAACTAATGTATTGAGGAAGGAAGCCTTGATACCCATTTTGGTGGTATTAGTGGATGTTATTCAGCCACTGGTTTAGACCAGTTGTGTTTGGGTTTACCAGGCACTGACTGATGGGGCGTGATGAGCTCATCCACTGGGTTTTCTCTCATCACTTAAACTTACTGATCCCTACCTGTATACTGCACATACGTCGCAAGGAACAAAGTCTCTATTCCTAAAGGATTTTATGCTGTGGTGGTGGATGTATGTTATACTTTAACACTGTATAAACGTATCAAAGAGATGCTTTTATTATGAAAGGTGTTTTTTGACAGTCATGAAAATGAATTGTGAAGTGTGAAATACTGCACTCGCAGAGTCAGCTGAGCATCGTATATTTGAATTTTTTACGTCTTAGGGAACAATGCAGTTCCGATGATATTCCGGTTTAGAGCCCCAGTCTTTTCAGTGGAAGAGTCAATAAGCTTGTTTTGTTTTGAACTGCAGGATCCTGTTTACGCTCCAGGCGGAGAGCGCTGGGACCAGGAAGCCCTTTACTGTGCACTCTCCCTCCCACGTCACAATAGAAAGGTACGTCTGCAAGCTTCCTACTGTAGGTGGAATGGAACCACAGGCAAGTCCCTTGGCGCACGTGTGGTGTCTGTCTGTCCTCTAGAATAACGTGGACCTACACAGTATGAGCAACACTGGTGATCAGTCATGTGATTAGTTATGTGACTAAAAATGAAAAAAAAGGATTGATATGAAACTTGTTGGTTTTTCACTTGCCATCATAGAAACAGGTACTGGCCTGGAGAGACAGACTGAGCCTGGAGGAAGGGTTAGACGATTTACATAAAGTGGCATCAATGAGCTTCATAAAAATAAAGCTGGTAATTCAATAAGGTAGTACTTCAGGGGTGTGTTACAAAACTACATTTTGCTTATAGTACTATTATGTTTTTCTAAATTATGGTCTATTTTGGGTACTAGAATGTAAGGAGATACATATTAAGAATATTAGCTGTATCACAAGTGTGGTGAGATGTAGCTTTGGCACATTACCAACCGTGTAGCGTTCCTGGGAAGCCCAGTGCCGACAAAAGCATCAGCTCAGCAGCTTAATGTACATTAATGGTGTGGATGTGGGACCAACGTACCGTTAGGCTCACAATCAGTAGTAACTTACAGCGCGAGGAGGTGGTATGGGGGGGGGGGGTCTTACTATTTTGAGGAGGAATTGGAGAGCTATTAAAATATATCCTTTTCTAAAAGCACCACAGTCGCATTTGTTCATTTGCATAATCTCGCATCTTCTTTGCCCTAAAACACCAATATATTTACAAAGGGATTGTGATTTTATCACAGCATCTTATACTCTGTCCTTTGACTTAAATGCTTAGAAGGGATTCTAGATAATGTGTGCCATCCCCGAAAGTGGCTCTACTAATACGGAAGACTTTATTCTATCTCTGTCCTCTTTTCATTCAATCTCTGATCATCAGCTTCTAAAATGAACAACAAATTCAATTAGTAGACCTAAATATAATGGTTACTTTAGCTGACCTTGTTGACAAGGTAATTCTTATTTTTATTGATGCACTAAGTAAACCGCCACTCTTGCATAAACATGTATTTTTACTCAAAGTGAAGGGAAGGGATGGTGGTGTCTCCATTTAATACCTTACAGCCATATTTAATAAATCATACCTTGTGCCTTGGGGATTAAATGAGTGTTTTCAGCTCTGACCTCTAAGGTAATGTAATCTTGTAAGTTGGATGTCTGTTTTACCCTCTCTTTTATTGTTATGTAATTAATGTAGGTCTACAGTTAAACGCTGATGCACCCTCTCCTCAAAACATGCACATCTTAAATACTGAGTCTTTGAAACGGAATATGTAAAAAAATGTCTATGACATGAAATGATGTTATTCAGTAGTGCTGTCAAATCTGTGATGTTTTTGAAAACACTTCATTCTACTTTTAGAGTGAAAGAATGATTTTTTTTTTGGATCTTAGATTAAGGAAACTATGAAGTTCGGTCTCTTTTTTCGTCTGGAATTGACAAGTGATATATACTTATATGTACTTTAGCAAGTCGAGTCATCTTCGGTGAATCTTGCCTACCTGAAGACCTATCAGAAACGGTCTTTTATCGCAGCTTCTGCCATTCCGTTGTTGCATCCTGTTACTGGTGCTGCTTGGGCGAGAGCTGCCTGATGGTGATAGTGGGAATGTTATCGCGCCGACACCTTTCATGTCTGACGAAAGGTTATGTGCAGTGAGCGAGCTCTGCGGCCGCTGGCAGACTCCTCGCTAAGAGGCCCACTGCAGAGGGTTTAACTCTCGCTTTGGCTCTGTCACCCTGCCACGCTGCCACTGGAATATTAACTTCTCCAGGGCTGGGATTGATTTAGGAAGACTATCCTCTATCGGCAGCCATACACTGCTAGCTCAGCGAAAGTGTTTATTTATTGTAACGCGTGGGGAGGAAGTATATCCCCCTCCAACCAGCCTCATGCATTTACAACAGCCAGAACGCAGCTTTGCAGCAGGGTGATCCCTTGAATGCTGTGCCCATTCTGCGCACTGCTCCATTACTGACATACTAATTAGAACAGCAATTATTGCTGCTATTTTTATAGCACTGTCTGAACTGGGTGGTTGTTTTCCCCCTTGGCCCGTCCATCGGTTGACGGCAGCTTGAGTTGAGCGCGAGACACATCATTACATGGGACTCTATCCCGTTCTCGCACATGGTGTGAGATTTGCCATCGCAGGGCTTTTTCTGCTCTTTCTTGCCGATTTCCGAATCATGGTTATCCGATTCTTCAGAGCAATTTGGGTAAAACTATGGACATCAGCAAGACAAGCTGCCCAGTTCTACCCTGACCGTCCTGCAGCATCTTGTGCATGTGTTTAACCATCACACAGGAGACCAGGGTGCGTGAATTATAGATGCCCCAAGGTAAAATTTTTATGAAAACATTATTCATGCATTAAAATTTGTCAAACATCTCCGCTACATCAGACAGCAGCTCTCCTGAGTTATTATCCAGATTCTGATTAGAAAGGCGTGCTTGAGGATTAATTTATTTGACTCGATGAACATTTGTGTGGGGGATGAAGATGTGTCACGTGCAAGCAAAGCAATTAATCGTTGTTTCGGGGAAATTATTTAAAATTCACCCCTTTGGCAATTTCCCCAGCATTGGCATCCCTTTAATGTTGTGCACGCTGGGACTCTGCAAGCTTTTATTGCATGAAAACGCGAAGGTTCCGTCAAGCCGAAATGCAGCATTTCACCCAGATTGTTTCTTTCTCGATTCCTCCTTAATTCCCTCAGATTAAGCTACTTTTACCAAAAGGGCATTAAGTATGTCTGAGGGGCAATTACAAAGACAGCGTTTACATAGTAATTCTGGACCATGCTCTGTGTCATTTACCGGAATGTGCCACCCTACTGCAGAGAGTAAGACACGTGGTATGTTGGTGAGCAGGAAGCATAGATGGATAATCGGGCGAGAGTGAGACCTGTGCTGTGGTCACAGCTGAAGGCAGCTTAACTGTACCAGTGCTCTGTGTCCGCGAGAACTTCAACCTTAAACTTGTGCTATTCGATTTTTACATGTTGTGAGTGAATACTGAATTCACAAACTGCGCTTTTTTAATCAGGCACTGCGCTAATTAGGTTTACTCATGCCTCATTTCAAATGCATTTCATTAAGTTATATTGAAGATTTTCTTTTATATACTCAAATTTTATATACTCAAATTTACTTAAAAGTATTGTTTAGTCATAAATATGCAAGAGACTACAGTATTATGTTAAAAAAAAACATTTGTCCTATGACCTTGACCAGGATTACTGGATGGATGGATGGACGGTGGGACATGATGATCAGTTGATGTTAATACATACATCTCATCATCCATCCATCCATCCATCCATCCATCCATCCATCTATCCATCCATCCGTCCATCCTTACTATTGTTAGTCTGCAGTGACGCCTCTCCGAAGATGCACAGTGCTGAGGGTACCTGGTGCCTGGACTGAATGCCCCAAGTCGTGGTTTTGGACTGTGGGGGGGGGGGGTGCTTATGCTGCAGAATAACGCCCTGGGGTGACACCCTAGCCAACCTAGCCACATGATCTCCTTCTATTCCCCCCCCTCTGAAGAAGAAAATCAAGGGTATGCATGACCTGCTTCTGGCCGCCCCCACCTTCTGCTATTTATGGTACAAGGGGTACAACAGCAGGACAATACTGACATTACTTATACATCCAGTTTAATGTCAGTACAAGTGATATCTTTAATCGTGTTTTTATTTGGATTTCTAGGTTGGAAAAAACTTGTCATTTTTAGTCATCTTAATTGAGTTGCATGAAAAGGAGATTAAAGTGAAAGCTTTCAACAAAGGAGAATGCACTTCTGTTCCGGGCTTATTTTAAGTTTTATTTGCCTTATTTTTACTGTATATTGCAGTTGTTGTATCTCAGGCCCTCTGTTATTAATTTCGCCATTAAGGTGGTTTTGAAAATCAAGAGCTTTCCGGAGAAACAAAGAAAGGGTTATTTTATCCAGGATGGATGTCACTGTATTTGACGGACAGGAGCTGCGGCAGCCGGGCAGGTTCTGCTTTCTGCCGGATTTGCATGTACTTGCTGTTTGGCTTTAATGTTCCCGCGCTGCGTTTCTTCTCTCAGGCTATGGCTCTGAATTAATGAAGAGTCCACTGCCGATTTAATGTGATCCTCGATAAAAAAGGCGGAAAAAAAAATCAAGCGCTGCTGTCTTCCGCAAGGGCAGCTTGAAATCCACATTTCCCTCCCAATCCTCGTCTCCTGCCCACTTTCTAATCTCCCGCTGATGTTCCATGCCCTATCCATCCCGGCCGACTCCACTCCCGATTCTGGGCGCGAGATTAATACAGACGGGATGTCTCGGGGCTGCCCTTTGCCCAGCTTCCTAGCAAGAGGGAGCCACGGAGTGTCGGGGGGGGGGGGGGGGGGGGCGCGAGACCCCATTTGTGTCTGGTTGCAGCCTTTTCGGAACGGCGGGATGTGAAATGGAAACGTCTGAGGAAATGAGGTCTCTCTCTCTCTCACACTGGCACTTCTCTTATCGCTGCTAAGTAACTATCCTCCCTCACCCCAAAAAAAATGTGTACCCATCCATCTTATTGAATATTCTTTAAAAGCAGAATATTGTGTTGTTGTCTAATTTAGCGCCTGCATGCAAACAGCGGTGGTCACGTGAAGGTGCTGCACAGTGTCCCAGCTTGTCCTCGGTCTGGCTGTACTGTGCAGCACCTTCTCGTAGCGGAAGCTTCCCTTTGAAGTTTCTGCGAGCTGCCCTTGACCTGCCCGACTGCATCTCGGATCCGCTGAACGTCGGCACGCCTGCTTCAACTCGAACAGCCCGGTGCTGCCCATGAATCAAGCAGGAGGTTTTGCTGAATGTGTCCACTGAGCTGCACATTAATGAAGAACAAAAGGCTAATCTGATGACTGGCTCTCTATATGAATTATGTCACTGTGATGATTCAGGCCTTCCCTCCAAAGTGTATCAGAGAGTATATTCAATACGAATACAACTGATCTTCCAATCCCATATAATTGCAGATCAAAATCATAATTGATTAGCCACTAATTAAGAGGGAGAGAATTAATTGGACTCCATAACCCAGTCCAGGATAAGCTTCTGGAAGATAGATGAATAGATGGAAATAATTTGAGTAACTTACTATTCACATTAACACTGAATTAATTAAGGAGTGAGATTTTACAATTGGCAGAGGTTTCTCAAGGACTGGGGTTAAAACACTGTGTTTTATGGCTTTGTAATGGCTGTGTGAAATAATGCTGAACCAGCATCACAAATTTCATTCCCAAATGTCCCAGAAGCAACAATGTAAACCAATAGCACACATAAGAGTCGATATGATCCAATGCCAATGTCTCCCTAGTATGGGCAGCCATCTGGTCATCTGTACCAGTGGTAAACTAGCATAGAAAAGGTAAAGGGTACAGATTAGCCAGTGTACAAATGTTAATACATACAGATTGGCACAGTATAGGATGAATATTCATATAAATATGAGCTAAGGCAGGTGTGTAGCCTGGGGCTGGATGAGGAGCTGCTGTCCGTGGTGCTAATCGCCATCCTGGCAGAATGGATGCAGGACAGCACATGGCCACCTGAAATCATCCTTGTGGGAGTCGTTTGTCTCTTCTGGGTTCAGCTTTCATTTAGAAGTTATTTCTCAGTGGCCTTGCTCTTGATTTAGTTTTTTTTTTTTCTTTTTTAATTCATTCTCACTGACAAGGAAGCAACTTCTTCCCCCAGCTGACATGAGTATGGAGTCAGCGAGATTCCAGAAGCCCTTTCAGCTGCCAGAAATCCCCAAGTGGCACTATGAAAGTGCTGTTTAACACGATCACGCAGGTTTCTATCAAGCTGCTATAACACTTAAAGGTCCAAAGGCTTTGGCTGCTTTCCCCCACAGCCATGCTGTAATTGTTTCCCATTCTCCTTTCTCTCAACAGTTCTTCTTTTCTGGTCTTTCTTATCTGATGTGATTTCTAACTTTTTAAGATCATTGACAGCTGTGGGCTGTATCTCCACCATAAGTAGATGCGGGCGGCCGACATGATGTTGTTGCAGTCAGTACAGATTTCAGAGCCTGAAGAGGCATATTTTATAATAAGTTTCCTTTGCTCATAGCCAACCTTTCAGATGCAGGATGTTTATTTGCATTTCACTCATCAGATTTTTATGGTTGTTGCATTACTTTGATGGTGACGCTAACATGATTGTATCAAATTAAATGCTTCTTTTAACTTTCACATTAAACACAGTCACAAGTCTGTCAGGTGTCTGTGGGGGGGGTTGTGCGCAGGGCTCTAAGGGAATCTTCTGGCATGTCCAGCCTTTCTGTTCTAGTTCAGGGACCTTCGAATTGGCTCACACTGGACTGTTTTATGGTGCAGCTGGTGCTTCCAATTTGATATCTGACCCTTGGAGCTGCCAATCAGAACTGTGGACCCTATTTTTAGTCTTGAGTTTTTTTATCGTCTGATGGCTCCACATACTCTGCTGTTTCTGTGGTTAAGATGGGCTTCAGCGTGGATGGCTCAGTCTTAGCTTAGTGACACCCCCAGCTACAGCGCTGCACAACGTCTGTCATCTCCTTGCCATGGACAATCCTTCAATCATATTCATATCTTTGCTTTTATGGTACAGTCAAAATGTCCTGCTTAATTATGGCTGCAGTCAAGGCACTCCGGAGTGATATAACTGCTCACATGACTCACAGTCGGTCGGGTTCATCCTCTAGCGGGTATCAGTCATACATAGTACTGATTATTGCAGTACTTATCCAGCAGAGGGTTGTCCGGTTAAGGTTAGGATTGTCCTGTTCCCTTAAGCAAGCTGTTACTTCCAGTTACCTCTGTGTCCCCTATACCCCATGTGTCTATTCCAGATAAATATCACCTAATGGCCTACCCCTAACCCATCTCCAGCGTTGTGTTTATGGGGCGTGCATTGATACACTCCTGCTGGATAAATGTTTCTGTGTATAGCACCTACATCTATGTACTGGATAAGCCGCTGGGATCGATATATCGGATCAGGTAGATATATCATATATACCTGTATGAGTGAATGAAATGGTTTAGCACAGCCATTACATCTTATTATGCACAACAATTTCAATTGTCGTGGAATATTTTTGATTCGTTTTGTTTCTGGTGGTGGGGTTAAGTTGCAGTCACTTTTCTGGGTTGTTTTCAAGATGGGTAGCTTCAATACTAACAATTGTCACAACTTTTTTTGGTATTACAGTGTTAATCGCTATTTCTAAGCAAATTGACAGTGACGTAATTTCCACTTGCTGCTCTGTTCTGCCAAATGCTAACGCAAGACATTATCATAAACAAAAAATATATTTTGTGCTGGTCATTTTTTTGTTAAAGATTCAAGATGTTTTATTGTCCACGTGCAAGAAATACATACTGTAGGAATGTTTTTTCGGTTACACCCAATTAAAAAGACAAGTAACATTATATTACGAAACATGCATGCAGCCGGGCACTGAAAACAAATAAAGGTTCACATCACCCTTCAACCGGGCACATGCTAAAGGGCTGCTGAACTGAATCATAATGTTAAGTGCTTCATAACAGGGGTGGGGGGCAGCGTTAATCTGGGTCAGTGTGGGAGGGGAAAACGATGCGTTAATGTGGTGTATCTGACTGCATACCATCCCTTAGGCTGACAGTAAATTTCAGGGTGGGTCAGTGCTTCCGGTGGAGTAATGTTTCCCGATCCGGTCCTCGGGAATCCAGTCCACATGATCGGGAGGTGGGAGGGAGCAAAAACAGGGACCGGCTGTGGGTCCTCAAGGACCGGATGGGGAAACACTGCTGTGGAGTATGGATTGCTAGTGAGTAATATGAATTACTGATATGTGATGTCTGATTCTGCCTTAAGTACAACACACATGCCCTTGAAACAGATTCTGCAGCAGTACAAAGTGTACACCAAAGTACCGATCATGGGTTATTGGGTTTCTGCCTTGGTTTTTCTGTTTGGCTTTAAGTATGGTCTGGTAAACAACCTTGAAGTAATATTGTGTAATCTTCAGAGAGACATCATGTGATGGTCAAAAGGTTTTTGAAAGAATATGTGCATTTATTTATATAGCAAAACTTTGATTAATAGCACACACACACAAAATGAAAATGTAGGACTACTTTCTAAACAAGAGGATCACCAAACAATGTCATTCCAACAGTGTCTCAGTCTTTGCAAGCTTAAGTTGCATGGCACTTAAACAGTGAGACAGACCAGTTTGAAAGAAATTCATAATTAGGTAGCGATTGCTGTGTGTTAACGAGATATTAGTACATATATTTCTATCATTTACTGGGTAAATTAATAATTACAATGAAAAACGGGTCCCTAAGCACAATCAAATAAACAAGTAAAAACATTAAAACCTAATTGGGTACCATTTGCACACAACTGTTAACGAGAGAGAGTTTTATGTGGTGAAGGACATTTTAGAATTCCCAGTAAATATTTTGGTTTGTATAGCTTGGCATTTTCTCGTGCAGTGTAACATTAGGATTTCACGTCTACCATTGGTGAAACATTCACAGCTCTAACTGAGTACTTTAACGACACGACAAGCTGCGTGTCCTGTTTTGCATGCCCTGTACACTACAGAGCTAGCTACCAATCAGTGTGAAGACTTTGGATTTCACCGCACGGTAGATGTAGTTTGGCTCCACTCAAACACCGTCCTTCCAGGGTTTTCAAAATGGGGGGGGGGGGGGCAAAAACCCCACAAATATGATCCAAGTTGGCTTTTCCTTGAAAGCTTTTTTTCACTTTGAGTCTGACATTGATTGTGAATGAAAGAGGAGAGAGGCTTTTTTCTTGCTTTGCGATTTACGCTGCACTCCAGCACTGGATGATGGAAAGTGTGCATGGCACCAGATTGGACTTTTACAGCTTAACTGTATGAAATGCCAGCTGCAACTCAGTCGTGGGAACAGCCTCAGACTAACAGCAGAAGTTAAAAAGTGCAGTTTTTTTGTCCTTTTCGGTAACTCGGAAACTTATTTATAGCAAGTCAGACTTCTTATTGTTTCAGACTGACCCCAAATTTCATTACGATTAAAAAGAGGCCTGTTACTTTGATGTACTTCAGTCTTTAATTCCCCTAGCAAAATGTGTGTATTTCAGACAGCAAAGGTTTTTTTTTAGACAGCTCCCTCTGCAAATGGACAAGTTCATAACCCTCCTTTCTTTAGATAAGCTCCTGCGATCTCTTCCCGACAAGTAACTCAAGAAAATCCTCCTACTCCAGTCCACCGAGGACAATAACATTTAATTCCGTTTCAGGTCTTCCTGAATATAGCTATTTGAACAGCTTTGATTCTGGGGACAACGATATTTTCATGCTGCAGTGATCACTGAACACAAGCACAGGAGATATTTGGTGCTTTGTAGATAGAAAAATGACCATTAACTTGAACATCCTTCCTAAGTCAAAAGCATTGCTTTTCTTTTGTTGCAAATACAAAAGGAATGATGTAACATGAAAAACCCAAACAAAGTTTTTATTATTTCTCTTTTATTTTAGCTAAGGACGTCTTCTAGGCAAATGGCAAGTAATTGCATTGATCTTAATTTACAAATGATACTAATGAAGGACTTTACAGCAGTATTACTTCAGACTGACTGCTCATTGTGCTTTGATCAGGCTGAAATAACCAGTGGTTAAGTACCACATAAAACGAAACAAAATATCCATCAAGCTTCTGTTTTCCCAGGGTTTCTCCAGGGTTGTGAGTTCAAATCCCACGTCCACCCTGTAAGTGTGGGATTTTAATGATCCTTCTGTGTTGTGTAGGGCTCCTCTGAATACTCTGCTGTCCTCCTACTGTCCAAAAAATATGTATCTGTGTTTTGTCCATTGTGTGTGCGAGTCTGCTATGTGACAGCATCTGGTTCACATGTTCCCCTATATTATGCTCTGGGATTCTGGACTCATTATAACCTTATACTGGACAAGTGGTTATGGAGGATGGATGTTAAGGCATCTAGCAGGTCGTGAAACCCCCACCTACTGTGACAGAACAGAGCCAGGAAATCCACAGGTCGCAGAGATGTGGGTGGGGTGTACAATTGGTTGTTCAGTCTTGATTGGCTCCCAGCGTGAATTTTTATTGGTGCTGGTTAAGCCTTCTTTAAACTATTTATCTAAGCAGTAGGCAACTGGAAAACTATAAAATGTGCTCTTTTAACTCTGTTCTTCTGGACCTTTTGCTAATTGTTGCAGCTCAATGAAGATGAACTCAGTTCATTCTGTATTTATGTGCACAGGAGTCACTTCAGTTCATTTCTCTGGTCTTTTTTCCAGTACTGCTGTATCCATTGGATTCATGGTTCCTGATTCTTGACTGTGTCTTGGCTTAGGTTTTTGTCTTTTCTCTGTTTGGTTTAACACTGTCTCTAGCCTTCCGAGCCTACTGTTTACCTACCCATCCCTGACCTTGACTTTGGCCAGCCTCACGCTCTTCCGCTTTCTGATCTGCATTCTCAGTTCCTCTCCCCTTTCTCAGGATCTGGGAGTCTCCCTGCTTGCATCCAGTCCTCGCCTCTCTTGTGTGGCTCCATCTCTGTCTCTCATTCCAGTGGGAAAAGATGCTAAAGCCACCACAGGCTAAAGAAGCAGAGAAGCATCCATCGGACCCCCCCCCCACCCCCAGAAGGAAAAACAGCTGCTCTTCCTTTTGGCAAAGTGCATGTTTTCAACCATTATTTGCAATATTTCATGGAGACCTTTACATCATTATTAGTGTTGAAATCGTAAATCTTTTGTTTGGTGTACCGAATTATTAAATAATATATGTATTGTGTGCATTTGTAGACCAATCAAGACATGTATGGGTTGTGGTTAAAACTCTTGTGTAAACTTTATTCAGACATCTCTCTTTCACATTTCAATTAACATCTCTGATCAGTTTATTTTCTGTTCATTATACCAACTGCTCAACAGCTGCCCTTGTTTACATTTCTTTTATTTAGTCCCGGCTCAGAAATTTTGTGGTTTCCGTCTGTGTCCATATGTCTTATTTACCAGGTGCCTGCAGTTTATTTGCGTCTGCGATATTTATTAGCTCTAAACAACGAGAAGAGACATTTTTGATCTGAATTCGACATGGCTGCTGGTGGAGTCATGCTTGCGCTCGCTAATAGTTCAATTACGTGCACTACCCTGAGCGTACTCTGTGCAGTCCTTCACTCTTGGCTTAATTATTGTCGCTAATGATATTTCCCCGGGCCTTTTGCTGGCCTAGTAGTGATGGTAGGCTTGCCAGATGCCAACCGTATCTACTTTGCTGCAGGATTATAATTGACATTGCTTAACAAACACACTTAGCACTGGACGCCCAGCCGTCAATCTAAATGCTATTTCATCTGACAAATAAATCCTGGGTATGGTCTTTTAGGTTTCTAATGGACCTAAATTTGAATGCAGTGGTAATTCATTTTCAATTGCATTCATCCAGAATAAAAACAAATGAATTGTTACTTTACTTGCACAAGTAAACAAGATTTTGTTTAGTTTCCACTCATTGTGTCTTGCTCCCCTTTAAGACGCAGAAACATACAGGTGAGGACAATGCTTGGTGTGCGAGCACGATGTCAATCCACTCAGCCAGCAACGTTTCAGGGGAAGCCTCGCTCAAGGGCCTAATGGTGATGCGACGATTCTGTTCATCACAGGTTTAAAACTGGCCAATCGTCCAATCACAGGCACAGAGGCTCACTGATCCACGCACAGCCCCATACTGCACTCTCAGGAAGCAGAGTCTGGACTGGAGTTATGATTAGTCTCTCTCTTTTGCCACATTCTTCATGAATGACCATCTTCTCTCAGGAACCAGCACCATCACCTGATCACCGGTCCTGATATGTGGCCGCATGGCCTGTGACCTGTACTACAAAGCAGGGTTACTGGCTTATCGGGGTAACTTGTCGGATTTAAGGTAGTCTGGGGGAAATGTAAGCGAACGAATATGAAGTCCATTTAAACTGTGGTACCTTAAATCCGACAAGTTACCCCGATAAGCCAGTAACCCTGCTTCATAGTACAGGCCACTGGTTTCTCTCATCCCGGTGCTTTGTTTAGTTTTTTTTTTTTTTTTCCCAACAAAAACAATTACCACATTTGACATTATTTCTATTGCATCTTGGAAGGCCTCTAAATTATAAGATGCCTGAAAGACCATTGGGAAATGGAAGTTTGTTGACCGACAAGTGGAACAAAGTGGAGTTGCAGCATACCTCCCACACAAAAAAGCATTCATTTTGGCTTTTGCACAGAGCAGGGTGTGGACAGAGCTCGACAGAAACAGGTGGATTTAGAGGACTTCAAAACCACCTTCCTTTCTGCAGCCTGTGTTTGGTTTCTTGGAAGAGGTCACTGTCATTCCCAGCTCCCATAATCCTTCGTTTATTCTGAATCACAAAAGGGAGGCAGTATTGAATTTTACACTGGCAGAGCTTTCAACCTGAAGCTCACCCACTACAGGTTCCCTTTGATGAATCACGTATAGCACAAGCCGAAACTGGATGTTTTTCTTCCTGAAGTGAAAGACGTGCGTGCAGGGGATTGGAGCAGGAGAGAGTTTGGGATTCCGTGAAGCACCCTCTCAAACAGTCTTGCATAGACAAGTGTGCATTGAAATAAGGCACTCGGGGAGTAAAGATGTTATAGGAGAAGAATCCTGTTTTTTCTCTAGTTGACAGAAGGTTCTTCAGTGGGGTAAAGATGCAACTTCGAGGTCAATAGTGGCCAGGTATTTATGTTGTTAAGCTTGTCAGTTTAAAAATGGGGGGTATTGTGGCTTAGCTGGTAGCTCTTCATCTCTGGGGCTTTGGCTGCAACCTCTGGCCAGGATTTGTGTGTTTACAGTGTGCATGGCTCTCCTTCGTATATGTGGGTTGGCTCTGAAGACTCTGGCTTCCTCCCACAGTCCTGAAGTGTGCAATTAAGTAAATGGGTGTCTCCAAACTTATCTTGCCTATAGCGTGCGATGGTGATGGTGGTACATCGGCTCGGTGGGCAGCGCTGTTGTCTCAGATGTCCAAGCTTGGGGCATAAAATTGGACCTCATCCCTGACTGTGCATGATCTCCTCATGTTCTGCGAGGTTCTACCATGTGCTGTAGTTGTCCCCCAAATTCCTGATACGTGTATTTGGACTATTTGGTGTATCTTAATTGCCCTTTCATTACGACTGTGTGTTTGTATGAGTGTGTGTGTGTGTGTCTGTCATGGACTGGCATCCCATCCAGGGTTTGCCCCAGATTCTTGGGATCCAGGCTCACTGTGATCTCGCATAAGATGTTGTTGTAGATATTTGGCTGGGAGATGCCCTTACATGTATGTCTTGTTGTTCAGAAGCATCCTCCCCATGAATTAAAGAAAACGAGTAATAAGGAAAGATACGTGTGGTGAAACAAAAGATCTATGAAAAGCAAGAGAATGCTGCATGGCAGTGGGATAAAGGCAGCCGACAAGGTGACAGAGTTGCTGAAAAGAAGCGAGACTTTGCTCTCTCAACCAAGTCCTGTGTCTGACAGGAAAAAACAGTGATGTGGAAAATTGCAGAGATTGCAGGTGTGGATAGAAGGTCCTGCAGAACTGTGCGAGAGTCAGTTAGAATGCGTACTTACGTTAATGAAAAACCATCACATAATTGAATCTGTAGCAGCAAGAAGGAAACACTAGAAATAGGGTTATTTTTTAAAGAGTTTAACCCCTTAGGCATGCATGTGTTGCATACAGAATGGCATCATCAAATAGGAATATATCTGAAATGTTTTTGCGTCAGACTCTCCTGCTACAGTCTATAAAACACATAAATGTGCTATTTTTTATCTGGATCTGAAAATTTTCTCTGTAGTCAAAACTGAGACAAAGCTGTGGAAGAAGCAAAGGGCCTGCGACTGTGTGGGCTTTGCAGGTCCCCATAATCCATACTTAATTCTCCAGTACTTAACAAAAAATATGGTCTTTCTAAGGGAGGGATGATTGGTACCTTGATGCGGAGGTTGTGGTACTCAAGCCTGGATGTTGATTCAAGTTCGTTCTCGAATCCACATATGAAGGGACTTGCCATACTTATGCACATTTACTGCGACTTCAACACTCATAACCCAAAAACTTTCTCGAGTTCACAGCATATGTCTGCAGCCTATATGGAGCTGTAGCCCATCCACACACACCCTCAATTTCTAAAACTACATTTAATGTTTTTCTCCATTGTATGGGACCCACAAAGTTAACTAGTGTCTGTCAAGTCAGCAGTTACTCGTTTGACATACATAAATGCTTCTTTGCAAGACATCCAGTAGAAAGAACCACACTGCTGAGTGAAAGTATTGCAAATCATCGATTACTGAGGTGGTTGACAGGACTTTTAACTTCTACCAATTAGAAAGCAAGCAAGTATGTAATGTGAGTGATTTCAGTTTGTCAAGAGGCAATGACTGGCTAAGCTTCCAGCCAAAATTAGCTTTACGTAGTAATTTAGAGATAGATATCTGGTGAGCTAGCCATCATAATAATTACTGTTGTATTTTGTTAATCCCCATGATGCAAATGATCTCTTTCACATTGTCCACCTTCGTCTCCAGAGAGACACACGTGAGAGTGAAGTCTGGGATCTGATCACAGGGCTAGTCAGTGTTCAGTACTCCTGGAGTAGTCATGTTTAAAGCTCTTACTCAAGGGCCTAATGGTGATTGTGCTTGACCTACCAAGAGTGGGGATCAAAGTAGGAATTCTTCTTAAAACCCATCATGCACATTTAAGCCATAAAATGCTCACAGCACTTGTGTTTCTCAAAAACAGTACGTGGTTGTTGTAGTGTGGAGACTCCCAGTCATCATACGTACTGT
The DNA here is from genome assembly GCA_019775895.2 of Stomatorhinus ivindoensis. NCBI lineage: Eukaryota > Metazoa > Chordata > Actinopteri > Osteoglossiformes > Mormyridae > Stomatorhinus > Stomatorhinus ivindoensis. The sequence goes on from JABFEB020000124.1 coordinate 1,319,375, forward strand.
AGGTATCGTGCATAATGTGTTACATAATAGATCTGCCACTGAACTGAACAACAGATCTGCCCGTACCCCGAGCCACATGGCAAAGAGAGACAAGATACAGCGCAGTTCCATCTCACTTCGGTTTTCCGCTTCAGAAGGGTCGGCTCAGTGAAGGCATTGATGGGTTTGGAGAACAACAGTGATGAGAAACCAAAGAGATGCTTATTTACTGTTCACGTGGTGTACGTCATGATTTACTATGTGCAATTATTATTAATATCATTATTAGTATTTTTTATGGTAATTTCTGCTAGCACGTTGGTGAATATTGCCGTGTTACGTAATGACACGAAATACTGGCGGAATTGGCTTTAGCTTGCATTTGCATTATGATTCCATTCCATTCAGCTGTTCTGTAGAACTTTAAGTAGGGGGTTCGTGGTACACAGGGTGAACAGGCAAACCCCACACACAAAGTGGTGATGTGCAGCACCAGCACTACCCACTGCGCCATCCTGATAGGCGTGATGTGCAATGTTAATATCGACGTGCAGTTATCACCTTACAAAGACAGTCTGCTAGGTTCATGCCATCAATGAATTGTGCGAAAAGAAATGTATTCAATCATAAGAAATGAAACTCGGTAAACTGAAATTTTTATGACGGTTCTTTTTCAACGTTATCTACTAAACATTTGTCATCCTCAGTGTGGAGATGATATTGAGCAAAAGCAAGTAATTTGTGGGTGCTGCTTTGTGTCTGTTGAAACAATTCAAGGCTACACCACCAACGTTTTTGACAGACTCTGTTGGTAGATAATTTCTATTTGGTTATATAGTAAAATTTCTACTACTAGATATAGCAAAAACTCAGTATCGCAAAGAAATCTTTTTCAAATATCGTAAGCAACAAGGCGAACCTTCGTTTTAGCAGCAATTATTTTGACATAGAGGAATTGCAACTAAATTAAGCAAAACAATTTAAGTCTGATGACAAAGACAGGCTAGATAGGCTACTCTGAGGGGCTAAATGGAATATATCTATGGATAACCTCACATTATTGAGTGAGTCCGTCAAAAGTGGATGTCTTCTTTTAAGATGTATTTGCATTGCAGTGGTGCTGTGGTGATATTTAAATTCTGCTTTGCAATACTGACAGGCGACTGCATTCTCATTCAGTTTTAATGTGAAGTGCTTCCACACAAATAATGCTTTCACTCTTTATTTAAACCTCATTCGCCATGCCCTGGCTTCCTTCCGCCATATCGGCATATAATCAAGAAGGAAAATTTTGATCAGTACTTTTTCATTAGTTGAGTAATCGAGTTTAATGAAGACATTGTGACAGCTCTCACTTTACCTTTATTTGCAATGTGTCTATTTTTAAGAAAATTGTAAAACATTTAATAAAAGGTTTGTTAAATGAAAAGAAACATTCTTTGCTTACTTTTACCTCTGTGTTTGACAAATAGCTTATTTTATGTTGGGGTCAGGGAACCTCACATTATTGCTCCTGTAATCGATTATTAATTGTTTAGGGTATCAAGCAGGCTTTTTTCTACAAGAATTCATCAAGAGGGGCTGGAAGCTATTTCCTTGCTCTTGTCATTGGCTTATTCTTCTTGGTTTGTTCTGTGTCAGAGCCAATATGGCCGTGTATGTTTGCACTACTTGCCCAGCCTGTTGCAGCCCATCAGTGCTAATAAATTTTCCCCTTCCATCGTCTGGTCCCCATGTCACAGCAGACACAAATCTGACACAGGACCCATTAAAGACTGCCATCATTCTGCCACCGGACGTGCGGCAGTAACCTTTCACGGGCTGGGGTCCTGTGGGGCCTCGTGGGCACAGTGAGGATTTTAGCTTCCTTGTCCCTGATGCTATAATGAAAATATAAGAGCCCGTGAGAGTCCAGACTGCTGGAGATAGATCTGCAGAGAGATGGGGGTTTAAACTTTAATGGCATCATTTTAACTGAGATGGAAGCTGGCCTCTGACCATAAAACTGAAGGATACATAGCATTTAAAATGTATGTTATATTTTGGTGGATCAAGGAGAACTCTTTGTAGACTAGAACTATTTTTTTTACTTAGCTAGTCTGTTTCTGCAATCAGATTGTTTATTCAGTCGGACATATTTTTACCAAAGCAGTTCAGGTTAAGTGTTGTGTTCAAGAGTATAACAACCAGACCTTAGGGGATTTGAGCTGGAAAGCTTGACGCTTTTAGCATGTATCCTTAACAGCTCCTGCAGTTACACCTTGTTCACCTGCCTCTGAGTCAGGATGCAGTGCCTTGTTCCACTGCAGTGCCTCTCATCGGTCATGTGCAGTGGGTGTCTCAT